>WBMV01004379.1:542596-568095 GCA_013396655.1 Campylorhamphus procurvoides | reverse complement strand
ATCCCAGTGCCAGCCAGCCCAGTGCCTGTGCTCCCAATGCCAGTCAGCCCAATGCCAGTCAGCCCACTGCCAGTCATCCCAGTGCCTGCCATCCCAGCGCCAGCCACCCCAGTGCCTGCCATCCCAGTGCCAGTCATCCCAGTGCCAACCACCCCAGTGCCAGCCACCCCAGTGCCAGCCAGCCCAGTGCCCCCAGTGCCAGTTATCCCAGTGCCAGCCAGCCCAGTGCCTGCCACCCCAGTGCCTGCTATCCTAGTGCCAGCCAGCCCAGTGCCCCCAGAACCAGTCATCCCAGTCCCAGCCTCTCCAGCCATCCTAGTCCCAGCCATCCAGCACCAGCGATGCCAGCACTGCCCTCACTCCTGTTCCCACTACAGAGGACGGTCCCCAGGCAGTGCCCGTGCCCAATTTCTGTCCCACAGCCCCCACAGCCCCTCCAGCTGCCACTCAGGGTGTGCCCTCCCCACCTCCGTCCCCCAAACCAGCCTCTCCCCACTGCCCTCCCCATTTCCAGGGTCCCCACTCTGCAGCTCCGACCACCCCACGGCCTCACCCATCACATCCCCTTTGCTCATTTAAACACGTCTGTCCTGTGCAAAGCCCCTCATTTGCCTGCACCCTTCGGCTTTTTTTAATTTTAACCTCATGAAAGTCTTGTTTAACCCCACAACGCACTGTAGGATACAATTTGTATGAAAAATGTTTTATAAAATAAAGTTTTATCGTTATCATATGTTAAGGACATAAACCATCCCGGATAGAAGTGTACAGGAGCTGACATGATAGACTAATATATTTTAAGGTCTATTGTGTAAATATGTATTTAGGGAATTCTAAGGCATGGTATTATTGACCCAAGTCTCTCTTAAAACACATTGATATATGGAGTAAAGGCCCTTCTGAAAAGTAGCAACTTTGTCTGTGTAGTAGTCACCTTTCAAAGAGAAATATCTCTGTCATCTTCAGTTTTTTATTATTTGACTGAAAACATAGTGGACATCTCAACAAAACCCCTGTCTTTTTAAGAGGAATAATATTCAAGTTAAACTTAGATGCATATAACTAAAAAGAACCAGAAACTTTTACACATTCATTAAAAGAAACGTACAATAGCTATTTTTATTTGCAGAGAAAATGTGCTAGCTATGTATTTTTTTTATTTCAGAAAGAAATACACCTCCAAATGAGACTTCATAACATCAGGTTTAACACAATAAAAACTGTTACGGAGAAGTGATAAATGCTAGAAAAACATCTTACAAGAAATATGAGCAGAAGAGCAAACTAAATGTATTAAACTGATAATGCAGCCATAATAAATTTAACCAGTGAGCAGCAGGAACCTTTTTTCTAGAGTTCAAACATTTTAACTTTTCATTGAAATCCTCTCACTTTCAGAGGGAAAACAAAACTTCAGAATCTCCTTTTTGGACTTGTGCCTGCGCTGAGGGTGCAGCCCCAGAAGCACCAAAGAAGGAATTGCAGTGGGATGAGCGGGGTGGGGTGTGGGGGAAACGCCTGCAATCCCACTGGCAGCAAAGGGTTTGAGGGTCTGTCTGCACAGAAGTGGCAATGACTTTGGTGCTGGAGGCAGAGCATCCCTGTGGGTCACCAGGGACCAGCAGGTGAGGGGCTCCTGCTCCAGGTAAGGGACCTGCCCCCCAGAGTGGGCAAAGCCAACATGCCATGACCACACTGCTCCACAGGAGCTGAGGAACATGCCAGGCAGAAGGGCAAAGCTCAAAGCTTCATGGAGAGAACCTGGCTTTTATAACTTTTCATGACCCAGTTCACACATCCTGCTGCTCCCTTCTTGCAGGAGGAAGCTCAGGGATCACTGGGGCTCTGTGTGCTGTAAAATTAATGCAAGTGTCAAGCAGTTGAGCTGAATCACTCCCCAGGAATGTCATGACTCAGTGTCCGAGATGCTCAGCCGGCAGAGCTAAGCTCAGTGCTTGGCTCCAGCGCTGCAAAGCTGCAGGGTCCAGTTCCAGGAGAGCACCTCAGGCTCACCTTCCCCTCCCCTCTCCACATCACCAGCACTGCAGGGCCCAAACACAGCAGCTCTCCCAAGAAATCCCTTTTACTCTCTTACCTTCACATGCAGACAAAGTAAAAACCAACAAAGCTGTAATTGGTTACGTTTTCCTTCTTTTAACTACAGGGCAGGCAAGGACTGCTGGAGGTTCATTCACATGCCAGGGAGCTAGAGGATGAGGCAAGGATAGGAAGTCCATGTCACACCTAACAATTGGGCCTGAGTACTCAAAATCACCGTGGGACTGACTGCAGAAGGCTGAATCAATCAGAGATGCACCAGAACAGGAGCACTGCTCACACACACTGAGATGCTTCCAAGCCCACAGTCAAGGGACTGGAAAACACCAGTGACAGAGTGGTTTAGATTTAGTGCAAGAGCACTGAAAGTGGAACCCATCTGTGGAAGATGCTATAAAGTTGTTTTAAGATTGAAAAGTTTCCAGTGGACAAGTAAACCCACCAAGTTCATTCCTTGAACCTGCTATTTCAAGAACCCCATTTCATGGAATTTTTAATCCATGGGAAATGTAGATTAGAAAATGAGTGTTTTCCTTTCAGCAGTAAACCCCCAAACACTTAGGGGTAAAGCCAGGGGGCTGTGATGGCATTATGACAGAATAAATAAGGTAACGGAGGAAACTGTTTGGACCACCAGAATCTAAGAAACAAAAGGTTTCATGCTGGAAACATGAAAGAAGCTGGAAATTGTGACAGATGCACAATAAATCATGCAAAACACAGCAGTTGGAAAGAAATAGCAAAAGGAGAAGAACTTAAACCACTAGAAGACGTTTTTGTAAATTTAGTATTTTCCTCAGAGCTCTTTGGGACCAGAATGATCCTTTTCCTTTGCATTTGCAGTGCCTGGTGTTGGTCTGCAACTGGCCTCCTCGACATTTATTACAACACAAATAATAATAAAGACTGAGCAGACCATGCACTTTGTTCCTGCTGTTAATTGCCCCATTAAGGGAAAAACAAGGTAAGGGGCAAGAAAGCTGATTGGCCAGAGCTGCCTCATCCATGGGGACTGCAAGTGGAATAATTTTATAGCTCCGAAAGCAGCTGCGGCCCTTGGCTTTGTCCAGTCCCAGCAGAGAGGAGCCCACACCACCCAGCTCCTCCTCCAGAGGAGCAACTTGCACCACCAGCCTCAAAAGCAACTCAGCTTCTCCATCCACTCAGGATGCTTCCCCTGCAGCAGGAGAAACAATAAAATGGCAAACACAAGGACCAGTCCCACAGTAGCTGTCCAGGTTGTAAATACTCTTCAAACAACGGGGCCACCTCATTTTCCCCTCGGGTCAATGTGGTGCCTCTCATGGATGTTACATTCACTGCTTAAAGAAACAAAGCATAGAGGTGTCAGCACCAATTCAGGCTGCTGCTCAGCCAGGACAGCACTGCATGTCCCCAAAAATCCCGTGCACTCATCACCTCCTCCTCCCTCCTGAAACTCTGGACTAAGATGGCACCATCCAAAGCTGAGCTAAAACATCCAAGAGAATTAGTTCTACAGAGAATTAAACTGACACCAGGGTGCTTCTCCCTAATTCCTACACAGAAATTCAGGCCCAAAGCAGGAAGGCCTAAAAAAATCAGAGAAGGTTCAAAATGGCACTTCTACTGGTTTTTATTTTCCTTAAACCTTGGCACAGCCAGCACATGTCAGGGACTATTATAATTATACTCTTTACGTGCTGAAAAATTAATAAACAATTACTCACTTCGGGGAAAAAAAGAAAGCAGCCATTTCCTTGACAAATGCTGCAGAAAGCACCAACAATGTCTCTGAAATCTGGGTCCACAGCAGGGAATTAACACCAAGGGAGGAATGGGCACTGCTGCTGCTGAGAGTGCCACGACAGGAAACCTGAGGCTGTAATTCAGTTTTCTCAGGAGTCTGCACCTGATCCACAGGAGCTACAAAGCATTTTTATATCTTTGTAACAGGAAAAAAAGGAGATTCAGTCTTTAATGCTGCCTTGGCCCAAGTACAGGCTGGTCAATCAATTTCTATTAAGCCACAAGGGCCAAAATTGGGGAAAGTGTTTGAAATGCTCTAGTTTCAATCCTGCTGGGCCAAAAAGGGCTTCCACACTGCCTTCGTGGCTGGAGACCAAGGGTTGCCTCTGCTGTGGTAGGAAGTCAGGCTCACCTTCCCAGGAAACCAGGAGAAAGATAAAAATACACACTTCTCTGACAAAGGAATGAGACAGCAAAAATACAGGACCTTGATAAATTCTTACAGAAATGCAGCCTAAATTTGGACTAAAATCTGCCATTCAGTTAGTTCTGCCCTAAGATGTTGGCAAGTTCTATATCAGCCTCCTTGAGAATACAGAGGGAACTCACGTGCACTTGCACTGAAAGGCTTCCAATATTCTTAAAAAAATCAAATCAAGCTAAATAAATGCTGCCTATCCCCTCTTAAGCAGCCCCACGCTCCTTGGTCCTCTCCCCACCTGCAATCAATGGTAACCCAATTCCAGTGCCTTGCAGCTCTGGCTGAGAACTAGTGGAGAGATCAACGCTTTTTATCTGCAGGGTTATGGATCCCTCCCTGGCTGACTAACACACCCAGCAGCCCATTAGAACCACCACAAAGGGCACCCTGCTCCTTCTCCCACCCCTCTGACTTGAGAAAGCAGCATATAAACCTTCACCCCTTCACACTGCAGCTCTTGGCCTGCCTGCCTTGTTTCATACTCTAAACACACCAAGATTTATTAACCTTTACAGTAAAAACAAATAAAATGATGATGAAGTAAAACCACAGTGATGTAAGGGCTGCAGCTAGCACCGTTTATCTGGGGAAATCCAATTAGTGCTCAAGTGGCAGAGATACCTGGAAAAGTGCTCACAATCAAATCAAAAAAAGATACAAAAACATTAACCTGATGGCTAAAAACTCCACATTTATACATTTAAAGTAATAAAGGTGCTTTTATTGAGTATTTTCTATATTTCATTAGGTCCCAAATTGATGAGGAGACCTCGAGATGCATTTCCTGGGCTTTTGGATCCTTAGACCAAAAGCTTGACTTTGTTGTTGTTGTTGGAAGACACAAAGAGTGTTTCTTGCTAGAATGGCAAATACTGTTCTGCAGCAGCAACTCCAGCAACAACTGCACATGCAGGAAATGCTGGGCAGCTTCTGAAGATGCTCTTTGATGTGACACATTCATTCTGTACTCACCATGACGTGAGCAGAAGGGTTGTTTGGATTATTTCTGCACATAAGGGTGTCTGGAGTGCCCTCCCCTGCTGTGCTTTACCAGAAATCCTTCCCTCACAGCCGTGCCCTCGTGTCCCTTGGCTGGGACAGGAACCAACTGGTGAGATGGTGGCTGCAAAGGGACGTTCCCACTGCTCTCCTTGGCTCAGGAAAGAAGGGGGCAGTAGAATAACTGAGGGGATTAGTTCAACCCCCAGTAGCACGACCCTCAGATTAGGTCTGACTGCAAGACTTCCAGAAAAAGCACCTGTCCTGAATTCTGTGACTCTGCTGCTTTTTGTCACCATTACATTCACTTAAATTCACCAAAAGAGCAATCAGGAGTCACTGCCAATGAACAGAAGAGCAAACTCCTGACTAACAATCTCTCTCAAAGCACAGAAAGGAGACAGTAATCCTTCATACCTTTGGGAACATCTGACAGATCCTCACCCACTGCTTTGCCTACAGCAGAACGTCACACGTGCCCCAGTCCCCCCTTCTCATGCTGCTTTCAGGCTGCACCCAGAGGAGCTGAGTGTACACACTCAGAACAGACTGCATTAAATGCAAAATAAAATGCACTTAAATCCCATTCCAAGGCTGAAAGAAGCAAACCTCCTCGAACGATAGAGAAAAAATAGCTTTGTGTTTTTCCATCTGTTTTTAAAGTTCAAAAGTCATTCCTGCCTTTCCAGGGAGAAGATTTCATGACAGATGACTGTCAGGATTTTCAACTGATGCTAACTGTTAACTTCCTTTTTTTTGGAATTTGAATCCACTGCTCAGAAATAAATTTAAGACTTAAGAATATCCTATGGACAGTTTGGACTGTACTGGGTACCAGAAAAATAGTTATTTCCTGACTTTTCTGTTTCCCTGGGCTGTTACTCACACTCACATGCTCTGAAGGGACTGGCCCTACGTGTGGTATTCCCCTTCTGCAGAGAATATTCATGAATTAGCTTTTAGATGCCAAAGACTGCAACTTGTCTTCAGGGAGCAATTTCTACATCTCTTTAACTTTTGTGCTTGATATGTAGCAAATTATGAAGAGGAATGTTGTACCTAGAATTTGCAAGCTGAAATATAAAGTGTTCAAAATAAAATATTAAGGAAAAAAAACCCTATATCAGATAGATTTAACACAGCAACGTTTAGATTCCCCTCCTCTCCACCCCCTGTAACCAACAGGGATGAGCACGGGGTAAGAATCAGTGGTGAGAGACCTCCCGCTCATGTCTGGAGTATAAAGAGTCCTGGTTTATTATTCTGCATTTGCATGTGGCAGCAAATGTGTAAATGTTTTAATAATACAAAAATCCCAATAGAGTGGAGGAGGAGGATATGAAAGAAAGAAATACAAGGACGTTTACTTTCTTGAGAGTGAGACAGAAAGGAAAAGAGAGAAGGAAGATGACACGATAAGGGACAAAGCTTTCTGGGGTGTATCTGGAAAAAGCTAAAAGAGAAATCATTAGGAAGCCCACAGTGCATCTACAGTGATACAGTGCGGATCAATTCATTTAACACTGCCCTGTACATTTACAGAAAAGTACTTTTGATATAATAAAGGCTCATAAACACACAGAAATTGGGTTAGACCTGTTTCGAATTCCTGCCAAACAATGGTTCAGAAAAATGAAGCTCTATTTTAATTAGCTCGACTCAAGAGTGATTTGATAACAGCAGATGCTGTCTGGATGCTTTCAGCTTGATGGGCTCCACATACATGAACTTAGGAGTGGCTCTGATGCAATTAGGTACCTCTCTCTCCTGTAACATGTGTTAGGCTCAACCAATGCCTTGTGTCTATTTAACATCTTGAACCAGGAGGGTATTACCACTTCTGTGTTCTCCAAATGAGAGGAGCTAAAGAGAAGAGAAGCAGCTTATTTGGGCTTACCCACAGTTCCAACAACCTGAGCACAGAGAGGAACAGGCTCCAGGACAGTGCCCACAGCACAATATTAAGGTCTGTTTCTACCACAAACCACATTTTGTGTCATGTTTGCAGGCTTGCTTAGACCCAGACAAAAAACTGCCCTGTCAGCTGCTGCTTCAGTTCATGCCATTTTCTGTAAAAACAAGAGGGATTCAGTAATATTTCCATACACCCCCCTCCATCCTGTATTCCCAGGAGATCCCCCATACACACTCTGTTCCATTGGAGTAGCTCCCACTCAGTCATGGTACAACTCACACCCCGTTTCCCTTCAGACAAGACTTCTATTCCTGGCAATATTTGTGCACTGACATCTTGGAGACTCCTTTGCCTTTCTGGAAGGGATGTGCCCACCTCACTCTGCAGCCAGAAAGCACAGGCATTTGCCAAAGGACACATGCAACATAGGAGCTGTTTAATGCATCAGGGACAAGGCTAATAGGAGGTCTTGATTTGTTAATTATCTGTCAGTTTGTCACAGCTGGGCTGCAAGGAGTGGGTGAGGGGGAATCTTCCTGCTTGGTTCTTTCTCTAAATGCTGAATTAGGCTGTCAAAACCTTCATCCCACCACAAGAGGCTGTGAAAAGAAGAGCCAGACTATCCTTTTCTTCCCCCTTTTCCCAGCAGGATATGCTGCTTCAGATGTCCTACCCTCCCACCATGTCTGCAGAAATGTACATGGCATATAAAAAGTGACCTTCACACCACCACACCACGCCCAGTTTAGTGAAGGGACGTGAGCAGACCCCAGCAGGATAAATCAGAGAGGAAATCCCAGTGCCAGAGGAGCACACAGGAGGCATTTATTCTGTAAGGAGCCCTAAAGTTGCTCCCTGCTTGAATCAGCAGTTTCTGAGCAGGGTTTGGAAGGCAGAAGGCTTGGCCCCTGTGAGAGCAGACAGATAGATGTACATGGTGTTACAGAGATAAAGAGGTGGAGTAGTGTCAAGGTTCCCTTCCTTCTTCCATCTCTGCCCCACATAATCCTCTAAGTAGGGGGAAGAGTTCAGGCTGTGAAATGGGATAATGCACGGAACAGCCCCATGGAGACAAGGCCAGCAAAGCAGAAAGCAGGTTGTGAGAGAGCAGCAGAATTTCCCAGGAATGCTTTGCCTCCTCCATCCAGCTGAACGTTAAGCCATGGGAGCCCGGGGAGATCCCCACCCACTGCTCTGTTTGCCCTGCAGGCCACGGCCAGAGCATCCCATCGCTCCAGTCCTCCCCTCAACAGGCCCTGGATTATGAAAAATCCCCTGCAGGAGCTTCCCACATCCAAGAGACACACCCCTTCCTACCACCAGCGACGCTGCGCCCTTTGGGGTGTGGGAGGCTCGGGGTTTGTTCCTGTGCACGGGGGCACTGCCTGCTCCAGGTGGGAAAACCCAGGGATTCGGCTCTGCTTTCCTACAGTGATCAGAGCTATGAACTCACCTGAACTGGACAAAAGGACCAGGAGAATTCCTCTGGTCCTCGTAACCACTGAACTGAGGTGTGTCCAGGGCCCATGTGTGTGTTTTACACATGGGACAGCCAAGGAGCACATGCCCCTGGCCAGCACACAGGGAGGATGCTCAGACCAATTCCCTTGGGGCCCATCTCCTCCTACCATTGGGCTTTTCACCTGGAATCTGACCTGGAATCCTCACAACTAACATTTCATTTTCTAGAGTGATCCACCTGTACAACACTCCAGCAGTAAGGGTAGAATGAGACCTATGGGTTCCTTGACTGATTATTTAGTCCTGAGCACTAAAACTAATGGTATGTCTTGCACAGACAGTCCTACCTTCCCCAGATGGGGGTCTACTGAGAAATCCACAGGGGACAAAGCAACTGTCTCTATCTGTCATCAAGTGAAGTTAATAAATCCATTTGGGGCAGTATTTGCAGAGCTTGCCCCAGGAAGATAAAATTTCCTAAAGCCCTGCTTCTCAAACTTTATGCAAGCTTGACTCCCTTTTTCACTCATCTGTTGTGGTGGCTCATCCCACATTCCTCAGCTGAGATGGCAGCAAGTTCCTTCAGGTAAATGAGAGTTACTGGAATAAATGCTACCTCTCAAAACCAGGAGGAACAGAGCTCCTAACAGCAATTACAGGGACAAAGCTGTTCACTGGTGAGTGACTCTGTGACTTCCTTTGAAGCCTTTTGCATCCCTTTCAGGGTTCTGACCTAAGTTTGAGAAATGCTGCTTTAAGGAACTTCACTATGAGGAGACGTGGCCCTGGCAATGACAGTGTGATGACAGGGCACTGTTCCCCACCCCACACCCACAGCAGAGCTCAGGAGGGTTTTCCCAGCAGGTCCTGGTGGCCTCAGCCCCTGTGCCTTCAGCAGCTCTGCCCCACAGTGATCCCAGTCAGCCAGGATGGTGCTGGAGATAACGACCCAGCAGCATCGATAATGCAGCCAGAGCAGCAGTCAGCATTAATTATCCCAAACTACCATAGGGCAAGGCCTGTGTCTCTTCAAACATCTGTCTCTCAATCTTCTGGTCCTTAATAAAATCACCCTCCCAGCCATAGGGTGTAGCTGGAATTGTACATACCCATGTGCATGCAAAAACAGAAATGCGCAAGGAGAGATTCAGGTCCTCATTAAAAAATGGAATAAATAAGAATTCACCAAGGAATTCTGCCAGAGTCTGATTTCCAGATCTGGTTCTGCTGCATTCTTGCCCACAGCCTGCAGAGCTCTGGGTGCCTCCCTATCCTTCTCCAGCTGCACCATCCTCTTCAAATTCAGACTTCTTGCACCTATAATTACTAGGTGCCCTGTGCCAGGCTCCTTTAATTAACCAACCCAACTCTTCTCCCTTTGGGATCAGACTAAGCTCTTTTTTATTAGTTCCATCATTAGCTCCATCAGTATCTAGGCCTAAGCAGGATACCTTATACCACTCCACGAGTGGGGCTGTAGGGTGCAAATGACCTCCAAAGCACCTGCCTGCAGGAGAGGCAAGGAAAGCCAGGCTACGAACCCAGGAGAAGTGGCATGAGGGGTGGGACATCACCTTTCAACTCTAATTACTTCAGCAGAAACACCACATCCCAAAATCCTCAGGAAAAGGCCTTGTGTGAGGGGCCCTTTGTGTTCCCTTTAGGTGCTGCTACAGTGCTGAAGGCGATTCAGTCCAAAGAGGGGCACAAATTGAATAAACCCCCTTATCTGTCATTATACCAGAGCCAACCTTGTGATTTTCAGGGCTCCAAGAAAGAGCCCAACGTTCCTGGAGAGCACTATTTCCCCAAGCCTCACTCTCTCCAACCAACAGTCATACCAGTTTCCATCCTCTGAAACTGTTCCACCTAATTTCTGGACAAACTGCAGCCCACACGGCAAAAATAAATGTCCAAAAGCACCGTGGCCCCCGAGAGCTCCTCCATGTACGTGTTGCCACGTGCTGGAGGAGAAGGGGAGGTGGGAAGAGGAAGGGCTGGGAAGTGTCCTGGGATTTCTCAGGACGGGCGGTCACTGCCGTCGCACAGCCCGAGCTCCCCCGGGAGTTCTCTCAAGGAGAAACCAGCCATCGATCCTGGGACACACAACTTCAGCACCGTTCCTTATCTCAGAGCAGCTTCTGCCACGAATTCCTGAATGCGCTTTAATGTTTAAATTATTAAATGCATTAATGTATTTACATTATTCAAGTCTTATGTGCATTTTTCTAAGATAATTTATGTATAAGAGCCTGAATGTCCATGACTGTTAATGTCTACAACCCTTCCTGTTCATTATTGATTCTGGAAGGGGAAAAAAAAAAGGCAGTGTTTTAATGCCTTATTTTTAATGTATTAAGAGTCTGAATAAGTGCATTCTCTTTTTTCTTTTGTAATTTCATAATTTAAGTAGTGCATTTATTAAACTGACACAGTATGAATTGTGGTGAAGTCTGGCACAGGTCCATGCTGCCAACGCAGCCCGACCGACCATCACGCTGCTCTGCAAATCAAGCACGAGCTCAGCTCCTGCTTCCACTCCCTGCCCAGGACCAGCAGGGACACAGCCTACAAAGTCTGCCTAGAACACATTTTCTTGGCTATTTACATGGCTTTTCTATGTCATATCCATTTTAAGTCTTTTAATTTTTTTTTTATGCTATTGATGAACTGTTTGAATGCAAACCTGATTTTTCACACGCACTACAGTTTAAACATGTCTATGGTACCTTTTAAGCCCTGTAGCTCCCGAGCTCTTCAAAAACCTAAACTGAATATAATTTTGCTGTTCCTACACCACAGTTGTTGCATCACAAATCCAAAAATTTGCTCATGGCTTAAGGTCCACAGGCAAATTACAAAGAGGAATCAGGTCACCTCCACTGCTGAGCCACAGTCACCTCCACAGCAGGATGCAAAGCCATCCAGAGCAGCTGCCCCTCCTGCGTGGCAGTCTGGGACACAGATAGTGTGATGGGCAACAGAAACTGCCCCAAAAAATCAGCTCACACCCCACAGAGCTCCCTCTGCTCACTCCACCCACACTTTACTGGTGTGTACGGACATGCACTTTATATATAAATTATGTGTAAATGCCTTAGATGTTTATAGCCAAAAATACTACTTCCAAAGTCCATCTGGAAGTGGCAGCCAGAGGCAGGGCCAGGCGAGGCTGCACAGAGCAACAGTGACACCCGATGGCTCGGAGCTCAGCCCTGGGCCACCACCGGCCCCTCCAGGAGCATCGGGGGCTCCGAGCGCTGCCTCGCCAGCCCCAGCCCCAATCACAGATCAGAGCAGCTCATCAAGGAGCTGAGCTGCACAGAGATAAAACTTGCTGTACGTAGGCACTGCATGTAATTAAGAGTGTGCATAAGTTTCACAGTGCATTCTGCATAATTACAGCCCTGCCTGGCACCGCTGCCAGTGCGAGCATGAACACACACGCACACACATAATGTATGCACAATATTGTGCATATGGACTTGGGAAAAGGCAGGGAACAGGGAAAGTTGCTGGCTGTTGTTTTAAGAGCTGACTCTGCCATTTCTAAGGTTAAGTTTGTGTTTTTTTGCTACTCATTACCATTCTTTAACTGTTACAATTTATATCAGCATATAATGTTAAATAATTACAGGGAGCGGAGCTCACTCTAGCGAGGATATAAATGCGCTGTGGGATTCTACAGATTTAAACAAATAACACTCACAGCAGGGGGTGAGCAGATGAATTAGCATTAATATCCTGCCTGGGAGATCCCAGTGCAGTGTTATGGCTTAAATACAGATCTTTTCTGTAACAGTCAATATGACAGCTACCAGCAATACCGCCCGGCACATCCACCAGTCAATATAGAGCTGCAGTGGAGAGAATGCCCCCGGAACAACCCATACAGCAGCCAGTTAAAATAAATAACTTCCCTTTAACAGTCTATATCGCAGCCAGCTGCATTAAAACCTTCCCTTTTAAGGTCTATACAATAGTCAGCTAAATGGAAAAATTGGCATCCTTCTTGGCAGCTCCAGAGGGAAGTCAGGCACCGAGTGGGCGAGAGGCTGAGCTCTCCTCCCGGCTCCTGGGGGACAGGGGGGTCCCTGCACAGCCCCGTGGGCAATCCTGCTCTGCTGCCACTCAAAGGACAGCTTAAGCCTCCAAAGCCATGGCTTCACTACCTTTCACAAGCAATTATACTCACTTAAAAAAAAAAATAAAGATCAAAACTGATTTCTCTCCCGATCGGAACAGGGAATGGGGCAGACCATGGCTGTGCAGCACACTGATCCACATCTCCTGGGTAAAGGCAAGGTGCCTTTCCCAGCACTTTCACCACTGCAGAGATGCCCCAGCCCAGGCTAAAAGCAGAGCCCGAACTTGAACTCTCTGTCTGAAATCAGTAGCTGCTTTTTCACTCTCTAACAAGAAGCAACAGGCTGAGGTAGGCTGGGAATCTGTCTCCCTTGGACCAGAGCACAGCACCTCATTGTGCAACAGCAATTGCAACAGACCACCGTGTAAATCATGACAGAAAGGGTTACAAAGCACCCAAATTCTGAGAAACGAACGGGAGGAAAACCCATGACCACAGTGAATTCTGTCACCAGGTCCCCACACACACTTTTCCATCTCGGGGCAGACCCTGTTCCCACATACACAGATTTTATCCTCGTACCCCCTGTTCTGCTGGGAGGGAGTGGCTGTAAATCCCCACTGTGAATTAACTGACCTGCAAAACAAAACCTGTAGAACTTCAACAAATTACAACAACACTTCTTGAGGCAAATTAGAAAGTAAAACACAAAAAAATCTCATAAAGCACTTAATACTGAGCTTAGAGTTTACAAACTGCTGTACCAGCAGTAATAAATCTCTAGAAAATTAAATGTGTAGATATTTTCATATTTTCCATACTGCTACGAGGCTTTATTGATAGGGAATTCTGCCATTAAAATAATACATTTGCTAGCTTCTTATAAAAGAAAGGAGATAGATGACAATTTTGTTAGAAATTGAAATGATAAAGCGGGAATGGCATTTATTCTTTAAAACTCCACAAATTAAAAACATCTGCCTGCTCTCTTTTTAAGAAACCTGTCCCTTTGGGTATATATTAAAAAACATAAACATAAACCAGGGGCCCACAATCCCACCAGATGTTTGGCACCTGGAGCCTTTTCAAGTAATTGATTGAGAAAATAAGCATTTTTTTCAGGTAATAGGAAAAAATTATCTCTAGAACCTTTTGCATTGTCAGTGCTTTAATTTCTTTCACCTCAGATTTTAAGGGAAGACTGCAGCTACAAACACATTCCACAGCCTCCCAAATTAAAAATAAATACACACCACCCCTGCTCCAGAAGTCATGGTTTGAAGCTTTGACCATATTTTGCAAAATGACAGTTATTAAAAACAACAAACACGCATCTCTGTGAGTCATCTGGTTTCCAAGTTGTGAGTCAAAAGGGGCTGATTCCACACAAACTGAAACCTGGCGCTGTGCAACGATTGGTATCTGTGCAGCACAGCCCCCAACAGGATGTGGAAGGGGAGAATGGGCAGGAGATGGGAGAGAGGGGAGGGCAGGGCAAGAGAAAAAACACTTTTTACTGGTCCCAGTGTCACTGCAAATAAAGCCCACGTCAAGATTTAAACCATAATAATGGAAAGGCTATAAGGTCCCTGCTATAATGTTTCCTCTGATATTCCCTTTCATAAATGCTCTCTTTATGCTGCATGCTTTGCAATAACACATGTAATGTTTGTGCACCGGCCCCGCTGGGGAAGCTGCAGCACATGAAGCCTCACAGAACACACATTAGGAGCCAGGCAGCTCATTTACCAGTTCCCCAACTTCAGCTCTCCCTTCTTCTTCAGGGCAATGCCACAAACCTCAGGAGACAAGTCACCTAAAGCAACCTCCCAACCTGTTTAGCTGGGAACAGACCTGTGTGCACCAACACAAGGACATGCAACTGCCTCTCCCCCAGTGCAACACCCTGCTGGGGGAGACCAAAAGCCTCTTCCCAGATGCTGCAAGCACAAGCAAGAACCCTGAACTCATTGCCAGGGACTGATGGCACCCCGGGCTTCCTCTTGGCAGAGACAGGGAAGGACCCTTTCCCTGCAGGGAGCTCAGCTCTGCCTGCCCACAAGGAATGGCCTGCAGCAGCCTGGGGCACCTGCAGGCCTGGCAAGGGAAGCACAGGGACCCCACCACCTCCACCAGAATCCTGAGTGGAACCCACAGGCTGCCAGGACTGCATTTCCCAGGCGACCTGACCCCACTGCTCTGAGGCCCACTGGGTGCTTGGAGCTGACCACTGGACTGGAAACCAAGTCCCCCTTCCTGGAATTGTGACAAGCTGATGTTGAAAAAGGGGTTTTCAAAGATGCAGGGTCGTGGGGGGCAGGGGCAGGCTCGTCTCAGCCCTGTCTGTAATTCTCAATCACTGCACAGAAAGTATTTATATCCTGTTGGCAGCATGTGCAACCAATGCGACTCCCCGTGTCAGAGCTGTCAATTATGGGCTTGACTTATGAGGAAAGATTAAATGAGCTAAATATGTAGAGCTTGGCTGAGAGACCAGGATGGGGGTGGGGGGAAGGAGAAATGATGTGATAACTGTCTGCAAACATCTGAAGGGTGCAGATGCTTAAGGAGGAAAGGAATCACTTAGGGTGGCACACAAAACAAACAGGAGAGGAAAGCTGGAAGGGAGGCACAGAAATTCTCACTGTACAGTAGGAAAGCTCCATTCCAGCAAGATCTACTCTGCTGTAGGACTGTACCCCAGAACACCATCAGTCAGGCCGCTCAGATGCTTGACAAAACACCAAAAGTTGACAGCAGAGGAAGATCCTGCTCTGACCAGGAGATGAAACAGATAATGTAAAGAAGTGGGCATATTGTGAGAGTGGCTGATGATGTGAAGCTCTCTCTTGCTTCTCTCCAGCTGTAAAACTCTGTTACTACAAAGCTATGCATATTTGCATTGCTACTTTTCCAGAAAGGCAACTGTCAAGTAGCACTGGTGTGTTATGGGATCACAGCTGGGAAGAGGACATGATCTATACAATCGTAGCAAGAAGAGCTTTGTAAACCTGCATACAAAACCAAAACAAACAAAAAACCCCAAACTGTTTAATCCATTTGGAAAGATTTACAATGTAAGTGACACATGGAGAAATACAAGAAACAGGGGAAAGGAAAAGTCCCTTCTCCAGTAAGCTGGTCAGAGACTCCAAATCCAAGAATTACACCAACTCTCAACCTCCTGGTTTGGCAAGCCTTGGTTCTGAAGGTGCTGCCATCAGGGGCATCTGAAGGATGTAGTCTCGTGCATCAAGGTTGGGGAATGTTCTTTCAGGCTCTTGAATAAGCCACTCTACCTTCTGTGCTCCTGCTACCTCCCTTTTTAACATGATGAACATACCTGAGGCACAACAAAGATGCCACAGACATTGCAAATGTTTTCTTCTGGCATGATCTCCCAGGTAAAAGCAGGAGGACGCCAAGAAGTGAAGAGAAAGTTATCAGCTCTAACCTTTTGAGGATCACAGGCTGTCAGTAACTGCAGTAACAATGACACAGGCAGCACCTGGGCAAAAGGAGTCCAACTGCTCACTGGAATTAGAGGAATTAACAATCTCTAGCAACATTTTTCAGAGTAGGAATTTAATAATGTGGAGTCAAGAGGTACTCCAAAGAACAAGTTCCTGCATAAAGTTATTTCAAGCAGCTAAAAAGGCAGTCAGCCACTTCTGTGAAGTTCTTCAGCTGGTCCCTCCTCTCCCCAAGCAGAGAACTGTGGGCAATTGCTGCCCTCTACAAGCTGCTCTGCACATAGCACAGCTCCCACTCATGGAGCTTTATCCACCCTGATCCTGTAATCAGTTCTTTTCAAGGAGAAAATACCAAGAATTAAGTATTTCCTAACTATGTGCCAGGCTGTTTTTCCAGTCTCTCAAAGCACTGTGACTTCCATTTTACCTTCAGTGAGAGATCTGGGATCTCTGGAAGTCAAACCATGCTGAACATTAAAGAAAACTCTGACCTAACTCCCTGGACTTTAATTTCCTTGTGTGTTTGTAAAGAACAACCTGAAGTATCACAACTACTTTAAAACCATCTTGAAAGTCATCTGACCAGTAATGTTGGTTTGCCTGAAAAGAAAGTAGGAGTTGCTTTTAGAGCCCTTCTCTGCACAACTGCACAGAAAATATTATAAACTACTAACTCACCCCCACCAGTGACACAGGACTGTCCCTGTCCTGGCTGTGCCACCTCCCCCCCTGCTCTGAAGTGTCACTAAACCTGTCATTTAAGCAGTACATTTTGTACAGGCTCATGGGGTCTTAACCTGCTTTGGTCTGTGACTACTGCAAGTTTCTAGCTCTCATGAATTAGCATAGAATGCTACAAGTATATTATAGTCCACCCTCTTTTAAAACTGGGATTTAAAGGAATTCCAAACTACCTTTCCCAGTGACCTCAAACAGGTAATATACCTTGGTATGATGGTGTTTCTTTAACTACACTCAGTAAATAAATTTGCATCTCTGTGCTTTGCACATATTAATATATTTGTCTAAATCAACAGAGTAAAAGGAATTGACAGATTAAGTGAGTGCACTTTGCAGGACCGACAGAGGAAGTCAATGAACACCCAGAAGAAAGAGAGAAAAACAGGGAAAAAACCAATAATCTGGAAGTTATCAGAAGGTCAAACCCAGGCGAGCTGTGCTCAGTGAATCACAGCACTCCCTCTGCTCCCAGCAGGCCCAGGGATGCTGCTCAAGGCAGTCCCCCCTGTGGGGCAATAACCCTGCAGTGGCTCTGCTGGGGCTCCTGAGCAGCCCTGGGGAGCCCAGCAGCACCTGCAGGCCCAGCCCAGCCCAGCACACCCTCTCCTGGGCTCTGCTCCCTCTCCCTGCTGGCTCTGGGAACCCCCTCTGCAGAGATGCACTTGGAGAGAATCACTCTGTGCAGGCCCCCACTGCCAACCAACCCTCTGGGGCAGATGGGAAATTTGTACAGGAAACAGGTATAAATCTCATCTTCAACAATAAGGGGGGAATGGAAAGCAGAAGGGTGATGAGGAATGTCCCTTCAGCACACTCCAATCCCTCACATCATTTCTGGAAACAAAGTCCTTATGAAGAAAAAAATATCACAGTTTTCTACAAATCTAGACTAGAACCTCTGACCTTCAAAGAAAGGATAAGGATATAACAAGGTATTCCTGGAGGAAGAATGTGTTCCAGCAAACAAAGTAGGAGTTTTTCAGTGAAAATACCATTCCTGTGTTCATTTCAAACAACAATTTCAGGCAAAGAAGAACTTCAAAAAATCCTCACGTCCCTCGTTTTCTGTAGTGTTTGACATGGCAGAAAGAGCATCTCCTACTCCATAAGAGGGACAGAGATTTGCAATTTCCCCAAAGGTTTGTTCATTAAAAGTGGACTCAGAGTACTCTTTAACATGAGCCCTGACAAGCTCCCTCAAATCTTATGGCACAGCTCTGTAGCCTCTCCTCATTCCCATTCATGGTTCTGTTCAATTTGTTAAAGACAGAGGTATTGTCAGTGTTAGGCTCCATCAACTCCTAATTACACCAGTTAAAAGTAGTCAAAGTCTCAATTGCAGAGCTCCTTCCTAGAAACCTAAATGAAATTCTCTGTACTCACAGTCTGCTTGAGAGGAAGCTTAACAGAACAGACAAGGTGTAAAATGAGACAACAAAACAGAAAGGATCTAATAATTCTACTGTCTGCCACTCAGTGCAGTGTACTTTATTGATGTTTGCACACAAAGGGATGTTAAAAGTATTCTGACCACTATCGTGACCCTTAAATATTTGAAAATCAGTTCAACAAAGGCTGGGGAAAAGCCATGAGGGCTCCAGCACATTCCAACAAACTCTACACTAATTGCTAGAGAGGCAGCAGTAATTCTTGTTACCTTGTACCTTTCAACAGCCTGTAAAAAAGGGGAATAAAATGTCCATATTTCAGAGCTAACTGCTCTCATCTGCAGCAAGAAACAGAAAGAAACAGCACATGCTAAAGATAAAAGAAGTTAAATAATCCTGCAAAAGAAAATACCCTGCTCCTCATATCATGGTCCAGGGATTTTGTAACTTAGGAAGAGACTTAGGAGTGTTTTACATTTACAACCAGGACTGTTATATTTACAACTGGTGCTTCTTCCAGACACCAAGCCAGGGGATTAATGGCATGGACATGGAGCCCCCTGTCTCCTGGTGGCTCCAAACACCCAGAGGGGGTGGCATAAGGAGCAGCTCGGGGTGTGAGGTGAGTTTGTAGGGCTGCATTCTGAATTCTTCCCTCCTGGAAGACCCAAATGCAGGACAGTGTGAGGTGTCACACTGAGTGTGCCCCAGGCCCCTGCAGATGCTGAAATCCCTGTGCAAAGCACCAGGAACCACAGCTTCTCCTGGATTCCTGCTGAGAGCAGCAGGGGCACACAGCAGAAGGCAGTGCCCCTGAGCACAGAGCAGAAGGTATTTAGCACCTTGCAGGACACACTGTCCAGCAGAATCATAAATACAACACAAAGCCAGTTTTAATCGATAACAACATCTGCTGATACAATGCCAGCTGGTTTAATTCCATTGCTTTCTCATTATTGTGTGCTGGTATGTTCCAAACATACCTCAGCCCTGTGAGGGGGTGCAGAGCAGAGTTTGGCCATGAGACTCTTTTCTCCCTCCACTGGATTCTTCAACGTCTTAACCACCACACCTGAAGGCCAGGGTGACATCCCTGAGCACGTGGCTGCCCCACACAGACCCATCTGTTCTGTCTGCCCTGGTGCCTCCACAAACACTTCCATCCCCAGCACCACGACCCCACCAGTCTGTTCTCTGGCCCAGGGCCCCCTGTGTGTGTGGAAGGGACTGTGCCCCATCCTGGCTGCAGGGCAGCCCCAGCAGGGTGCTAGAGGTCGGGTCATCTGGCTCACAGAGCTGCACTGCTCATTTAATAAGGCGTCTGCAGAGCAGCAGCTGGAAGCAATAATGACTCCTAAACAAATGTGACAAAGACTATGAGAGTTTATTATTAAAAAAAAACCCAATTAATGAAAAAAATAAGGAGGAAACCTCAACCTTTCAAAGGGCTCTAATTAGCTCAGTGTAAGACTCAGCATCTTGAGAGTAAAGTTTACGTTGGAGCTCTTTAAATGTATAAATAATTTTATGTAGTAGGAATACCCACCCAAACAGGAAGATACAAAGCTGCTATGTGCTTCCTCTGAGCAGTTCTCCACTCACATATACAGTAAGAAATGAATGAAATCAAAGGTAATGCCAGACCCTGCCTTGAGAAAGAACAAGCTGTTGACCAGAACAGGTTGTGATGATCTGCTGCTTGCTGTGACCTTCCTAAGGGAGGATGGGGGGACAACCAACCCCCCCCAAAACAAACCACCAAATCCATCACAAGGCACAGGGTGTCAATAACAGCTCCAGCTAATCTCACATACAGACATCCATGCAATTAAGGGATGGCACAACGTTACCAGACAGAGAGATTGTCACTGCAGAGCTTCACAGAATTCACAAACAGTGGATTTTATTGACCCTCCCCAGTTCACAGCCTTTACTCACATCTCTCTCCTTTAAAAACCATCTCCTGGGCTCCCCAGGTAAGAGTTATACAGTAAAAATACTTGGATGTGGCCAGTGCCACCAGTACTTGAGTGTTATCCCTGCAAGCAGCTTGTATTCACCGTGATCAACAAATGAAAGCCAGAGAAACTCAGTTAGAGATTTATGTATTTAGGACAATAACATTGGCTAAGAATTTTGGCAAGGTTTTGACTGAGTTATTGATGGCTAAAGAGGAAAAACAAGCTTGTAAAAAACAATATACTGCAGCTCCAGGACTAGTGGCTCACTTCCCACTCTGCGTCACCATAAAAGAGCAAACAAAACAGGGTTCTCTCAGTTATCATCACACACAAAAAATCCCAGAGCCCTTTCCAAAATGCTTCTAGAGTAAAAACATTGGATCACATGCACTTGCAGTTGATAAACACTTCTAAGCTCACTCTGAGTGCCTGTAAAGACAGCGTGAATGAGGTCTCTGAGCACAGAGGGGTTTTCTGTAGACAACAGCACAAAGAATCTCAGTTTAATGCAGAGGCCTTTCTTCAGCCCCTCTCCTGAAGCAGCCCTGACCCAGAGCACACACTCAGGACAGGCAGTCTGTGCCCGAGGCCAGCACAGTGGCCCAGCTGAGCCGAGTCCAACCCCAGCAGAGAGGAGGGGATTGATGGCTTTGGGTCAGAACTGGGAGGGGAACAGCAGGGCCACCTACAGCAGCTCCCACCTTGTGCACAAAGCACCAGCTCCTCAGGAGAGCACAACGGGTGAAACATTACATGGCAAAGGGAACAACTCATGTGCATTATGTTAGGAAAAAGAAATTGTGTTGCCTCTTGAGGGACTCACCAGCGGCTCCCGAGACGCGGCGTTTTCAGCGGCAGGGCAGGAGCCAGCCTGGAACACAAACACAACAGTGAGCACACATTGCCACCCCATGGACACCCTGAGAAACACCGGCAGCGATGGTCCCTGCGAGCAGCACTGAGGGACACACGTTTGTCTCTGCTCGCAGCAGCACTTCTCTGAAGGACTGAAGACTAGAAGGTCAGAAGCACAGAAAATGTTAATTCCAGCAGTCCCCACCTGAACCAAGAGAATTCACAGAACCTGCAGAACTCCCTTAGGGGCCAGCAATGAGGGCCAATGAGACTCCTGAGAGATGTCAGGAGAGCAGAGGTCATGTGAACTCCAATTCTGAAACACCTCAGTCATTTCTGTGATCCACTAATGCACCCTTTGTTTTCTGCACTATTCTTTCAACGCTTTAACTAAACCTCCCAGACTGCTGCAGTACCAGGACCATCGCTGCTTCCCACACGTAATTAAGAGGTGAAGTTTTAGGGCAGATGCTGAACACTTCACCCTGCACACCAGGAACAAGTGGTGGCCAGGAGGAAAGAGAAACCATTTGATTAAAGCAGGACAGTCAAAGCTTGAACTAGACTTGAACTTCCAGAGCTTCCCCTCCCCAGGCTCACCTACAGTTGTGGTGATATCTACTCCCTCTCAAGAACAGGCACAACCCTTCCCCACAGTCCCACCTTTCACAGAATTACTCTCTGGGCTTTTCTCCCTTGCCAAAACCCCCAGCAGACTGATGTCTGTGTAACTAGAATGCATCACCTCTCACACGGCAAAGATACTTAAATTTCACCATAAAATAAACTTCTCTTGGTCAACCATCTGCTTTCAAATGGGATGAACTTGATTTTAAGATGGCCTAAACCACGTTGTCTTCACGTGAGATGTTTTATCTTAGCAGGGGTGACATACACGGGTGACCTCAATGGTGAAAATATGCACTTTGATTAATAATGAAGACAAGTTTTGAGGCTCAGTTAGAGAAAAGGGAACCGATTCATCAAAGGACTTTGATGGTGGACCTTAAGTGACCTTTGGCCCTCTGATTCTGTTCATCACTTTTATTCCGTATACCAAACCTTCAAAGTATTTCAAGTTTGGGTTTCTTTCCCATCTACAAAATACACCAAAAAAATAGAGAGAAACCCAAGTTTTTACCACAAGAGGGTGCCAGAAACTCAAATATCCTGCAACTCCTCTGCTTCCATTGCAGGACCATCAGGAGGGCCCAGCTGGACCTCAGAGCAGGGCAGGGGTGCCCTGGGATCACTGGACACAACCAGTGCAATATGGGCATCAGCAGCACCCTGCAGTCCCACAGTCTTTACTTCTGTCAAGAACAATAAAAGAGAGGCAGGATCTTTTCTTCTGCTCATTTTTAGTAAAGACCTTGCTAAAGGTCCAAGGAACATGACCTCTAAACAAAACAAAGTATTTTAAAAACTCTGGTAGAGATATTTATTGCCTTTAGAACATAATTCTATCTACCTAAATGATTTCATTGGAGCTGCAACACTCCCCCCTTCCCCACAGGGCTTGAGGCAATATATTAATTCATGAGAATGAGAAAATTAAACTAAGAAAAACAGATAATAAGCCATAAGACATCTGACACTCCCTTTTCAGCATCTAAACTAACTCGATTTGTAATAGAAAACATGATGGGACCCAAACATAAACAAGTTAAGTGAGGCAGTGCCACCACTCACAGCCTCATGGAAAGCTTGGCAATAAATAAACAAACATCACCAGTGGCAGAAAGCAAATATTTTATTAAATTCTCTGAACGTTTAGTGTGCAATGGGGACATCTTTCTAAAAGCACTGATAACAGTGTCAAAACTGCAAGGGTTGTTTGTGTGAGAGGAGTGGTGTTTACATTCTGGGAGACTATCAGAGGTATTTTCATTGGTTTGTTTGATCCCAAAACTGTCCCCTTGAGAATTCATCTACTGTGCTATATATGGTTCAGTTACACCCCCTTTGTCCAGCCAGAGCTCAGATTCTCTCAAATCCCATCCATGCCCACAGAGTGAGAGCACTGAGGCTCCCAGAGCTGTGGGTGAGGAACGTGCACGGGTGGGAGATGGTGGGGATGGGACCATCTCAGCCCTGGGCACACGGAGCAGCCCCCAGCCCTCACAGGCACAGAGGGGGCAGCTCCTGCAGGAGCAGGGCAGCTCCTGGGGCTGTCTGTGTGCAGGGGGCAGTACTGGAGGGTGAGCCTACAGCCGAGCTCCAGTGGTGCCCCACAGGCCTGGCCAGGGGAGGGCAGAGCCAGAGCTGTCCTTCGAACAAACCCTGCCACTAATGAAGGCAGGACAGGAGCCAGAGGGGGTGCAAGGAACTTGTTACTGCCTGAGAATCCAGCATTGCTGCAAGAACTGGGACAGAATCCAGCAGGGCTGTTATCCAGGTCATTGACCATTTTCACCCAGGGTGCCTCCAGAGCCCCTCCCTCCCCGCAGGAGCCCACACGAAATGATCCCTCCGTGGTGCAAAGGTAACTCTGCAGCCTGGGTATTCCCTCAGCCCAAACTGCTCCTGGCTTACAGAGCAGCACAAGCCCCAACTCCACTTTGCTCCTTGCAGCCCATGCCTGAAAAACTCTCCATGGTACACAACAGGTGGGAGTCACCATTCCCATTTTTCACTACGGACAGTTCCAGGCGGTTGGAGCTGGGTCATCTTTAAGGTCCCTTCCAACCCACACCATTCCATGATTCTTCCTCTCCTTCACTTTCACACCCAGGGGGTTCTCTGGCTACATTTATGAGGCCCCCTGAAAAGCAGGACTTCCTCATTTCCAAACATCAAGCCTTCTTTTGAGCCAAAGTCACGCTAAAATAACGTTTGCTAAAAAAGGGAGCAATGGGAGGGTACAACACCCAAGATCAAGAGAACCTGAATGTTTCTCAGGCAGCCACGTTTGCCAGTTAACCAGATTTCTTTCTCAGGAACTGTTGGCCCTGCAGACTGCCCAAGTATTTCCAGGTTTCCTTCCCCCTGAGAGCATTCCCTGGCAGGGTGAGGGAGGGACTGCACCACCTGCACCTCACTGTGGGGCTGGTGAAAGCAGAGGGGTGATGCAAAGCTGCCCAGCCTCCTGGGAGTGTGGCAAGGCAGCCTTTCACCGCCCAGACCTGGGCTGGTTACCCAAGAGTGTGCATTTCTGTAATGTGTCTCCACCTCAGTTCAGTTCAGCAGTGTTCCCTCCACACTCGCCCCCTCAGCCCAGAGTTAGAGGGTCAGCAGGGAGGGCCGTGGTGAATGAGCCGAGGCTGCAGTGGCTGCACACAAAGTGTGCCGTGGCTGCTCACACAGCCAGACCTTCCCCTGCCTGCCGGGCACCCACAGGGCTCTCCCGGACTGCCCTGGCACTGCTTCTCAGGAGCCTGTGTGGGACACTGGGGGGCCGGAGCTTGAGGAGGGCTGGGTTTGCAATGGAATGAGTGATCGTGGAGACGATAAGCAGGGCAGCGCCAGGACCCTGCAGGGGGCACAGGCACCTCCAGCCACACCACGGCTCCGCGGGGCCGAGGCTGGACACCGTCCGGTGCAGCAGGACGGGTACCGAGCACACCTGCAGCGCAGTGCCCTGTGTCCAGCCCGGCATCCCTGCCCCTTCCAGCCGGGCAGCACCCCCGGCACCGCCCCTACGGCCGCTCTGCCCCCTCAGGCTCCCGGGGCACGCGGGAGGCACAGGCACCACTCACTGTGGGCGCCGAGAGCCCCAGAACGTTCGGGGCTGGGAGGGACCCGCGGGGCTCACCGGGGCCAGCCCTCAGTCCCGCACGGCGCTCCGCCTCATTTCGCAACCCCGCGGGCACGCCGTGTCCTTTCTGCCTGGCCGTGGCCGTGTTTATTCTCTCCTCCTTTCAAGAGCCGTGTGACTTTCACACCCACAGCCTCTCAGCGCACCGCGCCTGTGCCCGGGGCCCGGCCTGCACGCCCTGCAGCCAGCCCGCACAGAGGCTGTGGGGCAGGGCAGGGCTGCCAGGAGCGGCAGGGCCGTCGGGGGTGTGCCCAGAACCCCCATGGCCCCTCAGACCCCCCAGATCTCCTCATGGCCCCTCAGATCCCCTCACGGCCCCTCAGACCCGGCCCGGTCCCCTCACCTGCCCCGGCTGCTCCGCTCGCTCCGCCGCCGCCATCTTCCCAGGCGCGCCCAGCCCACCGCCGAGAGCGCGATGCAGCGCCCGCCCCCGCCGCAGGCAAGGCGAGCCGAGCGCCGGCGCATCGCTGCGGCCCCGGCGGCACCCACGGGGGACGGGAGGTGGTGTCAGTGGGGACAGGGGGACACAGGGACACGGGGACACGGGGACACGGGGACACCCATGGGGGACGGGAGATGGTGATGTGAGTGGGGA
>WBMV01004379.1:345794-535930 GCA_013396655.1 Campylorhamphus procurvoides | reverse complement strand
CCCCCCCCCCTTCCCTCCCCGCCTCTCAGTTTCTCTTTCCTCAGCCCTTCCCTTCCCGCCTCTCAGTTTCTCTTTCCTCAGTCCTTCCCTTCCCGCCCCTCACGGGTTCCCGCCCCTCAGCCTTTCCCTTCCCGTCCCAGTTCTTCCCTCAGCCTTTCCCTTCCCTCAGTCGTTCCCTTCCCTCACGGGTTCCCTCCCCTCAGCCCTTCCCGCCCATCAGCCCTTCCCTTCCCTCCCCTCAGTTTCTCTTCCCTTCTCTCAGCATTCCCTCAGCCTTCCCTCCCCTCATGGCTTCCCTCANCCCTCACAATTTTCTTTCAGCCCTTCCTTCACCCTTTCCCTTCCTTTCTCTCAGCCTTTCCCTCCCCTCACAGTTCCCCTCAGCCCTTCCTTCCCTCCCCTCCCCTCCCCTCACGGTTCCCACTGCCATGCCAGGGCCACACTCATTTCCTCCACACAACTCCCAAATCTCACCACGCCACTCGCACAAGGGTTGCTTCAAGCTGAGAGCAGTATTTTGAATGTAGAGATATTCAATAAAAACTAAGCAGCTAGCTGTCTTAGCAGAAATAAATGGAGAAAAGGGTTGATATCAACATCAGCATGCAGCAATACATTTGAGAGGTTCTGAGGGGAAAAAAGTTTAGCCAGGTGAATTTGCCAAAGTCCTGAGGGTGACTGGCATTGCAGGGAGGGGATACCACACAGAGCCAGCTTTGTGTGCTGCTGCAGGTATCTTTAATTGCCCCGTGGGAGGAGGAGGAGGCAAAGAATGAGGGAGATTTGGGGACTAAACTGCAAGCACAGATAGGCCAAGTGTCAATGCCAGAGCTCAGAACTGGGGACAACAGCTGCAGGGAGCACGAGTCCATTAAATGCTGCACAAAGGCATTTTGGCTTCCGTAGTGAAAATACCTCAATACCTTTATACTAAATTTATTTAGCTTTCTTACATGATATATATATATTGAGATATACATTTATATAGGAAATATACCCACGAGTTATTACAAAAGTGTCCAGACACAAGTTCTAGCACAGTACAGTAAAAAGTGATATTCTAGGAGAAATCTCTGGGATCTACAGTATCGTGGCTTCACATGGAAGGGTTTCCATCAGACGTTGTAGGAAGAAGAGGACACGTTTCCTCCATGGCCTGTCCAGTTGGTGTGGACAAACAGCCCCGGCTTTGACAGCAATTCGTACGTGTGTGCACCAAAGTAATCCCGCTGTGCCTGCAGCAAGAGCACACACAGAACCCCGTGTGTCACACCACAAAAGCACACACAGACACACACCTGGGTGTCACACCACAAAAGCACACACAGACACATCTGAGTGTCACATCACTGGGAGCTGCACCTACTGACACTTGACTGTAGCAATACTAGAAACAAGATCTGTCTTAGATATTGTAACATTCAAACTTATTTCCTCATTATTACCAAAATCACTGCAATGAAACATTTACTAATATCCAGTATTGTGAGTTCTGTAGAAACACAAGTGTATTACTTCTGCTTGGTGTGAATCTAAAAAGCACTTACATACCTGCAAATATTAAAGATACTTCTGTATAAACCATTTTGATTAAAAGATATCATTACCCTTGGTCCACAGATGGGACACTGGCACATGCTGGGCACTGCCACACCAGTATCTCTGGTGTTCTTTATCCAGGTGTCTCTAAATGTTTCACTGTGATGAATTTCAAGTGTAGCAGAAACATATTAGGCAATCTGTACTGTGAGTGATTAGGACATACTGCCATGGAGGCCTTTAAGGCAGTGTTTAAGTAACAACAGGATGATGTTTCAGTAGCCAGAAGAGCTATTTCAGCACCCACCTGAATCAGGTTAGCTGGCAATACCTCGTGCCTGTATCCATCATAAAAAGAAAGTGCTGTGGTGAAACAGGGCATAGGGATTCCAATCTGCACTCCAGTACTGATCACACGGCGCCAGGAGTCCTGGGAGAGAGGAAAAGAGCAGGGAAAAACAGAAAAAAGAAACTAATCAGTGCTTGCTCAGAGGTATGTGCAGGCACAGGAATTATTTTAGTACAACTGTGTGTGCTATTTCACATTCTGTGAAATCTAATAACCAAGTCTGTGCAAATGCAGCAGTAGATTCCTGATTTTACATGAAGAGGTTGATCCAAAATAACGGCAAGTAAGATAAGAGTTAACAACAGGAAGAGTTGAGGCACACTCAAAGCACAGCAAGGATGCTGTTCTTTCACACAAACATGATCAGAGCATCCCCAAAACTCAAACCCAGCAGGGAATGTTCCGAGCAAACACAGAGCCCCTTCCAGGACCTCTCACCAAGCCCAGGACGAGGCTCGCCCAGGGGCACAAGAGGTCAGTGTGATACTTCAGACAGACATGGATAATCCTCAGTACAATTGTTCCTCTGAGCTAGGAACTTGCATGGAATACTTGGATTCAGTTACAACAATTATTAATGACAGTATATGACTTCTTTGTTGGCCACATAATCTGGTTTTAATTCTGCCTGTCAACTCCATCAAAATCAGGACACTGTTTGGACAGACCCAGGCCTAAAGAACAGCAGGGCTGGAATGCTGTTGTTCTGGGGGTGCTGCAAACAGTGGGACTGGAATAGAAATCCATGTGCACAAAGGCACAAGGCACAGGGCAGTGATCACAATGTTCACACAGGCAGGCATTTTTCCTCATGTTGTGGTTCTGAGTTGGTAGAGCCCAAGGCTCTTCTGTAACAGTAAAATGGAAACCTTTAGTTTCCAATCATAGCTTGGCCAGTTTCAAAGTGAAGAACCATGACAGTCCTGGCTGTAAACTGTTGTGTCTATGCTCCCCCTTCCTTGGAACTCACCTGGCAGTTTTCAACAGCTGTCTTAAAGAAATCATCCAACAGTAAATTCTGGAGGTTAGGGTTTCTATCAAAAGCATCTTTGATTTTTCCCAGGAACACACTAGGCAAGAAGAGACCAGGAATAAATTTCAGAGCTTCCAACAAAGGCCCACAATCCAAAACTTATGATGCCAAAATGTTACTCAGCCAGACTCAGCCTTGGATTGCCAGCCAAGAACAGCATAAACTAAACTAAATTGTCTGATCTCCCCTCAGCAACAAAGTGAGCCCCTCATCCTGATTACCTTCTGATGATGCAGCCACCCCTCCACATCAGGGCAATGGCACCATAATTCAGCGTCCAGCCAAATTCCTTGGCTGCTTGTCTCAGCAGCATGAAGCCTTGAGCATAGGAGATGATCTTGGAAGCATACAGGGCCTAAAAAAGAAAACAAATTCACACTCCAAGAGAAGTCCCACAAAGTTGAACAAGAGACTTCACAGTCTACATGCTCTGTTTAGTCCACCTCTCATCAGGGATGATGAGCTATTTGAGAACCAAAATATCCTTTCTAGTTGTTGGAAAGTTTGGTCTCAGCAGGGAGAGATACCAAGAAACCAATACCTATTGCAGATACAGGAGTGCTGAGGGGTGGAAAAGCTCCTGTGCATGAATTATGACCTCTGCACCCCACTCAGGCAGTGACCACTGCCCTCTGTGGCTCGGACCTGAACTCCCTCAGGACTATTCTTTGGTGAGGAACAGGTCACACTGTGCTTTGTGGACATCACTGGACACTGCACAGTGCTGCCAGCAGGAACCAGTGGGTATGACCAGCAAGGGCTCCTGCCCAGGGCTCCCAGCATCCCCAGGCCCTGGGGGCAGCTCTGCCTGCACAGACACTCACCTTGCGGATGTCCTCCAGAAAGGCCTTCTTGTTGCCACTGAACGGAGTCACTTTGGGCCCCTGCAGCAGCTTACTGGCCTGCACTCTCTCATCCTTGAGGGACGACAGGCAGCGTGCAAACACAGCCTCACCTTGGGCAGGGCAGGAAGGGGGAGAGCATTAGAAACATGAGCAGCACTGGTAATGTCTGAGACACAAGCACACACTGAGTGTCACTGCATGATGAGCCACATACACAGGGAAACACAGTCACAATGGCAATAAAATCAAGACTAAATCAGCAGGTTAACTTATAAGAGGAAATAAGAGTCATAATTTGGTAGGCCCCTAACACTAATATTCAGAAGCCCATAAGGAAGTTTTATAACATCACTAAGTAGGTTAATTGATGTCATTTGTCAGGGCTAAGGAGTTGGCAAAGCAGTGCCTTCAGCTCATAAAGAGAAAGCCTGAATGAGAATCTCTTGATCTGCCTCAGGCAACTCCTAATCATGCTGGTTTAAGTTGTACTTATTTGCAATTGATGACAGTATTGTAAAATGGGAGAGAAAAAAAAGTTTCCCTTTCAGGGTCTCGTAGAAGGAAGGCGAGCGAGTCTTAACACTGGGCTTCTGCTCCACCTTCTAAGTGAGTCATGAACTACCAAAGCAAAAAAACCCACACCCCAAAATCAAACAAACAACAACAAAACAAGAATTAGTAATGTTTTCACAAGATTCAGGATCCTCCCTGCAACAGGATTAACATATCACAAGTAAATCAGAACTGGCTCCTTTCCATTTCTGCAGAAACTTCCTTCTACTCTGGGGAGGAGCAGCATGGTAGCAAAAGCAGGGAAAAGCTGGAATGGCATGACTCTGCTCTTACAGGCAGAAGTTTGCCAAGTCATGCTTATGTAGTAAAACCACGCAGAGCCACTGCCCTGAGAAGGGCCGTGTTTGCACAAGGACTACGGCACACACTTTATCAGCCCATCATTACCTCTGGCACTGCAGAGCACTAATCAGGGAGTGTCTCCTCCACCCTTGATCTTTGCAAGAACCCCAAACAGGAGAACATTAACAGCACGAGCACGAAACACTGTTTCAAGCCTAGAACTGAAGGACTACAGCTGCAGTAGAGTATTAAAACCATTTGCAGAACTCGCTTTGTTGTTGGAATGCAGCCGTGTTTCTTTGATAGCTACACTGTAGTTACTCTTTTAGCTACTGAATATAACTTTTGTTATCTTCAGGACTTGACCAGCCAAGGCAAAGGAAAAGTAGTGGAGAAAGCATGAAAATGAACGCAATTCTGAGAGCAAAGAACCTGCTGAGTCACTGAGTTCCTCAATGGGAAGCCCACACTGGACCTGTGGCAGCAGGGCACTGTAAATGTGTTGCAGATGTATGACAGCTCCTCTGGGTCACAACACTCCCAGCACAGCACTTCATGTTCACCTGTCACCGAGTCCTCACAGCACCGTGGGGACACCAAGGATACAGGTGTGACACCAGTACCACCAGCACTGAAGGAACAAAGTCAAACCAGGCCCAGCAGACCAAACCAGTACCAAGGGCAGAGAGGCTGCAACAGCTGTGCCCAGAAAAGCCTGGTCTGTGAGGCAGGCCCTGCTGTGGGCTCACTCCTGAGACCCTCTGTTCCCCTGCTCCTCCCTGAGGGGGTCCCTGCAGGCAGCAGAGGTGAAGCAGGAGGGGGAACAGTTACCTATGAGGGTGACAGGGACTCCGTACTCCAGGGCAGAAATGGCTGTCCACTTCCCCGTGCCCTTCTGTCCCGCGCTGTCCCTGATCTTTGGGAGGAGGTATTTGCCATCACTGTCCTTGAATTTGAGAATATTGGCCGTGATTTCAATCAGGAAAGAGTCCAGCTCTGTCTTATTCCATTCCTCAAACACCTGGAAAAGGAGAAAAAATGTGTATGTGTATATATATATATACACATATATCTACACACACACACGTATATACACACATACAATCTGCTACACATCTACAATACACATAAACTGATTTACTGATTTATGTATCCATTTTGCCTGTTTGATTATGGTGCTCATTGTTTCACTAGCTCTTTTCAGGCAAGGTAATTCATATCTCTACTCAAGAAGGTGGTTTCTAGGGAGAAGTCAGCTGTAAAATGGGAGAGTTTAAACAACTTCTATAACGTTCAGCTGTATGTGCTTGCTGCTCCCTCCCTCCTGTGAAGATCAGCAATATTGTGCTCTGCCCTTGCAGGAGGCACATCAGAAAAATTCCCCTCCTGTATGTGCAGCAGCTTTACCTCCCCAGAGACAGACAATCACAGCACAAGGAAAGGCAAGACACAAAACCTGCAGCTCACCTTTGCCATCTCATCGTGCTCCATGCCCACCACATCCTTCATCAGGTGATAGGCCTCACAGATCAGCTGCATGTCTCCATACTCGATGCCATTGTGCACCATCTTCACAAAGTGCCCAGCACCTTCATCTCCCACCTATCAGGAAACACCCAACAATCCCATCAGCCACAGCACTGTCACCACTTCCAGCACTGACACCTGCCCATGGCCTCCTCCTGCCTAAAGAAGGAAGCAAACCCAGTGCTGACTGAAACCAGCAGGCCACAGGTCCATTGAGCTCCCCCAGCACATGTCCCAGCCATAACACTTTGTCTTCCCTTGGCATGGGGTGTTATTAGAGATGGTAGATTGGAAATGAACCCAGTCAGCCAGGAAATCAGCGTGATGGCACTGGGTTTGTTATGGACAAACATCCATGAGCTTCAGCAACCAAGCTACCTAAGCAGGGATCTAACCCCAAGTCAAGGTCAGTATCAAATGAATATTCACCCAGTCACAACAAGGCTCCCCAGATCCCACTTTAGCAGCAATGCTCTGAAATATGGTCTTGATGTGGGGCCTGTGGGGAGAAACAACACACCTCAGCAGACAGGCAGGGGACACAAACACCACAAGAGAAAAAAAGAATATTCATCAGTATGGATCAGGTGCCTCCCTCTGTAACCTGCCAAAAGGCAGCCTGGGGTGAGGGCAGCTGGCAGGTTGATAACCCACCACACAGCAATGTCAAAATATGTTTTTCAAAAAAAGACAGTTTTTCAAGACATTGGGACAATCAAGACACATTTGCAACACTGTGCAGACAAGCTTAATGCACTTAAAGGACCTAAATATCTTTTTCCTTTGAAAACAGAAGCTGTCCTTACCGAGCTGTTCCTGGCAAAAAGAGGATCAGGCAGAAAATGACTGTTGTTGATGGCTTTGTGCCATCAAATTTGAACAGGTTGATACAGGTATGAAACACTAATGCAAACAAACAGGGACTCAAGAGATTCTGAGCTCAGGTAAAGCCTGGACACACCTTTTCTTTCTGCATTTGCAGAGAGAATGGGCACCCAGGGATAAAGTTGAATGTGAGCACTGGTGTACAGTCCTTTCCAGCACCAGGAGTACAAAGGAGCACTGCAGCGTGCAGGAACTTGCAGATACACTGGTGTGTTCAATAATCAAACATGTACTGAAGGCTCCTTTTATAATGTGGCACTGCAGGGCCCTGTGCTGCTGCCCCATTCATGGTTAGCAGCTTCCCAGCTGCACAGGGGCTCCAAAGGAAAAAATAAACAGGAAATAGCACTTGCCTAAAATTTAAGCAAAATTCCTTTCTCCACAGGCACACCTTTCTCCCTTCAGATTTCTGTAGGTCCTACTTTAGCCTGTGGATTGCCTGTGGAAGAAAAACCTGCCTTTGTTCTGCCTGGCATAAGGGCTCAGCTTTGCCCCATGACCCCAGCTAGGTTGAGAAATCTTGAGCCTTGAGGAAGTGAGATGGCAACATATCTTGTTCCCTCCACACCCACACTCTGCTCCTTCCCTCCCTTGGCTCTCATTGTGAAGAGATGATTACTGCATTCTGAAGAAGAAAAAATAGTAGCTCCTGCTTACCAGGCTTCTTTGGCTCCTCCTGGCATGAGTGAAGGTCCATATCTGGCACCCTCCTCCCCACCACTGACACCACTTCCCACAAACAAGATGCCCTTTGCCTGTAGTTCCTTACAACGTCTCTGGAACAAAGAGCAGAGCAGCATTGTTTAATTCGGTTTAATACCAGAGCCTTACAAACAAAAGTTAGCAATTCACACCTGAAATTAGGTTTTCAATTCTGCTTTGGACATGTTAGAAGCCAGCCTTGAGAAAGGCTGCACAGACACCAAAGTGAGGTTAGGAAACTTCCTGTGGCTTTGAAGTGGATCCTTGCAAAAGGGACTCGCTGAGAAAACGAGTCCTGAAGCACCAGATAGAGAAGGGCAGCACTGAGGCTGGAAAAGGCTCAGAATTAAGTGTCAGGTGACACATGCTGTGTGCAAAGATGCAGGGGAGGCAGATTATTCCAAGGTGGAATTGCAGAGCTCATTGCAGGGTGAAGGTGGAAGGATGGACAACCATCAGGGTAAACCATTTGCTCTGAGGGAGAGACACAGGCCACATCCCTAAGGAGAGCTGCAAGCTCCCCAGGGATTAATCCTCACTGAGAGCCTGTTCTTTGCTCTGGCATGGCCAACTCACTCACCCAAGATCAGGATGGCAAAGCAGAAAGATGAACACCAGCAGCCCTTACAAGATTAGAAGTACCAATGTGAATGCAGTATTTTCATGTGAGCATCCCAGATATCTAAATGGAGCTTTGCTAACTGCTACAGTTACAATCTGATCACAAGCAGATAATTACTCTGCTGCCTCCATTAACCAAGACAGCCAAACCAGCAGTTCTGTCTTACTGGTTTGTCCTGTGACCATGTAGGATTGAGAAACAAGAAGAAATCCACACTTTTTGTAACAGTAAATTTTCTAAAATCCTTCACTCTTTAAAAGATGTCAATAAAAATATTCTCTAACGATTTGGGTGACTTCTATAAAAACATTCTTACAGAAAAGTCCCTAAATACTGCAACAATTGCTTTTTAATAGGCTGCATGATTAATTTTGCAGAAATAATTCAGTTTGGCTTTCCCTGAGCAGAGAGGTGGTGGCATCTTTTTGACTGACTATTCTGATGATCAGAGGAGAAAGAACCCTGTGTATGTTACTCCTTTACTCTGGGTAGGAAACAGGCTTACCGTGGTATCTCTGTACTCAGAATTCCCACCATCAATTATGATGTCTCCAGTCTGTAACAATGGCACCTGTTCAAAATAAATCAGCCATTTGATTTTCTCTATGCAATCAAAATCTAATTAATGATAAATAAAATTGAGAGCTTCCAGAGGAAACTCCTCCAAAAGAGACAGCAAGAAGTCCCAGACAGAAGGAGTGTTTGCCTCACCAGCTTATTGATGAAGTCATCCACTGCACTGCCAGCCTTCACCAGCAAGATAATGCGACGGGGCTTCTTCAGCTTGGAGACCATCTCCTCCAGGCTGTGAGCTCCAATCACTTTGGTTCCCTTGGCCTCATTGGCCAGGAAGTCATCCACTTTGGAAACAGTCCTGTTGAAGGCACAGACCTGGGAGAGCAAGAGAACATGTTAATAAAAGCTGCCAACCGAACAGTTACTTTAGCTCAGACTACAAATTATACAAGCAAGGCTCAACATCTTGTGCTCTCCCAACTCCACCTTCCCTACAGACCCAGGGCAGGGATGAACCTGAGCATGTCTTTGCAAGTGCCTTGGGAAGCTGTGGTTAAGGGCCAAGCCCAAGGCAAACTGCAGGAAAAGTCATGCATAACTAACATATCAGGTGCCAGCTGAGTACAGGCCTGCACCGCTGCTCTTCCCTGGAAACGGGGCAAAGGGCAGCACAGGTTACAACTACAAGGAGGAAACAACACCTATTAAAACATCCCACAAAGAAGGAAAAAGCACCCACAAAATGCTCAGCTGCAATCCCAAGGGCTGCTGAGTCAGCTTTTCTGAACAATGTTTCCTTCACTTACCACGAAGCCGTGGTCATTCATATTCAAAATCAGGTTCTGGCCCATCACAGCCAGTCCAATCAAAGCAATGTCAGCTCTGGAATGTGGAAGAACAAAAATGCCAGGTTATTCTCATTAGCAGTGATCCAGCAGTGGCATCCACGCTCTGCTAGGCCAGCCCAGCCCTTCCTAACAAACATGCTCTGAGTTGATTCTGACAATTATTACTGCAAGAGGTCATAGAATCACAGAATATCCCAAGCTGGAAGAGATACACAACTGGATTCACAAGGATCACCCAGTCCAACCCCTGTCCCTGCACAGACACCCCAACAATCCCACCCTGTCCCTCAGAGTGTTGTCCAAGCACTCCTGGAGCTCTGGCAGCCCTGGGGCCGTGCCCACTGCCCTGGGGAGCCTGCCCAGTGCCCTCTGGGGGAACAGCCTTTCCCTGATGTCCCCCCTGACCCTGCCCTGACACAGCTCCAGCCCTTCCTTCCATCCTGTCCCTGTCACCAGAGCAGACACCAGAGCCACCCCTCATGAGGAAGCTGCAGATCCCCGTGGCTCCTGGTCAGAGCACTGAACAACACACAGCACGTCTCAAGCTTTCTTCCCATCCACCAAGACACAGGTGGACAGTCAGAAAAGCGATCCAAAACACTGCACTACAGGGAGGGAGCAGAGTGAGCGGCTGTGACACCTGACTGAGGATCCAGCTCCGCACTGAACAGTCGCTGCACTAGAACACACTGTCTGAACTTGCATCGTGTGCCTGCTCCCACCAAACGGTTTGGGGTGAGCACAGAAAGCGAGAGGAGCGGACACAGTGCTGGAGGGCGATGCTGCTCGCCAGGGGCACACACAGGATAGCCCAGCCTGTCCCCTCCGGGCCTCGGCTCACACACAACTTCCCTGGGCTCCACAGCGGCCACTCCCGGCTCTGCCACGGCCCCAAAGCCCCACAGACTCACACAGCCCCACATCCACACACACCCACAGACCCNGTTCCCCCTCAGCTCTCTCTGGCTCCGCCTCAGCCGCGCGGGCGGGGTGGGCGGGGCCGAGCGCGCCCATTGGCTGTCCCGGCGAGCCCCGCCCCACGCCCATGGGCCGATGGCGCGGGGGCCACGCCCCCTTAAAGGGGCAGCGGCGGCACCGGCCGGCCCGGGGGACCCGCAGGGTGGCCCTGTGTCCCCTCCTGTCCCCTCCTGTCCCCTCCCTGTCCCCCGGGATGTCCCTCCCTGTCCCACGGTGTCCCCGGCTGTGCCTCATCCCGCAGCAAAGCCCCGGGACTGCTGGGAGCTGCGCGTTCGTCTCTTCCCTTCTTTCCTTAGTATTAATTGGCTCAAATTCCGCTGCCGAGCATCGCCCCAGCCCCGACCGATGTGGCTTTGGGTGTGCTGGAACTCGGGGAAAGACAGCTCGGAATCCGTCTGAGGTCCCAGGGATTCCCAAAGGAAAGGAGCACTGAGGTCCCAGGGATTCCAGAGGGAAAGGGGCACTGAGGTCCCAGGGATTCCCAAAGGAAAGGAGCACTGAGGTCCCAGGGGTTTCCAAAGAGAAAGGAGCTCTGAGGTCCCAGGGATTCCCAAGGGAAAACCTCCTTCCATCCCTTGGCTCCATGAAAGGCAGGCAGGGCCCCGTCAGGACACACCTCCCCCCTGGGCAGGTTTGGTGCCCAGAAGTTCTGTATAAACCATTTTCCAAACAAGCCAGCAGCGAACTGATCTGCCAGGGCTTTGGGTCACCTCGACTGTAAAAACTTCCCACTTTCAGCCCAACAGGGACAATCCCCAGGGATTCCCCAACACCTCAGGATTCCCTGACACCTCAGAGCTGAGTTTTGGTGGTTTGAGTTCACCCATTTCCTCTCATTTTTAACCATCACCCCCAGATAAGCCAGTTCCGTTGTGGCAGCTGTGACAAGGCTAATTTATCCTTCAAACAAAAGACTCTTTTGAAGCACCCAAAAAGTACTTACAAATGCTGTGTAAGACACCAGAAGGGAAAGGACCAGGGAAGATAAGCAGGGCCTCCCACCTTTCTCACCAAAGGATCAGTTTGTTCAGGACAGGTGGTGTAAACAAGCAGGCAACATAAGACAGCAGTAATTAAACACATCATATCTGCTAATGCACTGGTTGTACCTTTATTGTTTCACCTCGTTCACTAACAATTCAGTGGTGCAAGGTTACCATACACAGTTAGATATCTGCATTGCACACCTAAGGCTATACAGCAAATGGATCAGAATTAGTACAAATACATGAACTATATTTACATTTTGTATACTCAAGCTCCAAATATCGGATATATTTACAAAATAAAATAAGAAAATGAAAACCTGAAATTAATGTACAGTGTTGCTGATACACTCCTTCGCTGGGATGAAATCAGTTTGCAAAGAGATTTGTTCGAGAAGGCCACTTATACAGCATTTACCTTGTATACCTTGTGTACAGAGGTGAACAGGGACATGGGCACTGCGACTGCAGGGCTGTATTTCAGTGAGCAGAGTGTCTGATGGCCACAGGTGGGAGCCAGAACCAACTGCACATGAAGTGTGGACAAGCAGAGTGCAAAATTAAGCCCTGGTCCTGGGAAGTGCTGGCCACTCAGGATGCCCCCTGCTCCCAGTCCTGGTCTCCAGGCGAGCAGGAGGGAGGTCAGCACTGCTCAGGGTCAGGCCATTCACTTGGCAACATCAGGAACTGAAGTCTCAGGAGCTGCACCCCTCAGTTTTCTGAATACACAGCTGATCCTGCCGATTTACAACCTGCTCCCACTAACACTGGACACAACCACCTGGCCCGTGCTGGACTCGCTCTGGTTTCCAACCCTCAGAGTGCATAAATGGCCTTCTGAACAAAAAAGTCAGTCCTGCTCTTGAACAGTTGATGTTTTTTTAAACAAGGAAGCACAAAGTTAATACATTCCTGCTACAGACAGCACAGCCAGACCACGACTGGGGTAGGAACTACACGGGGAGATGCGACACACACGGCACAGCCAGCAAGGAGCCTCCTCCCTCCCTCCCTGCCTCCTGCAGCACCTCAGCAGATCCCCTGCCCCACAACACCCCCAGCAGCTGCCCCTGCCCCAGAACACCCCAGCAGCTGCTGCCCCTGCCCCACAACACCCCCAGCAGCAGCTGCCCCTGCCCCAGAACACCCCAGCAGCAGCTGCACAACCAGGCAGTTACTGGGATGGCACTGGGGGCTGTCAGACCAGAGCTAATCCTCTTTCTTACCTAATGTGCAATTAATTACAGATGTATAAATATACAATACATTACATAAAATTAAATCCCTGTAAATTAGGTAACAAGCAGCAAAAAGTGAAGTCTTTGCTTTGAAATACCTTGCTAATGAGTGATCAGGATTATTAGACGTTGACCAAAAAAAACCCCTTTCTCAGCAGTCTGGAAATAGGACTCCCTTCACTTCTGCATCCCAGAATACAGGATTCTTCTTTGAAAAGGGACATAAAGTGCATCTCTAAAATACAGTATAGGTTTAGCTTAGTTTTAAAATACCCAGGAAGCTTCAACAACATAATTTTCACAGGACAAAAAGCAGAGTTTTCTCCTTCCTTTGAGGGAAGGGCAGAAGGAGCCAAAGGCAGGGGCTGCACCCCCAGCTCCCCAGGACAGCCCCCCAGGCTCCCCCAGTGTGTGCTGCTCTCTGGGCTGGCAGGCCCAGGGCAGCTGCCCCAGCACAGGCCCAAGAGCTGTTTGACTCTGGGCCCCACACACACAGCAGGGAACCACAGGGGGCTGGCAGGGGCAGGAGGCAGCTCTGCACATCCCCCCTTCCTGCTCTGCTTCCAAAGAGACATTTCTAACACGCTGGGCTAAGCCTGGAAGTGAATGCACATTCACTTTTTTGGTTGTTTTTTGCTTTATCTTTTCAAAGAAAACTTGGATTGATTTCAGTCCACCTTTAAGGGAAACTCAAATGCCTCAGAGCAGGATTCAGGAATTGGAGAAAAACTTTGCCCTTATGTCAGACTGGAAATCAGTAATGCCCATTTGAACTCCACACAACAGGACCTGTTTCTGCCACAGACTGTGCAGCTTTAGGAGGTACTGATGCTCCAAACCAGAATTTTGCTCCTCTGATGACTTGTTGCCCACACAGACATCCAGTCACCAGGAGCTGCTTGGTGGTTTTAGACAGAAGAGTAGCATTTATGCAACACAGCTGTTAACAATTCCAGCTCTGCATAAAGAAAGCATCTGTCTCTTCCTGCTTTCAAAGGAAGACCCCTTAATCATGATTCTATGCAATGCCTATATCCACCTAGTTCATTCTCTGGCTTCTCCAAAGCAAAGACTTAGCAGACTAGTTTTCTTCTAGTTAAAAAAAAGAAAAAGATAAAGGTTAAAATGCTCTCAGTGTGTCACAACCTACCACCACCTAAATCACTCTGCTCCTCAAACTGGTTCCACTTCCATTAGAAACTGGTGATGGCAGCAATAACTTAATGCTTAGAATTAACCTAATTCTTGAGATCAGCTTAGCTCCAGTGTGAGGAGCCCTCCTGCAGGACAAAGAGCCTTACCCACACACTGGAACTGCTTTATCATCATTGCATAACAAAGGAATATCATCACTGTATTTAGAGTCACACACAGTTAAACAAGACAAAAAAACAGAAGGGAAAAAGTAAAAAAAAACCACCACAAAGCCCATCCCTATCACGCTCCTGGGTCCCCAGGATGATCCCTCACTCTGGCTTCCAGTTCTGAAACAAATCTGAGGGCCACAGAGGCAGCAGTGGATGTGATTTAGCTGGAGAACTCCCTGAAGATACAGAGAGAGGTCCCAGCAGGTGCCAGACTCCACCTCCCTGCTCCTCTGCCAGCCCTGCTTTCAGGAGGTCTCCTGTGCACTGCTCTTCACTGAACAAGGAACACCTCATAAGCCAAGGACTTGCTCAAAGGATTCCAGTCCCACCTACACTCGGCCACAGAATTCCCAAAGCATGGCATGGCTGGCTGGTGTGTGACCTGAATCCAAAGGACCCTCTGGAGCTGGACTGTGCCAAGAGGTACCTACTGGAACAGTGGAACAAACCCCTTTTATCTCTCCCCTGAGAGGTTGGAACCTCTGGATGGAATTCCTGCACATTCCCTGGGATCACAGCCCTGCCAGGGCCCAAGGAACCTCAGGAAAGTAGAACACAGCAGTGTGAAACACAATAAAACACACACACACACACCCTCAACCTCCCTGAACACCTGACAGGGAGAGGAGCTCACTTCTCCAAAAGGAAATTCCTTCTGCTTCCCTTTCCTGGGGCAAAGGCCAAAGCTCTGGCCACAAAACTGTAGGTCAAGAACTGACACCACCCAGCTGATGTCCAAGAAGCCAATTATGACTCTCCACTGACCAGGATCCACTTGATCGGTCCTCCAGGAAGGATGAACTCTGGAGCTCCAATTAACTAGTGGGGCTTGGCAGATGAAAACTGAGGGAAATAGGAGCCATTGGAGAGCTGTTCCAAAAGGAACTGGAAGTGTCCTGCTGCCCCCTGGAGAAATCTGTGAGTGCTGGGTCTGGGAAGGGTTTCAGAGGCCAAGGGTGCTCCCCACGGACAGGTGGGGTCACACCTGAGCACCACAGGTAAGGGATGCACAAAGAGCCCTTCAGAATGATGCCCTGACACACCAGGGACAGCCCTAAACCCCTTCCCAGAGAGGTGAGAACTGTTCCTGCAGGACTCAGAGTGAGGAGCAGCACCCTGTGCTCTCCTGCTCCAGGGAACATCCCCTCTTTCCTTCCCATTTAACACTCTCCAGTTGTTGAATACGAGGCTGAGCATCTCCAGTTTAGGGGACTTTACCTCATTTTTCAGCCACATGACCTATTCCTCCTCACAGCAGCAGAGAAGCAGAGGAGTGTTGGTGGAAACTCTTTTGGGAAAGAATTCACCTGCAACCCCATAGCAAGAGTTTCAAGGCAGAGTCCTTCCTGGTTCGTTCTTTACCTTTTTTCCAGCTCATCCCTTTGCCTGCTGGACCCTGGAAACCCCAAAACTTGCCCAAATTCCAACTCTGCCCAGATAGATTTGTCTATTATCAGCTTTCAACAGAGTTCCAATCAGAGGCTGGATCCAGAAAGCCTGAGGAGCTACTGCAGTTCCTGGTTGGGTGATGTCTACATGGAAGAGTTTCTCTTTCCCTGGCACTGGAACTTTGCCCTGAGGGAACAATGCCCACTGCCAAGTCCCAAAGTGAATGAACACCCTGCAGCAGTCCAGGCAGACAACAACAGACAGTGGGACAGACACCAAAAGGTCAGTTGAAATGGGAAAACAGTTGTTAGAAGAAAAAATAAATAATTTTTTTTTTCTTTTTAGAGTCGTGCATAATCACTCCTTTTTTTTTTTGATTTTTTTTTTCTTTCTCTTTTTGTTTGGCCACATGCTACAAGTACAATTCTGGTACAGGTGAAAAGAAACAAGGTGGGGTTAGAATACCTAGAAAATGTGCTGAAGGAGTGGGGCAGGGGGTGTTAAGCCACAGGATTACATACAAGAGAAACTGTCAAGAATCACAAAGAGGAAATGAGAGGGAACACTATCTCTACCAGGGGGGCAGGGGACAGATGAGAACATCACATGGACTCAGTACTTCATCTGGCCCGTGCGTCTTCGAGCCAGTTTGGACCTGCACAAGAAAGAAAGGAGAAGGAGGTGGTGAATTCTGGAAGTTTCTTCTTCTTCCCTCCCTACAGTTTGTCCACCTTTTCTTTAAAAATCTCTAGGACAGTCCTGGTTTACTCCATGTTTTAAGAAATTAAAACTTCTCCAGGGCTGTAAAGAGAAAAAACTGTCACTCCATTGCTGTGCCCCTTTAGAGGGAGACAGAATCTTTTAAGGGCTACACTGTCCAGGCATTATTTGATACTGTACAGTGACAGCTGAGTTTTTAATTATGTTTTTTACTGAAATAGAGTTACTACAATACATTAAGGTCTCTCCAGCAAGCAGGGGCCATGTGGGACCTGTGCTAATGGGCAGGCTGCTGGAGAAGCTCAAAAAGGGAAGGAAATGAGAATATGTGCTTCAGCTCACCAGCAAGAACCTAAAAAGGCAGTGCAGACCTGCATGCACAGAGGCAGCAAGACACTTTGTAAGTGTGTCAAATGGCAATACAAGGAAACCATTTTGTGGCCTCCAAATGGAGCGTCCCACACATGTTCAGAAGGTCACAAGCCCCTGAAATCCAGGGTGCTTTGTTTCCTGCTTGGTTTGGGGGCTTTTTTACCTCCCCTCCTTCAGCTTCCCTGACCTGTCCAACTGTTCAGAACGAGCTGACCCCCTGTGAGCAGCCCCCCCTCCTGGAGTGCCCCCCTCCCTGCCCTCCCTGTCCCCCTGCCCTCACCGAATTGTGCCAGCGAGGAGAGGATTGAAGGCATATAACCAGTCGTTCATGTCCTTGTCATTGATGGCCTGCAGCAGGACCCCCCGGTGCTTTGTGCACACTCCAAACGTGTTGGGTGTCTGCAATGGTGACAACAGTTCAAAACACTGAGCTCCACAAGCACAATTCCCCTCTGAGAGTCTGCTCTGCCACGTTCCTCAGCCCCACATGACCTGAGGTCTTTCATTTAAGTTCCACTGGTCATTTCCACAACATTATTAGTCATTAACTTCTACAAAATACTGGTTTAACTTAGGAGTGTGCACTTCGATGGACCAGCAAAGTGTTTGTGTGTGTTTGCTTTGTGGGTTTTTCTTTAAATGAACAAAACACACAACCCCAAAACACCACACACAGGAAGCTGCAAAAACCAAACACAGGGTGGTGATACCAACACATGCTCCTAAAAGCTCACTGATGTGTAAGAGCAGTCAGGTACAGGCTCTGGCTGTGCCCAAAACCAAAGAAACCCTGAAAAAACTGGGGCACTTTGTGGGCAGAACCATCAGATGCCAGACACCCTCCAAGATGCATTTTCCTTGGAGCAGAGATGGCACAAATGACCTTATGGATCCACTACTGCCTGCACTGTTCCTGCTTTATGGGTAGACAAACAACAGCTCCCAGACTGACCTTTACCATTGCCTGTTGATCCTCACTGTACTCCACCTGGGCTGTGGATAAGTTGATGATTCCTCTTTCTACAGGATCTTTGTCACTGTTGTAAATAAAAACATAGGGCCGGCGAACCACCACGAAGTGCTTGGCCCAGGAGCTGGAGAGGGGCTCCTTGAAGTGCAGGTATCCTTTCTTGGAGACCACAGAGCTGGAGAAAACAAACCCACAGATAAACAGGAAGAGATTTTCCCCTAAATTAGGCACCTACTGAGTATCCCTGCTAACTGCAAACACTGTGTAAGAAGAAGATGCAGAAGAAGAAGAATTAAGAAGATGCAGAGCAGGAAATCTGCAGAGATCAAATGCCAACACAGCCTCCCCCAGCCCTGCCTGCATCACACTGGGCTCTGCCACCACCTGCTCCTGTGCCTCCTCCAACAGGGCACGGGATCCCCAGAACCTGAGGAGGCCCCAGTGACAGCTCAGAAAGCCCCAGTGACAGCTCAGAAAGCCCCAGTGACAGCTCAGAAAGCCCCAGTCACACAGTGATACCAAACTCACCCTGGTCTGATTTCCTCAATATCAGGAACCAGGTTTAGGAACTCATTCTTTCCAGCTCTGGCCAGATAGGAAGTTTCTACTGCAGGAATTATCTGGAACTGTTCCACCTCATGGCAGGGACTGGAGGCACGAGAATTTGCTTCTGGTGTCCTTTAAAAAATGTGGAGAAGGAAAAGTAAATCACAACAAAGCAAGTGAATGTGACAGTGGAATTTATGGTGCCTCTACAGCCCAACCTGTCCTATGAGTTTCCTCCTCCAGCCCATAATTTCTGTATGACATTGGGATCCTTTTGCACAATATCAAATAGCACTTTTTCTTGCTATCTGTGGAATAGAACTTACAATAACTGCTAGGTAGTTGTTTCCTTCTCCCTTGTTTCTCCTGATAAACACAGTCACAATACAGACTACTGTTTGATATGAAATCCCTGGGGGATGTTAAACTGAGAAGGTACAAACTGCATGTCTTTCACTAGGTAGTTATTCCCATTTCAATAAAAAATATCTGCTGTAGATACAACTGAGAAAGACAAACAGAGATTACTGGCCAAATGGGTTTATTTGGGTCGTTATTAGTAGATCTTTTTAACAGCCCTCTGAAAAAACTTGTGGACTCTGCACACTGCAGATGCACTGGTCACTGGAATGACAAGCATCTGAGTGCTCCTCCAGCACAAAGAGGGGGGAAAAACCACTTCAGAAAACAAAATGGGGGAAAATAATTGTGCACAGGGACTGGAGAAGTCAGGCAAGGGGGCTGCACAGAGAAATACCTGAAAGCAGGGGAAAGGAAGGAGAGAGGAGGAAAAAAGTCAGAAAACAGGAGAGGTTAATACATTACACTTACTTCTGGTCAATCGAATTGCATCTGGAATCCACCAGAGAGGGGCAGGTGGAGGAGGGGGTGAGGGTTGCACTGCTGAAACTGGACACTGATGGGTCCCGCCCAATGGGAGAAATATCCGAGAGCTGCAGGGACAGAGAGGGACAGGCACAAGGGCTGGGGTGCTGCTGGAACCCCCCCTGCCACCCAGCCCAGGGATGGAGAGGCACAGGGGCTGGGTGTGCTGGGGCAGCTCCCCCTGTCACCCAGCCCAGGGACAGAGAGGGACAGGCACAGGGGCTGGGTGTGCTGGGGCAGCTCCCCCTGTCACCCAGCCCAGGGACAGAGAGGGACAGGCACAGGGGCTGGGGTGCTGGGGCAGCTCACCCTGCCTCAGTATAAAGTGGTTTATCATTTCACAGTATCAGCAGACTGTACGACCCACAAACACACTGCTCCTGTGCTGCAACTACAGGGTGTTGTCTCACATGCAGCACTCACCTTACAGTCACTGATGCTGTTGTACACCTGGTTGAACTCCCGGTTGAAAGTGTGAGTTAGAAGCTGCAGACACTACAGAGAGGGGGAAACAAACCAGAGACAAGAAAGAATATTACATTTAGATTGTTGGAGGAATCTGAACACAAAAGGCAACTTGCCAAGACACACTTGGCAGCTCATGAAAGAATAAGGAAACTCTAAACTGCTGTGAAAAGTCCCAGAAGAGGAGGGGAATAAGTGCATTCCCTGATAAAATTCGGAAGAAGAGGGGTATAATCACTTTCCTTGATAAAATTAGGAAGCTTCCTGTACAGAACTGTTAATGAAGGGGGGAGAGGTGAGTGAACAGCTACAGCACAAACCCCCCCAGCAGCCCTGGCTGGTGGGAGTAGATGATTTCACTGCAGAACACATTCAACTGTAACTCTCCCAGCAGTGGCTGCTCCCTGTGCCATGTGGGGAGCAGCCACGACTGCCCCCAGCCCGTGTGCCCCAGGAGTGCCCTGCTCTGCCCTGGGGTGCCCACCTTGGTGGCCAGCTCCTTCTCACGGTCCACCAGGCTCTCGATGTCGGCCGAGTCGTAGCCGCTGCTCTCGCTGGGCGTCACGGCGCTCTCGAAGGTCGTGGTGGAGATCTGGGAGGAGATGCTGGTGGAGGTGCTGAGGGTGCCACTGCTCAGGCTGGGGGACAGCGAGTCACTCAGGGACTTGGGGATGCTGTCCCCGAGCTTTTCACGAAGCAGAAGGAAGTGCCGGGTCTTTTCCACCTGGGAAGGGAAGGGAAGGAGTCAGTGTCGTCTGCTCCAGGATGGGGCCTGCCTTACACACACTGAATTCTGAGGCATTCTTTTAGTATTCACCGCAGTAAACACTGGCCCCAGGGAAGGGAGTTTACAATGGCACTAGAAACTCAATCTGCCCTTGTGGAATACACTGAGGTTCTGAGCTGAAGATACTACTCAGCAGACAGGCACACTCTTTGGATCTTCTCTGTTGGGAGAATTCATTCAAATCTTGACTTTGACCCCTTTACTCACCTCGTGTAGCAGCTCCAGTTTCTCCAGTTCCCACTGATGCTCCAGGATGAGGCTGTCACCCCTGGGCCTCCAACCTGCCAGGTTCTCTTCTCCCCTCACATATGCCACAGATGTATCCAGGACTTTCCTCCTCCTCCTCTGCATTCCTGAGCAGTGCAAAACAACATGAGACAAGTTAAAACCAAAGCCAGAGGGATGTCACTGAGGAACAACCAGCAGCCTGCAAAGAACCAACACTTCTGCTGGAAATACACATGGCAAGGATTCCATATACTGCAATTATACATTCCAAAGATATTTGGTTTGGCCTTTCTTACTTCATTCAGGTGTTTTCTATTGACCAAGATACAATAAAAACCCCTGGTCAGTCCAGTTCAACACGAAGACTTCAGTTGCCATGTCATGGAAGAACAATACACCAACACTGCATGAACCCCATTCCCCCTAAGCCAGGAATCTTGTATCAGGTATCAGCAACACCCCCCAGAGGCCAAGAGGAAACTCTCCTGCTGCCAACCCAGTCCCCCCTGCCCGTGAGGGGCCATGTGTTATGCCCCTAGGTCTAAGACTCAGGTCCATGCCCAGTCTCCTGGGACACCCCCATCAGAAATGCCAGGTTCTCAGTGATTCCTCCTTCACCAGTGGGGAACACAGACCTGAGCCTGAAGTAAAAGCCTGAGTCAGTTTTTTATGGAATAGCAATGTTCCCTTGAATCATCCTGGACTGTTTCCCATCAGGACAGAAGTGTTCCCTCTGTTCTGCCTGTGACATTTTGGGCACTGTTTCACACCTACAGTGAACAGCCAGTCATTGCTCACCTGGACTGCCTGTGTCTGCCATTTTGCACAAACTCAGCTCGTAGATCCCCGTTACTCGGTTGCTGTTCACAGGAGAGCACAAGGAAACAAAAACACACCATTACCTTCAGAAATAAAGTGCATCAGCTTTGGTTCAGTGAGCCCCAAAGTAGAAGTTTAAGAATAGATGTTAGTTAGAATTAGATCTGAATTATAATGTTGCATAGAAGAGCCAGGACAGACTCCAAGGTCTCTAAAATGCTCCCCCCAACCCTGCACTAGACTTGGAGAGCATTCCAGGTCAGCACCAGGGCCATCTATGTGCCAGCTTGAAAAATGGAACTCTCTTCCCAACTGTCAGTCTGGAAAAGAGGTCAGTGAAGAGAGAAGCCATCAGAGTTTCACTGGAATAAACGCAAGACAGAATGTTCCAAACCAGCCTGGAGAAGCCACGAGGAGGAACAGTTTCAAGGAAGAAATAAAGACAACTAAGCTCCATCCCCCCCATGCCCTCTTAGAGAAAAAGCACACAGTGAGATGGGACAGGGAGAGCAGAAGGGGCAAAGGAACTTACGAGTCTGGGGACTTGGAGTAGCCGCTGCCGAAGAGGCTGCGCAGGGAGCGCGGGGGGGAGATCTTGGCATCCCGGGAGTAGAACACCATGCACACATCCTTGGTGATGACAGCAGGCTGGATGCAGTGGTCCAGCTAGGAGGAACACCAGCACCCAGTGAGTGGCTGCACACAGCTGTGCCTCGGGAAGCTGCTCTTGGAAAGGCTTTCATATGTGGTTCTGTGAGAGGGAACTGCCAAACTGCCTGATGCATCTCGCGGGTGAAATAACTGCACTACACTAAACAGCACCCTGCACACAAGGCCAGTGTTTGTAACACCAGGAGCCCTCCCACAACAACCTCCTCTGATCTGAGTGGATTTTCAGATACACACAGGGATAAAAGGAGGCACAGAAAGGTGAGAGCACTGGTTTCATTTCCTGTGTGTTGCCAGGCAGGAACACCCTGACATTAAGGCATTAACTGTGAATACATTTGCCCACCCTGTTCTCAGAGCTGCAGGACTGAAATGGCTCAGCCCAGCCAGGTCTCTCCCAGGTACACACTGTGCCCTGTCCCCAGGGTCACAGCAGGGCACAGGGCTCTCACCTCCAGGTAAGCAGAGAGGGTCATGTAGATCTTCTCTCCATAGGGAGTGACTCTGTTGAGGAGGAGGGAGTTGTGCAGGGAACTGTCCCAAACTGCTTCAAAGCGGTAGAAAGTCCTGGAAAAAAGGACAGCAGAAGCTCAATAGTGAAAGTTCCTCTGCATCCCTCCCACCACTCAGTGTAAAGCATCTCTCCCCTCACATCATCCACTAGCACTCTCAGTGACTCAGATAACAAATACTGGAAGCAAAAACCTTCTCTTCCAAGATTATTTACTTCTACCTCAAATAGTATGTTGCCTGTTATGAAAAAGACTCATCTAAAAGAGCAAAGAGGGGATGCAGAAGAGAAAAAAAGCTGTCAAAGCACTACAGAGCAGTCAGCACTAAAGAACAGTGTTTCTAAACAGACAGAATTCAGCTCTATTGTTTCAGGTGCAATTCAGCCCATCTGGACCTTCAACGTGCATGGGAAGAGCCTTTTTTATAAGCAACTCTCATCCCACACTGTATTTTAGGACTAACACATAGCAACAGAGGAGATCTTAGTCTTATAAAACCAGCAGCTTCTGACAGCAAATCTGGATGATTCATAGGTAGGGCTCAGTCCTATATTCAAGTGACAAATATTTCTTTCTGTGCTCTAACAGCTTCAAGTAAAACCTTGCAGCTCTAACACAAACATCTTACAGAAGTTTCCTCAGTTTGGCACATGGAAAGAAAGGAGCTGAAGGTTCCACAGTTCGACCCCAGCAATAAGGATAGTTCTTCAGTTCAAGTGGAAAGTGAGAGACAGCACCTGACAGAGCAGAGCTACAGCAGCAGATCCAGAGGATCATCACACTCCTCCCCCTCTAGCAGGGCTCAGGGAACAAGCTCTGTCCTCTCCCACAGGCAGAGCCTGATATTTCAGGCAGCTCCCTTTGGAAAGGGCTGTACCCTTAGCCAGGAGCTCAGCATGCCTTCCCACACTGGCAACAGAAACACAAGGTATTCATTCTCCATCACCTCTGTAGAACTTCCCTCCCAAATCCCCTTGCTGTCGAGGTTTCTCATCCCATTTTGAGTCCAAAAGATGTGGCACTAAAAGCAAGAAACTGCTTCATGCATATTATTTTTTAAAAGTAAGTTATACCTCTAAAAAGTTTCTGTACTAATGCCCAAGGCCAACTTGGAAAAAAAGAAAATCAAACTAAAGACAAAGGACAAGAAGTCAGGTGGAGGTAGAAGAAATAACAAAGCACAAAGCAAAGCAAAACCAAACATGAAACAGTCTGAGAGCAGACATGTCAGAAACAGAGAGTTCTGATCTCAAACAAAGCTCCCAGTAACACCCCTTTCCTCACACCAGTGACATAATTCCAAGCTAATAGGTAAAGACACCATGAACTGTGCAGTCAAGTGAGACTTGACAATCCAGTCTGAGCAGCTTCTCTGCCAGCTGGAAAACTAAGGAGCAGCCACCACAGGGTTAAATTTCAAATGCAAATCCAGCCCCAGAACAGAGGCTGAAAGGCCCTCACATGGCAGCCACTGCTTTTTGTTCAGTGCAATTCTGAGCTGGAATTTCAAGTAACCCCATCATTCAGTCCTTGGCTGGGTACTTCAAACACATCACAGACTCTGAGACAGTGAGAAATCCCAAATTTAGTTCTCTGATACAGAACAAAGGAAGAAAATAGCAAGGACTACAAATAGGGGCTATATTTGATGGCATATTTAGAGAATCAGAAAGGCTGAAGGAAGGAAGTTCTCTTACATGTGAAGGAAAGTTCACCTTCCCAAGTCCTCCCATGAACTGTACCTGAATAAAACTGACACAAAGGAGGAGGAGGAGGAACACTAGCTCTGGAATAGCTAAGAGATGTGCTAATGGAACTCCATAAGAGCTAAGAGGGAGGTGGCAGCAACACAACCAGGACATAAAGCATTCTATTTTCAAGAATCTTTATGCTCAAAGGAAGCAAACAGAAAATACCTAGGCATATCCTTATCAAGAAAGAGCCTGTAAAAACATAGAAAGAGCTTCAGTTAGTGCAGCCAAAAGCAGAACAGAAAAGCAACAGCTGAGAGGAACAGAACGTGTGGACTTACAAAACAAAACAAAGCAAGGAACCCCCACAGGAAGCAGAAAACAGTCTGCAGACAATAAGCAAACATCAGACACATCCCTTACCAAGGCCTCAATGCCACTCCACTGCCAGGCCCTCATCCCACAACTTGGCATTTTGGGAAGAAATGGCCAACAGCTTCACCACACTCATCCTTCACCCAAGTGATCCACCTCAGAGGAACTAAATGGGAATGCACTGGAACTGCCAGAGAACAGAAAGCACAGGGCTTTCCAGCTGCAAACCCAGCAGGGTCAGACTGGAAACCAGCAACAGCCCCTCTGTGTTCCAGTTACACTGAGCCATTCATTCAGATGCACAAAACACCCACGTCACAGTGGGAGGCAGAGGAACTGCCAGGCCCCTGTCCCTGCCCTTGCAGACACCAGGAGGCACAGACATGTCCCTGGGGGCAGCAGCACCCCAAATCCACCTTTGCTGCAGTGCTGCTTCCCCATCCAGGCTCTCAGAGGAAGGAAGAAGCCATTTCAGTGCCTCAGAGAATCCCAACTCCAGCTCAGCAGAGTAGGCCCCCAAACCCTCATCCCCTCTGCAAACACTCCTGCAGAGCTCCACTCCAGAGATTCCTGCTCTGCACCAGCCAGGGAGAGGCCAGAGCAGGGAGAGGCTGTGCCCAGCCCCACACTCTGCCCCAGTGAGGGACACAGAGAGCCCTGGGCCAGGCCCTGCTGCTGCCCAGGGACAGGAACAGGAGTCAGTCTGTGATACACCTGTAGAAATCCACAAATTATCAATTCACAAAGCATGGCTCTTGCTGCAATTGCCACATGCTTGTTCCAGGAGAGACACAGGTATCTTTCTATAAATATATCTCCCAAAATTGTCCTTGTCCTTCAGTGCTGTATTCCAGCACCAAACCCTGATGTCACTCATATGTTCTGGGTTAAATCCTGAGGCTCCCTTAAGCTGTTCCTTTCCATCCTCCCTTTTATGGTCCTTACATATGGAAAGTAATTCAGATGCACCATCAACAAATCCTTCACACAGATCACCAGATTTCAGCACCAACAGTAAGTTATGGTGCTGTTCATTCTCCATCTGCCTGCTCTGTGCCCATGGAATTCCACATTCAATAATTAGCCACACTCCCAACCTTCCAAACATCCTGCCAGTAGCTCAGAGGTCAAACAGATTTCAGGCTCCTGCTCAAGTGCTCCCTTCATTCACGTACCTGTTGGAGCTGTGAGAGGACTTCAGGTATTTTGCAGAGATAATATTCAGAGACAGAATGGCATCCACAGCAGCTTCATCTACCTCGGCTTTATTTCTTATCCGCCCTGAAAAGGGGAGCAGGGGAATCAGTTAGAACTCAACCTGCAACACAAAGGGAATTTGTTTTCCCAAATATCATTTCAGACCAACAAGCAGCTCTAAGTGGAAGTTGCAAAACTTAAGTTTTTCCTCTGGGTCTTTTTTAAAATCCTCTCACAAGCAATGCTCATAAAAATGACAGAATCTGATGCAAAGACACATTACCATTAATAGTTTTTCCTCCTTATAGAGCAAGATGAAAAAAAACTTACCAACAACCAGCTCTCTCACATCTTTCCAGTGCAACTCACTGCCCTTCTCATGGATGATGGTGACTGTGATTCTCCGCTGGATCCCCTGGAGAGTCCCAAAACAAAACTCTGCTCAAGTATTCACACCCTCCCCAGCTACTCTGCACTTGTATTGCCAAAGTGAAGTAAATCAGATCATTTAAACTAGTCTGTAACTGACTAAGAACCTCTGTATTTCAGGGCCCTTAATTTAACTGCAAAGGGATGTTGTATTCTCATATGTAACAGAAATGGAACTATTCCCCCTCCTCATGCCACAAAGGCAGAGGTATTTTAACTTAAAATAGTTCAGAAATTGTTGCTATGCTCTCAAAGATAGTGATGAGGACACTGGTAAATCCAGGACTGAGTAATTTTATTTATTAAAGGGAATTACTGGAAGATGACCATTATTCCTAAGCTATAAGAACTGCTCCCATTACTTTAAGAACAAGAGGATATTCAAGTCACAGGCAAACTCCACAAAACGGGAGAATTTGAGAGCAAAAAACTATTATAAACTTGTAAGCCACATTTAACTAGGATTATCTTCAGAATCCAGCTGAAGACAAATTGTTCTGAAGGCTTACAAGAGGCATTTACAACCTGCTCTTGCCCAGCTCTCCTCAGTACCTGGTGGAGCAGGAAGGTCCCCTGGCAGGGCAGGCCCCCGGTGTGATCCACAATGGCAGGGATGTACCTGTGTGAGACAGGGCAGGGATCAGCAGGGCAAGGAGGGACAGCACAGCAGCTCCTGCTGCCAGCACAGGTACCTCTCCAGGGAGGATCTGCAGGCAAGGAGTGTTCCTTTCTGCCTGCTCTCTGACTCCTCAGGGCTCCTAATGGCCCTACAGGAGCAGTGAAATATAGAAAGACTGTATACTGCATCTCCAGTACTTCTGGAAAACCCCATGGAACTAAAGAACCTAGAGACCTATCGGGGGATAACCTTGTTTGTATCAGAGATGAACATAAACCAGGACCTGCTGGATGACTTCTGCAGCATAAAGTCTCTGGTGACCCAAAGAATCCAAACTCCTGGTCCACACAGGCTGTTTTCCCAGTGCCTGTTCTGCTGCTGTGCATGGAGTTCTCAGTGGAAAGACCACTTGAGTATGAAAAAATGTCATTATATCTCTTCAGTCCTTTCCAATGGGGGTGAAAGAATGTCATTCTGTGTCCTTGGTCCTTTCCCACTAATGCCAGCAGCATTTATACCCCATCACTACAAACCAGCCAGGTCCCCTCCCAGCACTAACCATCAACCTAGTCCAAACAGAACAAAGGGAAAAACACCCCAAAACTCCCCTAAGCCCCTGTTATTGAAATATGAAATATTAATGCAGGACTTACTCCCCTGTTGGCTCCAATTCACTGATCTCAAACCACACCAGGAGGTCGTATTTGCTCACACTCTGGCCCAGGCTGGGCTTGCTCATGGTGTTCAGCTTTGTGGCTGGCACTTAAAGACAGAAAAAAGGGAAAGAAGGTAAAAAAGGAGTGGTTCACAAAGACTGAACAGGCAAAGCTTACTCAGAGCTCATGGGCACGGGCCCTTTCAGTGGTCCTACATATTCTAGGTACACATGCACAGCTTTCTCCATGAAAATGATGGTGCCTACAAGCATTCCTTATTTCTCAAAGGGTTGGTTTTTAAATCTAGGTTACTAGAACAAAAAAAAGGTTAAATAATGAAACAGAAGTGTATCCAAAGAGCTTGGAAAGGTACACAGCCTCTCCAGATCCACAGAGGAGATTCCTCAAAGGTGCAGCAGTTACTTTATGGCTTCACAGCCTGTGAATTGCTCAGGCCTGTTCATGTGCAGCATTTCTCACTCAAAAAGTACATTTCCCCTTCCCCACACAAGAAGAAAAATATAGAACTTAGAACTTTAGTCTCCACTTCATGTCACAAACTGCCAGGCTCCTGCAGACTTGGAGAAGATCCTGTACGTGCCAAAAGGCTGAACAAGAATTATTGCAGAGCCTTAATCCTGCCCAAGTATGTTTCTGAGCTCCTTATCTCTCAGTATTAGTGACTATTACTGGCCAGATCCTCTCTAATTCCTTTCATATAAATGTAGGGATAAACCATGATAAAAACATAATGGGATAACTGAAATTCTGGCAATAACTCCCTGACACACTCTCACACCACACCTTTCAGTTATTATTGCATGACTTCTCCTACCTGTTCACTCTTACATTTTTGCAAAGGGGAACATTTAAAAGCTCAGTTCCTGTGTTCTCTGACAGGGATTTGTGTCAATTGCTTTTCCAGTTTTTCTGCTTTCACATACTAACCCCACTGTTTTGAATAGGTCAGATAATTATTCTCCCTTCCAGCCTCTCCAGCCCCTGCTGTGCCCATCATACCTCAGCTGGGCCCTCAGCACAGCCAGAGGAACATCACACAGCCAGGTCACTCCACTCTGCTGCTGAGCACAGAAACTCAAAAGCACCACAAGAGGGAAAACAACAGAAAGACACATCTAACCAAACATGAAAGCTGGTTCTAGACATTCTCACAGACTTGCTTGGGCACAATTAATAACCAGCATGCCTCTTTTTTGGTTCTTAATAAAACAGGACACAAATGGCAGTGAGGAACAGCACTGTTAGTGGCAGAAGATGAGCAAAAAGGAAAGCTGTCTAGAACACAGCAGTGTTCCCTCTACAACTGGCCGTGTTTTCATTTGCACCTCTCATCCCAGGACCACAAAACTAAATGCAGAACACAGAACAAATTCAGCAGCCCAGGAATTTCAGGGAATAGATGCAGTGCCACAGAAAAATCTGTCACTCCCAGCACACTGGAGTCTGTATGGGCCTTTCTAAAACAGTCCTGAACTTCAGCACAGCATCCTCCTTCCATCACCACAACCATGGCAGCTTCTAGTCCTAAGAACACTACAGGATAAGGGGAAAAAGGAGTTCTGAAGTACGTTTTGGAACTACTTCTACATCTACCACAGGTGAGGTTTGGCTACTAACCATCTCTTTTGGGAGCCCGCTCACTCTGACAAGTGGGGACAGGCAGAAAGAGGAAGGGTGGCAGCTGCTCAGCTCCATCCTGGAAAGCAGCCACGGCAGAGGAGGCCAGCACTGTGGCATGCTCGGACAGCGTGTTCAGCACATGCACGTTCACATAGCCAGACATAAGGTACCTAATCAACTCAATTTTCCTCTCATGGTCTGCAGAGGGAATGGAACACACACACACAGACAAGGGTGGTGGAAAGATGCAGGTGGGAGAAACACAGAGAAGGAGGAAATTAAAAGGTGAAATGGGGAAAAAAATCATCACAGTAGAGTTCAGCATGCATTATTCCAATTAGGCAAAGGAAACCAAGGATCGTTTCAAGGAGACTGACTCACTAAATGAGAATGTGAGAGCGCAAAAACATGAAGTGGTTAATGCACAAGCACATTTCCAGTTAAGGGCTCAGCAAGCACAGGAAGAGCCACAGCCAGATCTCATGGAATATGGGCAACCCCTCAGGAATGGAATTCTACCCTTAACGAACCAAGCAGCACTTCCTGCAGGGGAGGTGGAAAATAAATAAAAATAAAAGCCACAAAAAGGAAGAGAGCCAGAGGCAGCTCCAGAGCCCTTCCCACCACTCACTCCATGGCAGCCCTGGGTGCCCTGGCTCCCTCAGGGACACAGCAGAGCCCCAGTGCAGGGGCCAAGCTGTGCTGGACAGAGCTGTGCTCACCTGGCTTGGACAGCGGCATAGGGGGAGGGAAGAATCTTCTGGAAGGCTGTGGAGGGCTACAGAGGAATGGAAAGAGTCATCAGTACAGAGGCAGCTAAACAGAAAAAACATGTTTTACTTAAACACCCCTTTTTGTCTCTAAAAATATCCTCCCAATTCTAGGAAGACAGGTGAGTATCAGCTGGCAGGGAAAGGAGGGGACTCAGCACACTTCTCAGACTAACCCGTGTCCTTCAGTCTAAATTAACCAATCCTAGCTGTCAGTAAACATAAAATATAAAAAAATTTACAATTTCCAACTGCTCTACTCCCATTCAATACTGAAAAATGAAGTAGGTAAGAGGCATTTCCTGAAATAATTTGAAAAGGAACCAGCCTCAGCTGGCATTTTCTCTAAAAATCAGCTTCTTCAACAGCCTCCTGCCCTAAGCTATGAAAACCAGGATGAACAGGGGTCCTGCCCCTGACTCCAAACATTCCAATGCTTTGCAACTTTGGTACTGACATGGCAAAGGGTTGAGAGCCTTTTGTTTTCCCCCAAAGTTATCTCTCCTTTTGTCATCCCACCCTCATGCAAGAAGCCACTTGCCCTGAGTGAGCTCTGCCCTTGGAGCACCCTGAGGGTTCTCCCAGAGCTCACAGACCATGGCTGAGGTTCCCAGCACAACATTCCACCTCCACAGTGTGGTTAGGGGGGATGCAGATGGGTTGGCAGAACAGCTTTCCACAGCTGAGGTGGTAGAGCAGTTCCACCAATTACCACACTGGGTCTCTCTCCCTCACCCTTCCCTCCAGCAGGAATTCTGCCTGTAAGGGTGGGGATGTACAATGTCAGGAGCATGGAAAACTGCAGAGCTAAGCTGGGCATGATGCCAAAGTGCCTTTGTGCCAGAACAGTGACCAATACCTGTTGAGATCCTGCCCTTGCAGGTGGAGAGGATGCTGCTGATAATGCCCAAAGACCTCAAAGACAATAGGCTTTGTTTTGATGTACTCCACAAAGGATTCCGTCACTTCCACAGCAATCTGGGAGCAAAGAAAAGGAGACACTCAGAAAGGAAATCTTCTCATCCCACGAAGTGTCACTCACAATAAAAGCAACTGCATTCCTTTGGGGTTCAGGCATTAATTCTACTCTCTGACAAAGGAGAAATGGAAAGCCCCAGTATCAGGCATTTCAAATGGGAGGAGAATGCATGTAACCAAAGATTACACAGTTCATAGAAAGAGATATATTCAGTTCATCTGAGATCAAGGGCACTGCTGGTGACACATATATTTTATTTCCTGAACTCCACACTGTTTTCACTGCACACCCTGAAAGGAAACAGAGATTTCAATGGCAGGAAGTAGAGGTGAAACAGGAGAGTTAAATCTGCCACACACAGTCATGCTGCATTTTGGTTTGCACTGGGGATTAAATCCTTCACCTGAGCTCTCCTCTTAGTGCCTACTCTTAGTAACTGCCCCTGCCTTGAGGGGTGCCCACACCTCCACAGGGACCATCCATGCCACGCTCTACTCACATTCTGCACGTGGTAGAAGCCCAGGGGGGTCCCTCGGCCGTTGTTTTTCAGCGGTTCTGTCGAGAAAGCCTCATCGTGCCGATGCAAAAAGCTTTTAAAGGAGAGAAAACCAACTGAAAATCAGCAACAATGCAGTGGTTTCCTGAAGATTGCTGTGCTCTGAAGCCAACCCTGAAGGGAGACACTAAACCAAAGTTATCATGCTAGAACTTCACAGGGAGCTGAGGGATGGCCTAAAGCTAGGAGTGCCCTTGTCTTGTAGAACCATAGCTCCTGTACTTGTTTTATGTCTTCATTATTCCCATTTTTTATTCTCTCTTAAGAACCTAAGTCAAAGAACACTTTTACTTGAGAGCTACTGATTTACTCAAGGGTTGTGCTGTGTTCATTCCAACTGAGCTTATGTACCATCCAGTACTGAAGTTCTCACATCAGAAGCTTAAAACCTTAAGATATCCATAAACTAGCAATTTAAGAATCACTTTGATTCCCAATTCCTTTCTGCACAAGGTGATTCCTGGCACAAAGCAGGGACCAGGACTGCAGCAGGTGCCCCCAGTGAGAGCCTGCAGTGCCCTGGGCTCTGGACAGCAGCAGTGGCTGGGCAGGAGGGGCAGCTCTTACTTGAACTGGCAGAAGATGTCGGCGTACTCGGGCAGGATGCCACTGGCCTGGAGCACCGTCACACGGAAGGTGAACACGCTGCCCAGCTTCAGGTGCCCCCCCACCTCCTCAGTGAACCCCTCCAGGGTCATCTTCCCATCCAGAGTGGCTGACTTCAGGTCTTAGGGAGACACAAACAGCCCACAACAATTCACTTTGTTCTTTTTTCTTTCATTTCCTTTCTTTTCTTAAAATATTTCTTCAGAAACAGTTTAGCCCCATCACTTTTTTTTTTTTCTTTTGAACCCAAATTATTTGCTGATAACCAAAAGATCCAAATGCCTGTGCTGTTTTCCAGCACAGCTCTTCAAAGGAGCAGCTCCAGGATCTCTCACATGCAACCCACAGGTTCCACCTCTCCCCAGCTATCACATTTCTGAAGGACACAGGGACCCCCTTTCTGTCACTGACTCAAAGTGTCCCAGATTTCCCTTAACTTCTCCCAAACTACTGCATATTTCTTGCTTACCCAGCTCATTGATTCTGTTGATCTCCTCTGGAGGAGTGGTAACCTCTGAATTCTGTCCCTGCCCTTCCACAATTCTTAATTCCTCCAGCGACAGCCCAGACCGAGTCATTGCGACTGAAGAAAAATCACCCTGAAAAATTCAATTATGTGGCTTTTAACAGACTCCTGCAGTTTCTGGGTGTGCCACCCCCTTCCTCCCCTACAATACAGATTCTTTATTTAGAAGCACAAGCTGCTACCCTCAAAGATACCAACTCAACTTTAAGAGTCCTCACCTTATCAAAGTACTCATTGTCAAAGGAAATTTTAGCTGTGCCAGACTGTCGGATACCAGATCCATAATCTGGGGCTTCTTCATCAGCTGAAAAAACAGGGAAAAAAAGAAGCGGTGAGGAGCAAAGGGAAAACCCTCAGAGTTTTATCTAAATGGAAACCCTTATTACAACGGAAACCAGTCCAGAAAGTAGAAGAGTTTTCCAATAACCAGCTGGAGTAAGTGATGGAAAATGTCAGAAATCTGCCCACCATCAGCTCAAGTGTGGGGAAACAACACGACAGGCTATGAAGTTTCATTATGAACATATGTAACTTCAGAGACTTTTAAATTAAAAACAACTTCAGCACTCATTTTGGTTATTTATTTACCTCTGATTATTATCCTGAGGTAAATTAACACAGATTAGAGCTGCCATCTGAAGTCCTGCAGCAGCAGAGCTCCCCCTGCTCCTCCTCTCTATGGACAGCAACAACAGTGCCCAGTTAAACCCCAGGGATTTCTTCCACAGGAAATCCATGTTTGCAGGAACAATCCCAAGATTCAGAAAGTGTCCCAAAGCTTTGCTTAGGGACCAAAGGATGCCTTGGCCCTTTCCCAAGAGATGTCCCCAGCTCAATGTCTATTAGCCATGGTGTATTTAATTTACTTGGATGGATAAATTGAGTATTTTTTTTGAAATATTCAGTCAGCGCTAAGGAGACCAAACCAAACTAGAAATGAGACTGTTGTGCACATTAAAACAGATTTTGATCCACTTGCTTTAATCCCTGCCAGAGTGATGCTTATACATCTTCAGCCTGAGATTTCATTATAGGTTCCCATGGAGAGTGAAGCTTCCAGGGTTACCCTTCCTAAACAAGAAAGAACTGCTGGCATTGGGCCACTGCTGGGAAGGACAAAGCATGGGAAGGATCTGTGCTCCCAGCAGCATGGACAGGGCATGGCTCACTGCCAAGGAGCCCAGCTCACACTGACCAAGTGGGAAACAGCAGCAACTCACTGGGGAAGTGCAGTGCCCCTCCAGCACACACAGAGCAGCACTTTCCATCCCATAAATCCAGCCCTCTGCTCTGAGAAGTTGGGATTTGTGGGGATTAAACAGTGTGTTAAAGCAGCTTCTAAGTGTAAACATTTTCAGAGGGGCAAGGGAGGGGAAAACTCTGATGATTTCTGTTTGTACATGCTGGAAACTGTCACCTCAGCAGCTTCCTCCCATGCTTGTCAGGCACTGAAGATGCACATTTGAGAGCAGAATTTAAAGGGACAGTTTGGGCACAGCAAAAACTTGGTGCATTTAACTTCACTGCCCATCACCAACCTCCAAAGTGCCATGTGCCCTTCTGGGTGCTGGAGGGAAGACTCTTTTTTTTATTCTGTTTTCAGACTCACTGACACTCCTTAGCTCTTTACCTGTCCTAAAAAGCAGCATTACCCCAGCTGCCAGGTGTGAGCCTCAGTCCAGCCCCACCCCTGGTGAGCAGCGTTAGCCCCGTGTTAACTCACACTTGGCCCGATGACACAAGAATGGAACCATTCCCAAACCCAGCTAACCCCAGAGAGCAGGTGCCCTTTGCAAGGGGATTACCACGAGTCCCACCCCAAGGGTGTGGGGTTTGGGGCCCCTCCCCGAGCTGCCCAGCCGCCCGTGCCTCACCTGCGATGGCCTGCACTGCGACGCGCAGGAAGCCGCGCACCTCGCCCTTCTCGCTCACCACCGCCACCCTGTGGATCAGCGGCACCGGGTACAGCAGGTTGCTCAGGTACACGAAGGCCCTGCCGGGGAGGAAGGAGAACACACCTGGGGTGAGGGCAGCGAGGGGCAGGGCCAGCTCCGGGGGCAGGGCTCCGAGGCAGAGCTGCCACCGCAGAGCCCCAGACACAGCGAGGACACGGGCAGGGGATGGCTGCATGGAGGGCACTGGAGATGCACCACGGGGAGGATGGAGCTGTTAACAACATGGCACGGGCTAGAGGGAGCTACTGATTGCAAAGGACTGTATATTGTATTATATATTATCCGTACATATATATATCTATATGTATTATCTACTGTATTGTACGTGTATTATCTACTGTACTGTATATGTACTATATAATGTATTATATATATACTACATATAGTATTATAAAGAATTTTCCACTCCCTGAGGTAGTTTGAAATGATAAATTAAAAGGGAATTGATCTACTGTGCTCACACAGCCTCAGATTTCCACTGAATATATAAAAACACTCTTTCAAAAACAGACTGACTGAATGTTTTCTCTCTCCTACCTCCCTTTGATAACACTGTATGCAGAACCACCAGAATCCCCCAATAAACCTTAATCAATTTAGGCACATTAAATTATACTAAGTAGTAATAATTTTTTCAACTAATTTCCTTCTTGCAGTTCTTTTTATTAGCCTTTAGTATTGCATATAATTAATACCCCTAATTTCTAACTGTTATTGTTGAACATTCCTAGGACAAGCCCTGTGTGACCAAAGGGGAGTGCTGCTCCCTGGGCTCACATACCCATCCCCAGGATACATGGATTCTTTTGGAATGACAAGGTGGTCAAACAGGTGTCAGTTGTGAACCAGAGACACAGAAATAATGCTACTAAAACACAAGGTGATGACAAAATGCAATAGAGAAGAGAATGATTAATAAGGCTATAAAAGTAGCAAAAGAAAAAATGAAGAAAACCATATAACAAAAACACCAACTGCAACAAAACACTCCATGAGATTAGGATTGAATTCCTTTTCAGTCTGCTCCAAAGTGAGGTGAGCACTGACAAAGCAGGGGAAGGGAGAAGACACTAAATTTAAAGTAGCAAAATGAGAAATTACCATTTTTCTCTAAGATAACACTTTCATTTTTAGCTTTGAAATTTCAGGTGATGCTCATCTGAGAGAGCAGTACCCAACCACACAAGGAAACAGCCCCTGCCCCTGGACTCACTGGGACTGGATCAGGGATGGAGGTCAGGAAGGTGGGTGGTTATACCCTCAACACAAAAAACACACCCTGTTTGAAAAGCACATTTCAAGGCAGGGAGAACAGACATGGCCCAAGAGAAAGGAACCAAAGAGCCTTGCACTGATGTTTTTAGAGTCAGAGGGAGCCCCACTAACTCCAAGAGCCAGGCATTACAGAGGCCTTCCCACTCCAAAGCCAAGCTAATGGGAAATGAAAGCACTACCTGCATGAAAAATACACGTTTATTTGCATGGCAGACCTTGTGAACCTGCTGCTCCACATGTGACAGCCAAAGCACTCAGCTCAGGAACAACTACATGACCATCCCAAAGAAAAAAACATATTTCTCCTCTTCCTTAATCTCCTCCCATTCAGCCACTGAGTTCACCGGAGCTGTTTGAATTTGGGGGAAGAAAAGCACAGAATGCAAAAAGGTTTCAGCTGCCTGTTTGCTGATGAAAATGCTGGATCATCCCTGTGGAGGGGGAGCAACTGCAATGGGACTGCACCAACCAGGGCTGGAACACAGCAGTGCTGCCCCCAGAGCCATCCCCTCTGCTGCACCACACACAGGGCCAGGCCAGCAGTGCACAAGGTCGTCGTCGTCGTCCTCCTCCTCCTCCTCCTCCCACATCCAGGAGAATTCCCACTCCCCAAAAAGCCCCTGAGTGCCCCCCTGCACCTTAGCCCAGCAGACTGAAAGAGGGGAGCTGGATTAGCAGAAAGATTGGTGAGGTAGAATGGCATACTCACAACAGAACTAGAAATTAAATTGAACAAACACAATTGCTAAAAGAACCAGAACAAAAACAACGGAACTCAGAATGATGGTGGGTATTTTGGAAATAAACACATCGAGATTTAAATAAAATATCCCATAGTCCTCTCCCACCTCCCTTAAAAACAGAGCAAATGCTCATATGCCACACCATAAATAGAATCAGCCTTAAAGACAGCCCAGCATGCCAGAAGAGATGGCTAAAGGGACCAGCTCTTTTTCTCCTTTTCTTTGAAAGTTACAAATAAAAGACAGTCATAGCACAGAGAAAGGGGGGGAAAAATGTGATGGCCAAGGAGCTGGGGAACTACATGATCCATTTCTCCTCCTCTCCTTCAGGACCTTGTTATTGCTGATGAACTCTCCAGAAATATTAAAACTCATTTTATTTGTCCTACACATTCTACAACACGTGGACCAGTACAGAAGTGATTAGGAAGTTTGGTTTTGTTATAAACTGAACACTACCTTGTGCTCAAGACAAGACCTGTGCAGATGGACATACCCCTGGTAGTTGCCAGGCACTGTTCAAAAGCAGAATTCTCATGCTGAAAGACACTAAGGACTCAAAATAGCTCCTATTCAGTGGTGCTGGACAGTCTGATAACAGCTTTCTGCTGACAGAGTGGGCACAGTGGAAGATAGAACAGGAAAAGAAACACAATAGAAGCCAACAATTGGGAAAAAGTCACTCAGGTCTCTGCCCAGATGATACAGACTCAGTTTCACTGCTCAATACAATTCCCAGCTCAGGCCAGAGCCCAAAACTGCTGCAGCTCCCTGTGCCTGCCCAGAGACAGAGCTCAGGATTCCCTGGAAAACACGGACTGGGAAGCCACTTGTGCCACTGCCAGGAAGCACAACTGCTCTCACTCTGCATGGGATTTGCTCAGCTTGTGCTGTGCTTCCTGAGGAGGTTGTGAAAGGAGGATGAAGAGAAGCCAAATCATCTCAGAGAATACTCTTCCTCACCCAGGAAGGACCATTCTTCTTTCTCCTCATGCCATCTTTTCTCTTCATACGTGGAGGATGTTAAATGAGTTTTCAAAAAATCTGGATTTACTGGATTGGACTTAAAAACTTTCCATCACACTCAGATTCTCCATCCTACAATTCCATCTTAGTGATCCTGCAGTGGCTACGTAGAGAACACTATAAATAATGTTTCAATCCTGCACACAAGCAAACCCACATTCATCCTACATTGCGACACTTCCCTGGGAATAGATTTACTCACATTGTCAGATCTAAGGGTTGTTTGCTCAGTTATCACTCAGGTCTTCATGGGACATGGGAATTTAAAACTTATGACATGGGAATTGGATGACATGACATGAGAAATTAAAACGTAATGTTGAACTACACTCATTCTCTGGCAATTCCAATTTACGGATAAGGACATTTTGGCTGGCCTGACAGTCTGTGCAGCACAAGGCAAAGCCACTGCAGCCTACAGCAAGAGCTGGTCCCTTTTGGCCATTCTCACAGGAACCTCACCAACCTTCCCACTAAAATGAACCAGGGGGAGCGGTCGTAAAACGGGTCGCGCCCATCATTGAAGAGGTCTGATCCCTCCTCGGTTCCCACGTCGGAGCCCGTGTCATCCACAAAGGCCTCATCATCAAAGTCCTCCATCTCATCCTGCTGCTCATCAGCCAGTTCAGTGATGTCGGAGTCGGCCGTGGAGAAAGTGGGGGAGGGCGTGCGGTCGGCAAGGCGCTCGTTCACACAGCCATGGAAAATGGGGGAGCTGGAGCAGCCCCGGCACGGCCGGCAGCGCCAGGGAGAGAAGAGGGGTCATTTAACAGCTGTTGTTGCCATCAGCACAGAGAGCACCTCAACAACCAGCAAAGGCTGCAAACCACCTGCACTGCAACGGGACGGGAGGGAAGGGAAGGGGTCGCCCCCAGAGTCGGGGAGAAGAGTGGCCTTGAGTGGAGCAAATGGAAAGGAATATCAACAGACAGGTCTGGAGAGCACAGCCATTTAAAAGAGCTACGGTTCTAATCTCCAACACAGCAGTTCTGTAAATAAAAACATTGTAAAGGTGCAGCCAACATGAGGAAATTAAAGAATCCCATCAGGTATTTCCTTGGGGAATGACCAAACCATCTGAACCAGGTGTGTGAGTGAGACCACAGGCCACTTTCCCAGTGTTACTCCAATTCTCCCAGCTCTGCTCCTGTGCCTTTGGACAGAATTTAGCTGGCTACACTCTTGTAAATAAACCTGGAGCTTACTAAGGGTTCACTGACACCAGAATCCACCAGTTTACACCAGAACTGGCAACACTCCAAAGAGCACTTCCTACTCTTCACTGCACTTTATCAGAAACCCTGAAGGACAAGTCACAGAGCTGACACAGAGGCCACAGGGCCTGGCACCAGGTGCCCAGGGAGAGCCCAGGCAGCACTGCCAGGAGCCCCCAGTGCAGCAGCAGAGGGTGCCACGTACCTGCCCACGAGCTTGAACCAGTGGAAGCGGTCGTAGAAGGGGTCGCTGCCCGTCATGGTGCCCTCGGCCTCGTCCTGGGCGCTGGAGGCCATCTCGCCCGCCCGGTCGTACATCTCCCGCATCAGCTCCAGCCTCTGCCTGCACAGCAGCACCACAAACTCAGGGACAACACAGGAGCAGGGGCAAAGAGCACCAGGGCAGCTGGCCCTGGCTCCACCCGCCCCACACCGAGCACAGGAGGCTGCACCCCATGTCTGGTGCTGTTCTGATTCCCTGAGGTGTTATGGATTTGGGGGTACATTTTGTAGGCCAAGCCCTCTAAGCACGAGGCTTAGCCTGCATAAATCATGGCTTTCAATCCATGGCTTTCAATCATGGCATTTGGGAGGATACAGAAGGAAAATAAGAACAACAGCAAAGGAACAGCATGGGGGGAAATTTTTCAGTGAAGTTCCTTGGCCATAAGGAATTTTTATGTCCAGCAATACATATATATATATACACATACTTGAGTTTTTCTAAGGACCAGTAATGTGTTGCTCCATTCTTCAGGTCCTGCACTTCCACAGCCACCACAGTGCGAGGGAAGGGCCTGTTGTCCCTGCTCTTCTCCAGCTCCGGGGGCAGCAGCTCCGGGGGCAGAGGGGAGTACAGGGTGTCTGTCAGCAGCACAAACTGAAACTGCACCTGCAGGGAAGAAGGAGCCCTACCTTAACCCTGAGAAGCCAGATATTGTCACTAAAAAGGGGACAGACACCTAATACAAGGGCACATAGGAAGCCAGTTTGACTTGCAATTCTGTGAACAGATTCAGGAGGGGTTTATGTTTCTTTTTTTGGTCTCAGGATAGCACAAACCATATTTTTCAGCTGAGGGCACATATCTTGCCTTTATTATCACAGCTAGCAGAGGTTGGGAAAACCACAGACCCAGCTCACCCTGCAGCACCCACTGCTCTTGGAAAGAGGAATGAGCAAGGGAAGGTAAAGGCAAAAAGGGGAGATGAACACGACCGTGTTTGTGACACTGACAGGGGCAGTGTAAGGGAAAGGAAGGAGAGGAGAATGTACCAGCCAGAGTGGTGTGCCATGTTCTCTCAGCCACAAGGCTGAACCAGAGACTCACCATTTTCTGAACCCTTTGAAAGCCCAGTTTAATAAGCAAGAGACACAGCTTTAAAGAGCACAAGAACTCAGAGCATTTGAAGCAGGATTATACAATCAAAACCGATGAGTCAGAAAATTCAAAGAGCTGCTCTGCACGTCCCTACCTTTTTCTTTAACTCCACACTGATTGCATTGGCCTCTTTCAGATACACTGCATTTCCCCAGAGCTGGTCCCTCAGCGAAGTGAACTGGTGGAATTTCCACTTCCTGAAAGCCCACTGGGCCAGTTCGTACTCGTGGCGTGTCCAGGGCACTGGGAGGAGCAAAGACACAGAAATAAAACACTGGGCCTTCTCAAACCCATCACATGCAGTATCTGATGCTCCTGCTGACCGGGGCATCAAGTTCCCAACACCTTTTCTGGAAGAACAGAGAAAAAAACCTCACATTTTCATTATTCAGTGAGGAAAAACCAGACTCAAACTTCCTCAACATGAGCAGTGGAGATCGATGATCAAGTAAAGGAGATTTGGAACAGAGAAAACAAAATGAATTGTACTGTTATTATTTTAAGTAATTTAACAATTATTAAAGCCCAATTCCAAACCAGTGGAATGAAAGCAACCATTATGGGAATAATAAACTATCTACTGTCCAGAAGTGGAGTTAGACAGACATGTCATAGCATGCTAAGAATTCCTACCAAGGAGGAAAAAGAAATTTTCAACATCAAAACAAGGAAACAAAGGCAACAGTGTTATTTTGCTGTCAGACATCTGAACTCTGTTAGTGCCAAGAAAAGAGAAATTCCTTCAAATTCAAGGCTACCAAATCAAAGCTTGAGGTTAAACTAATCCAGTTTACACACAGATTGAATTTGGGGATGTATATCCACTGTTTATGTGGAACTTATCCTATAAACTGGTGTTTTAAACCTTTATGCCGTGAGGATTATGGAACAAGAAGTCCCAAAGGGTTTTGCAGCTTTCCAAAGCAAGCTTTCTCTCTATTGCAAGAGATGGCACAGCAATTGTTCCTTTAGGCCTGGCTTTATGCAAATTATTTTTAACTTCAAACTCACCCTCTTCTTCCTCCTCCTCCTCCTCTGTTGTTTCTGCAGCCAAGGACCGAGTCTCCACCTGCTTCTGCAGGGCCTGCAGTTTGCTCTCATAGTCCTGTGGGGAGAGGAGAGGCCGTGTAGGGGGACAGGCAGGGGCCAGGGGGGAGCTGGGAGGGTCCAGCAGCTCAGGAGGAGTGACAGACACAGAGCCCCCCATCCTGCAGTGCTGCTCAGGTCCCACCCCACACCCCCAGCCCCTCTGGAGTGACACACACAGAGACCCTCCTGTCCTACAGAGCTGCTCAGGTCACCCCCAGCACCCCCTGCCCCTCAACAGGGGCTTTTTAGATTCACTAAAAAGCCATTTTAGACTTGATGAGGAGTTTCAGACTTATCTACCCTTCTGAAATACCCAGCATAATCTTAAAACTCCTTTAACATAAAGGCGTTTTCTCTGCCCTTTCCCCTGTCCCACGCAGACAATGCCATCACTTTGGAAGCCCAGATAAAACAGGTCACATGTGAAGTGACACGAACAAGCTTCTCTCACTCTCAAGGAAAGGCCAAAGAATTTATTTTCCTGCAGTGTGAAGCTGATAACGTCAATTTGAGCAGCTACAGTGGAGCAAGGAAAAGCTCTTCAAGTAATGATTTAGCAGAACCTTTTCAGATTCTTTTGGAGAACCTGAAAAGCTGCAGAGGGAATGGTCACAAATCAGGAACATTCCACAAGAAAATTCCACAAGAAAAACCCAGGCACATTAAATTCATTCACAAAGACCTGCTTCTTGCCTCTTCTCTATTTTCAGACTTGAGAGCCAAGTATCTTCTGTACATTTAAATACCTACACAAATAAATACTTAACAGAAGCAGACACTGTTTATTGACCCCACACTACCACATTACTGCACAGAGGCTGCACAGACTGTACAGGGCTGGCTTTGCTCTCCATGCCCAGCCCTCCCTCTGCCCAGGGGTGGCACCAACCCAGGCGGCTCCACTGCTGGGAAAGGAAAACCTGCACCCAGCCCTGCCCTGGAGGGCCCTGCCCAGAGCCCTGGAGCCAAATGCTCCTTGTTATGCAGCTCCAGGCAGGTTTCATCAGCTCCATCCGTGGGGGAAAAGGGACTGCAAAGATTACTTTGCCTCAGGGCATGGAAATATCTAAAGCCACATCAATCACAGATTTTGAGAAAACAGGGGAAAAAAAATTGAAAAAAGACCCCGATCAACCAATAAAGCAAACAACCCCCCCAAACACTTGGCCTTGGCAAAGCTTTGTAAGGCCAGGCTGGAGCAGCTGCTAAACTGGTCTAACTAAGTGTAAAGCTCAGTTTCTCTGGATCTATATGATGTCTGCCAAGGTGCTGCTGTGTGTGACTCCCTCCTGTATTTGAGGTGCACAAAAAAGGCCATTTCTTTTGCCTTCAGTGAGCAAAGAAATGGAGAACAGCCAGCTCTGCTTTTCCTTCCAGAATTTAAATAAACAGCACACAGGGGTACAATGGGACAGCACTGAAGAGGAGTATGGCTTGTAGCCCCTTGTGCTATAAAAAGCTCATTTTTTCTTTTATATTTATTTTAAATAAGCTGTGAGAGTAGACAGAGATCTGTGTGGGCCGCTTTCCACACAGCAGCTGAGAAACCAGGGCGGATGAACTCGCAAGAATCAGATTAAGGAACAATTAAAGAAACCTTTTTAACTCTGCTAAAACAATCCCAACCACAAGATAAAAAATAAAAGCAGGACAAGCCTGCAGCCAAGTTCCATTTCCATTTCACTGAGACAAGTCTGACACTTACAAGAGTATTTCATAGTTTATTGAAAGAGCACTTGTTACAATACAAACCAGTTCTGCTTCTCACAAGGCAGATGCTTGCTCTTAAGACAATCCCAAATTTGTTTTTTCTTAAACAATAGACAGATCTGAAAATCCCATTTCATTCAAAGGCAGCTCACTGCTTTCTTTACAGTACAAATGGTTACACAGCATTGATTTCTCATGTGGCAGCTCCTGGAGTGATTCAATGGGAAGTAGTTGAGAAAAATTTAACATATAAAGAACAAATTTCAACATATAAAGGACTAACGGTGAGGGAGATATTGAAACTATGCTGAATGAACTGATAAAAACAGCATCCCCCAATTTGGCAGATCCCTAAATTCAGATTGCTTGAGAAAGGAGGTTGGAGTCAATCTGAGGAGCCACCCCACATGTCCTAAGGGAGTCCTAAAGGACCTGGAAGAGCCGTCCCCAAGGCACAGGTGGCTCCAGTGCAGCAAGGCAGCCCAGCTCAGGAAAACAGCACTTGCACCATGGATGCACATCCCCACTAACCTGAAAGCCCTTCCACACAGACTTGTAGGAAAGCAGCTGTCCCACCACTCATTAACTCCATTAACACAGGGTTTGGAGTGAGAGCTGTGTGTATTCCTGAACAGTGCAAGGAGATCCACAGCCCCCACACTGCTTCCCCTACCAGTGAGGCACTGCACTGCTAATTAATATGAAATTCTTTAATATCCTCCTCAAATCAGGGAAAAAGCTGCTTCCCTGGAGCAGACTGGACTCTGTTCTGACACCGACTGTCCTCTCCCTGTGTTGTCAAATCCCACAGCAGAGCAAGCAGGGTTGTTCTCCTAGTGCTGCCCTAAAACATCAGGGTGAGACACTGCTGGCCACCTACTGCTCCCCAGCACCACCCAGGCACGCACAGACAGGAGCTCCCAGATTTTTAAGCTGCAATAAGTTGGCACAAACATTTTAGTGTCTAGCATTAAGGCATCAAGCAGCAGGAGGTTTTAGTCCCATGTCAGTGCATGTAGCTCCATGGATTTCAGAACCACTCCATGCTCAATCACGAGGTGATTTCATACAGGCAGCCCCAAGCCCTGCACAAAATGGGCCACGACACAACACTGGTTTGCTCTTCTCCCACAGCCTGTCCTGGGCAGCCTAACTGTGCTTGGCTCCTGTGCCCCTAGAGAATCCAGAGGGTTTTCCCAAGCCTTTTTGAGGATAAAAAAGAACTCATGATCCTTGACATGCACAAAGCCAAAGTGCAATGCACTACTAAAACAGGATTCTAAAATAAAGGCAACAGCAGAATATTACGTGCAGCTCAAAACTCATTTTGCAGTTCTGAGTCAAGCTCAAAGAAAGTGCTGCTCATCTACAAGCCTTCATTTCTTTAGGAATCAAGACATTTTTGGACATGATGCTTTATTTCCTTTGTTCAAGTAGGCCAAGGCATGAGACAAATGCAAGTTACAAAGCCAGATTCGGACACAAAATTAAACCTGCCATAAAGAAACCTCCCACGTTTGGGACCAGTTTGTTCTCTCAGGAGTTGGAGGACTGACTTTGTGTCTCCTGCACCAGGGCCAGCATCCCCTCAGTGAAACACGTGCAGAGCACTGAGAGCTGACACTTGATTAATCGATATGTAAATGTGGTGAATGCCAAGAACAACCAGAACCTCCAACACGCCCAGCTGAGGTGGGGAAAGTAGGACAGGACCAAAAAAAAGAGGATGGAAAACAAGCTTAAGGCACTTGCCACTCACCTACAGCTATGCTGAACCACACACAAGTCACAATTACCAGTAGGGCTTATATCTCATAAAAAAATAAGCAACCTCAAGTAAATTCAGGATACTTGTGCAAAACAGCACAAATACACTGCAAAGTGGACCTACCTTACCAAATGTAAGTGGCCAACTGTGGTTTAAAATCTCATTCAAGTGAAATTTAATAGCAAAAGAAGGCCTCAGAGATTTAGGCTGGCTTATAGTTAAGGCCACAGGTTTTCAAAAGTAAGTGCAATATTGCCTTGCACTTTAAAAACCCTGTATAATTAAGATTGGGACTCTCCAACTGATACAAAACTCCAAAGCCTATTCCTTAATCACTAGTTTTTCAGTAACTTGCATTTTGAGTGTGGGGAGAAGGAAAATTAATCTCATTTTCTCCTCAAAGCAACCTTCTCCTTTACTAAACAAGTCTTGAATTGGGTTTAATCCAAGACCAGAGGCACTAACATGAGGTATCACATTAAGATGAAACAGTTCAATTCTCCCACCTTACAGGAGAATTCAGCCAATACAAAGTAGTGATCTATAAATCTTCATAAGAATAACTATTTCAAAAACATCTCCCAGACTCATGCCCGAGAAAGCTGAAAACATAAAATGAAAGAATTAGCTTTTTGAGTGCACCAGATGCTGAAAAATCCTACTTCCTTTCCACGATCTCAGTATAATAATTAAAAACTATATATTTAGAGATACAATGGGAATTAGAAAAAGCTTATTTCCAAGGTATTGCTTCAGCAATATATATATATTCTCACAAACTTCCATTCAGGCAGGTTTAACTGTCACAGCAATTTCATACCAATAATTATGAACTTAAGCAGAAAGAGAAGAGACATCTACTCAGGGAGTAGGACCTGTTGTGACCCAGTAGCTCTTCGTAATTCCTCTATTAAAAAAAGCCACATATCTTGTCAGCCGACAGCTTTTGGTTTATAGATTATTATTATTATTAAGAATTGGAGTTAAGAGTGGAAAATTTTGTTCTGAAGAGCCAGATCAATTAAAAAACAGATGGTCAGTTTTCCTCATTGCTCAGAAAAAGGTCACAAGAAACATTCAATGCTAGAAACTAAACTCCTCTTTTGATTGTCTACATGTAATACAGGAGGAAGGAAGCACTTTGTAAGTTCCAGACAATATTTTCAGCATTAGAAAAATACTCCAAGACACACACAAGAAAAATTGGTAAATGAGCTAGCAGGGAAGTTCTCCCCTCCACATCCCTCCCTCCGAGTCTTCTAGTCTAGGACAGAGACAGTTCTTACAACTTTTGTTCAGAATATTCTTCCAAGCACTGCTGTTAAAACCACAAGGCGAGTCCCGTGCGGGGCTGTGGGGCGGGCACGGGGGGTGTGTGTGTGCCCAGAGCCCCCCCTGGCCCCGGGCAGCGCTGCCCAGCCTGGCCTGGCCCTGGTCATACAGTGGTCTCTCTGCCCGCTTTGAGGTTGGGAGCCGAGAACTGGCGCCGCATGCGCGGGGGCGTCACTATAGGGGGCCCGTGGCCGTGGCCGTGGCGCTCGGGGGGGCCGCCGTGGGGCTGCCGGTGCTGGGGGGCCCCGGGGCGCCTCTGCTGCTGCCAAGTCTGGGGGTCGGGGCCCTGCTGCCCCCCCGGCAGGTGCAGCGCCTCCGAGGAGCCCGAGCCCTGGCGCCGCAGCCCCTTCGGGGAGCCGCTGGTCAGGGAGTTGCTCCTCCAGCGCAGCTGCGGCGCAGGCTGCTGGCCGGGCTGGGGCTGGGGCTGCGGGCTCAGCTGCTGCCGGTTGATCTGGATGTTCTCCTGGCTCCTCTGCGGCCCATAGAGATTCCACAGCTGCTGCGGGTCTTTGGCAGCGGCTTTGCCCTCCTTCTCTTTGCCCTCCTCTTTGCTCTTGTCGTCTTCCTTGGGGATCCTGACCTCAATAACCTCATCCTCGGTGATAATGATGTGGGTGCCCGGGCTCCACGAGTTCCTGTGCTTGGGGTTGCTCTTGAAGGGGAAGCGGGGCTTGCGGTTCTCGGGCGGGATGAAGCGGTGGGGCATGTTTTGTCTCCGAAGCTGCTTGGCTATTTCCTGCTGCTGCAGGTTCTTAAACCGAATCTGCTCTTGCCTCATCCAGCGCAAGCGCCCGCGCCTGAAAGCAGGGTCACCTGCCATCAGCTGAGAGACACGTTCCTCCTTGGCAAGATCATCGTTGTCGCTTCTCTTCGAGTCATCCACGGCTTTCTTATCCACATCCCCCGCGCTGGCTGAGGTTGGAGACTTGGCACTAGCCATAGCTGACTGAGCTTTCTCTGGAGTCCCTATCAGAGGTAAAACCTTCTCCATTTTTAGCATCTTATTTCGGAGAACTTTGATCTCTTCGTCCTTCATGTTGTTCTGTTTCTTCACTTCTTGCAAAATATCTTCCAATTTGTCTATGTGCACCTTTAGGTCGTCCACATCAGTTATTCCTTTGCCATTGGCCATCACATCTTCGATCTTCTCATCTCCAACTCCCACTGTGTCCCAGACATCCCGAGCCACAGCTCGCCACGACTCGCGCTCGTTTGGATCCTTTTTCCCATACATGGCACAAAGCTCCTTCATCTTAACAATGGCCAGGGCCTCAATCTCCTGCCTAGTGTGCCTGAAGTCATTGAGCGCTACCTCATAGCAAATCTCCTTCACAGCCTGAATCTTTAGGTCTGAGATGGTGACCCATTTGGAGTCTTTGCTAAGGCGTCGCCGTTGGGGTATCTGGTACATTTTAATGGGTTCTCGTTTCTTCCCACTGCTGGGGAGGCCACACTTTTTTACAATGGTTTGGAGCTTGCTGGGGGGCAGCTTCTCTCTCAGGGAAGTGATCAGTCTCCAACTCTCCTCACACGATCTCTTGTCCGAATCATCCCCACTATCAGAGTCTGCATCCTTTGGAAAAACAAAAATCAAGAAGTGGCCCCAAAATAACCAAAATTAAAATTGTAAGAAAATGGAAAAGCTAAACAAGAAGTAGCAGGCAAAGAAAACTAAATCAAAAATCAAAATAGAACAAGTGATAAGGAAGTCCCTGAAGACTGAGTGTTAGGGCACTAAAATCTTCCAGAGTCATGGACTGGCAAAATCGGGGCCCTTCGCTAAATTAAGATTTAACATTACATTTAAAAGTCTTGTCATCTCAAAACAGCAGATAATCTAAACTCTTCCCTCCCAATCCCTTCCAAAAATCTTTACACAGACCAAACAGAACCAGGTTCCTGATTTTAAAGGGTTACAAACCAAGTGCAAACTGCACTCCACACATGCTACAAGGACATGCAAATCCCCGCCACACACGTTTGCCTCGTGACTGCTGGGGCTCCTTTCAGCAGCTCCTCCCCAGGCAGGTGAGCACAACAGCCAGCAGAGATGTCAGGAGCAGCCAGAGTAAGTCGGGTTAACACTGGTTAGTAACGTTGCACGTGGTTGCAGGGGTGCTCAAGTTTAGAATCCACTTCACTACAACAGCAGCCAGAGAAGGGTTAGACGATAAGAGAAATGAAACAGAAGCAGCCGAAAGGTTCGGTGTTAAAAGGACTGTAAGTGCCACTATGACAGGTGAAGACAGTGGTTCATACTCCAAGACTTGCTACAAGCTAAAAGGATATCCAGAGGCAGAGTTTCAGAGGTGGGTTGTGGTTTGGGTTTTGGTTTTTTTCCCATTTGGCACCATTTGTTGCTTAGTTTAAAGATAAAAACCTTTATCAGTCTTGTCTGTCCGAAGGAGGAATTTCAGCAGAATGCAGAGTAAGGACTTTTTTTTTTTTTTAATGGTTTTAATATGAATTCTCTATTTGATATCCTTGTCTTCTTCTCAAACCCTAGAGCCTGGAGCTTCCACACACTTGCTAAGCATTATCAGTGTTTTGCTTCTTCATTACAAGTTTTCCACCTTTTGCTAAATGACTTTTCCTGAGCAGACCTTCAGGTTTCCACATGCTAGGATTGTTTGTTCAGGTAAACTGCCACCACAAGTTAAGGATATCCATTACTGCTGACTGCAACCAGGAATGAAAGCCAGACCACTTTCTTTAAAGGATGAGTGAGTTAAGACATCTCTTTAAGAAGCAAGAAGTCCTATGGATTATTGTGATGCACAGATCTTCAACCAAACCCCACCGTCGGTGCCTAAGGAGCCTCTCTCTAACACCCCTGCTTTGCACATGGACATTTCCAGCACACCAGAACCAGGAGCAGGAGCCACTTACTCCAAACCCAAAGGAGACCCAGGTGGCTGACTCAGAACCACAGGTTTCCAGGTTTTAGACTTTGGGTAGGTGACCACAGGGAATGGCGAACACAATGTAATTTGTTTGGGGAATGATGGAAGGGGGGTAAAGGAAATACTGCTCTGCCCTACGGTCAAGATTCACATTATTTGAGCTTCTTGTGACTTTTTGTGGTTTTTTTAGAACAGTACTAGACAATCACCTTCTGGTTTAGGTCAAAATATAAGCAAAATACGGGTTTAGAAACAGAACATAAACTCTGTGAGTTTACAGCTGACAAAATTTGTGGCCTAAGGAAAGAGCCTCTCCCAAACTGCAGATTGCAGTGGAAAGCAGAGGTGCCCTGGAGGAAGACCCTGTGCAGTCTGAGCACTCAGGGACACCCCCAGAAAGGCAAAGCACAAACTACTCCAACAGGAACTCCCGGGTCCCATGGGACTCTGACAGGTTACAGAACTAGCACAGAACTCCTTAGGGGTGAAGCATGTCTTGGTACCAAGAGCTGATGGAGAGACACTGTGCCACTGCCCTGAGTGCACTCCGAGGTCACCCAGAGCAGTGAGCACAGCCACAAACCCACACTCCAGCCCCAGTGGTCACTGCAGGCCCTGGGGCCCAGAAAACCATTTTAGCTCTGCTAAACACATGTTCACACTCAACTTGTAAAATGGAGAACAACTATTTCTATTCCCTAGTAACACTAGCAAGGTAAATACATCTTAGTTGGGAATTTTGGGGGACAAGAGTGGTTGTTTATCTTTTTTTTGTACAAATAAACACCCAAATTGGTTGGAATCTCAGCATCAAACCCAACCAAGCTGGTAAACAGGATTAGCCAGTTTCTTACATCCAACATTGTACCCCAATTTAGACCCAGAGTATTTATAATTCACTGTCAGTCTTACACAGCAGGAAGTTGGAGAACCTGATATTGCAGCTGGATCTGGCAGCATGTGAACACTTCTAAGGCACACAAGCTGAAGGGCGTCCCCAGCTCTCCCACTCCCTGCTCAGCTGCTGCTGTAGGGATGCACCAATCCTGTCCCTCCCAGGCTCTGCCCAGTGACACAGAAATGACAGAGCCTGTCAGAAGTTCTGCTGACACCTGAAATCCTCCCACTGAGCACTGGACAAGCAGGACACTGCTCAGTGGCCAAGGATGTCTTGTGATGGGATCCCTCACAAATTCCATCTTTGCCCACTAACTGAAACCAGCAAAGCCAAACCAGTATCACTATTACAGAATTAGCCAGCCCACTCTCTGAGGAGCCTTCCCTTAATCTGAAGTATTCGGGGAAACAAATTCCCTTCACAACACTTTATAAAGGCAGCCTTATTGGAGCAGCTTCCCAGACAGCCAATTCCACATCTTTAATTCATACAATAGCTTTGCTTGTGCCTGTCAGCTAAAATTTAAGTGAGGGAATTCCATTACTTGCATCTCATTTTCTCATTGCCAGAAGTTACTCAATACTCAAACTATTTTTGTTTCCACATGGAACTGGTTTTTGCTGTACCACTTTCAGCTACCCAGATTTTGACTATAAAATTCCAGAGATGAAACACTACATTAGTCACATCTTAACTTCCTTTCTGAACTAAGGGTTGCTTTGGTTCAAAGTCTGCAGCCACTCCAAGAAATTAGTCCTTTGAGATGAAATAATTACAGATGCAGAAATCCTGAAGTGTGTAATATAATATTTTTTAAAAATTACATAGCTTCTTCCTATGAAAGCCACAATACTTTGCTCTGTTCTGGTTTTGGGCTTTATAGCTCAAAGCCCAGCACGCACTAACCCCACACTTTCAGTGGTCTCAGCTTCATCCTACAAACCAACCACTCTTGAGTTTGAAATTTGTGTCAGAATTCAGGCACAAGAACATCTGAGTTCTGGCTAAAGACAACCAGCTAAAGCAGAATCAGGAGACTCGTGTTTCTTAAAGAAATCTACATTTCATTCCTGGGCTTGGCCTTGTTTTTAAAATCCACAGGGTGCTTGAAGACTGCAGCAATTTCTACTTGTGATGCACTCCAGAGGTACCTGTTGTGAGGAGACTGAACTCTCCCTGTACCAGCCTTCATGGATCAGACTTCCTACCTGAGAAACATGTGGAATGCTGGAATTCCCAGTGTTGTGAATGAGCTAAGGTTCCCTCTGCACACTGTTCCCTGGGCACAACCCCACCAGTACCACCAGGACCCTCACAAGGAACTCCATGCAGGGGAGGGAGAAGGGTTAAAACATGCACAATGCAGCAACATTTTCAGACATCATTCAGAAATAAACCTGGTGTATCAATGTTCTAGGAATTTCTTTGGCAGCACAAAATTAGTATGTTCTGGTGATCCAAGACAAAAATAAAGGCAAACATCCCAAAGAGTAGCTGTTTATAGACTACTAAAAAGGAACTTCAAAAAACACAAGAGCATAGAATTGCTCTTCTTTCTGGTTAACTTGCAAGAAAACCAAACTATCCCAACAAGAATTGATTAAAGCCTCTTCATTGTCAATCACAGTCTCTGAATTAACATGAAGGAGCTCACTCACACTGCTAAAAATTCACTGAGACACAAAGAATTTGAAAGCAAAGGGAGAACTGCATTGTGCAGACAACCCAAGCAGGTTTCCTAAACTTTCAGATAAGCAAGGACAGGAATTACTGTTTGCCAAAGGTATAGTTAATCAGAAGTAAGGACACATACCAGTCTTTGCTGTTCCAACAAGAGATCAGCTTCCTCCTTCTCCTTCTTGTATAAAATCTCCATTTCTTGCAATCTGAAGATGAACAGAAGAACAGAAGTAGTCAGAGGTCACTATTTTCCTGTTGGTGTTTCTCTACACACACAGTGCCCTGAATTTCAGTTACAGCAGTAAGAATCACTGCCCTTAAAAGAAGCTGCTCCCTGTCTGTTCAAGTAGCACAGAAGTGAAGCTCCCTGTGGGCTGCAGTTCAGCCCCTCCCCAAAAGGGCTGCAGGGTCTGTGGCAGTGCTTACCTGTGATTTCTAAGGCAGGTAGAGCACTGAAACCCCCCAGGGACACAAGCAGGGAGCTTTCTGCCCTTCCACAGTGGGTGGCAGAGGAGCTGTGTGGCAGACCCTGCTGACCTACAGCTGATTCCTCCCTGTTTCAAGCAGAGATTTGGAGCTGTTTTGTTACCTTTTCTCCATCTCCTGCTTCATGTCAATGCCCTGCTTCTCCAGCAGCTCCCTCTGAGCAAATGTCCAGTCAACTGGCTCCGAGGGAGTCTCAGCTGAGGGTGTTTTCTCTCTCTCTGCCCGGGCTTGCTCTGGGTGGTTGAACCTGAAGACATGATTTTTACCCATGATGATGCGATTTCCTAGAAAGAGGAGCACAAGTTTAACTCCTTCAGGCAAGGATCCCAAAAGCACTGGAAAGCATCACTGAATGGCTCATTCCCTTTATCCCACTGGGTGACAGGGTGTGAAAGGATGGCCCTGGAAGGATTTCTGTGGATGTGCAAGCTCAGCAGGGGACCAGAGAAGAGGAGGGTGGTTTGCTCAGAATAGTCACTGCTGGGGAGAAGAAGTGCTCCCAGAGCACACCACCACCCTCAGGGGCCCAATCCATATCCCAGCAGAGGTTATGAAATATTAAAAGGCAAACCTGGGAGAGGGACCAACAGCTGCAATGAATCAAACACATCACCAACCCCATTCCCCTCCTCCAGGGCCAAAACACAGGCAAAAGCCACTTCAGCAGAACTTTCAGCTTGAAAAGCCTGACTTCAAACACCAGAATAAATGGTGCTTTCTCTTCTTTAAAATGTGGTTTGTAAGTATTGATTTTATTGAAGTCCTAACCAGTGGGATTTAGGCAAGGATCTTACAGTTTCTTTTATGCTAATGTTGAAAGAGCTGAAGAAATCTAATATTGTTAAGTCTTCTGGCTAAATCCTGCAGTTACCAGATGCCCACATGTGCATGTTGGAAGACAGTAAAATTACTCTGCTCCTTCTAAAGAGCATATTAATGGAGTTAAAACTTTAACCAGGCATCTTCGTAAACAGACTTCCAAAGTAACCAAAATTGTCCTGATCAATGGATTACTAAAATAGAGGCTCTAAAAGACGTCAGAGATCATGTCTATATTCCTCTAGTAACTCAATTTTCTAGATGCAGAAATAAAGGGAAAAATGTACTTCTTTAGAGAAAATAAATTGCATAGTCATGTTTTCAATAAGAACCATATGCAGGCACAAAGCAGCAAAAACTGTTCCTTCTTTATTGTCCAGACTTGAACTGAACTCACTGAGCTGGTTCCATGAAAATACTCACTTAAAACTGGGTACAAAGAACTCAGAGATGGGTTTTGTTTGCTTGATTTTAGGGGGTTTTACCAGTAGAAAAATGGGGAAGGGACACAGAAAGCACCAGAGCTTGAAAGAGACATGTTAAACCCCACAATTTAGGGAAGTCAGGCTCTCTAACATTTCCCCCTCATGCACTTCTAAAGGAATGTGAGGGACTGAGTGGGAAATCCAAGGAGAGCAAAGAGAAGCTGTTGTGCTCCTGCAGAGGGGCAGATCCCAGCTTTGCCAGGAAACTGGGAATTTTCCATCAGCCACTGGCAGTCTGTCTGCCCTGTCTCACTGAGACTGCCAAGGGCAATAGGCTTGGGCAAGACTGCATTTGAATAATATCAGGGGAAGCAGCAGGACGAGCAGGATGCTGCGTGGCAGGGAACATTCACATATACTGAGAGCTGCTGCAGCAAAGGATGGAAGAAAACAAACTGCAGCCCAGAGAAGAACGGTACCAAGTCCTGTTTAAAAGCTCCACTGCAGAGAGGTGACACTGTCCCTAAAGAGCACCAGCACTCTCTGCACCTGATGGAACTGTCACATATGGAGAAGGCACAGAGAAACCCAAGCAAGGTTCCTTACCTGAGCGCAGCTGCACAGGCTGCACCACCCTCTTGCCATTCACGTAGGTTTCAGAGCGTTCACAAGGTTCCAAAGTCACAATAACTGCAGAGAGAACACACTGCTGGTGAGATCTCAGGGAGACACAGCAGTGCAGGCCCCCAAGGCCTCTCATCCCCAGCCTGTCTTCATACTGACACCACAGAAGTGAATCACTCCTGGATGCCACGCTGGTTAAAAACACAGCCCCATGAGGAAATCAATACCACTGGCACCTCCACACACTGCAGTTGGAAATGACTTTTTTTCGTGTTTGTAGTTAACCAAGGTCAGGATTTAAGTGCTGAACTGGCTGCAGCCTGCTATCTAAGGCTGTTACCACAATCTGGAGCTATTATTGCTCAGACAGATTTTATTTTCTTCCCAAGACTTGAGAAAAGAGCGAGTCGAAGCTGATGGTTCTCCTGAGGTAAGAGAACTTTTATCTGTGGGTGTTCCCTGGCAGGTGAGCAGAGGGGACTGCAGTGGCTGCCCTGCTGCTGGGAGGGGCTGGAGGGGCTGGTACCTTCGCCGTTGTTGTTCCTCTCGCTGCGGAAGATGCAGTGCTCCTCCTTGATGTGGGCCCCGCTCAGCACAATGTCCTGCCTTCGCTCTGCATCAGCCTGCCCAACCCTGCAGCCAACAGCACACAGTTCAACAGCAGATCACACACTTCCCACAGCCCAGAAACATCCAGGGAAAAGTCTAAATTATTAAGGCTATCCCTCAAATTTAAGGATTTGGACTAGTGTTTAATCTGCCCTGCAGAGAACCTTTCAGATTCACCATGGATTGGAGGAGAACAGCTTCACAAAGCAAAAGAGAAGTCTTCCCTCCCTTAAAACACATAACTTAGAAAGAGAACTGAAATGTTAAAAACCTCTGGATTTACTGCAATTCCTCCCCTCTTGTGCATCTCCTTCTCCTTTAGAAAAGGATGCAGAAGGAAGAAAAAAGAAGAGCCAAGACCTTCCCGTGGTGTTTTCAGCTGGCAGACAGGGATCATCCCTCCCAATAATCACCATGTACACTTGAACAAAGGAGCAGAAGTGGCTCAGGAGGCTCCTGCTGAATAATGGGATGCCACAAGCAGCTTCATCGAGCTCCAGACAGCCAGAGCTTGGCTGCATCCCTGCAGCAGGAAGACTGATGCCCATTCCAAACTCAAGTACTTAAGCAATTCTAGATACAGACAACTTCATTTCCAATCCTAATGTTTATGAACTTGCTCTACTTACTCCTTTACACATTTCTGATGTCAGCAAGCCAGGCTTGGAATTTCTTTTTTAAGCCCTAAGCTATTCTATTCATCATTCTGTGCTGAACTCTCTGCAATTGGATGTTCCTTCCAGCAGGCCCAAAGCACATTAGAGTAGTGTCATATACCAGCCCTGTCTGTGCACTCTGCTCCATTTGTTCCTCAGGAAGGTACAAACTACACAACCAAACACAGCTTGGTGCTCCAAAGACAATGAAAATCACCTCTCCCCTTCCAGCTGTCTTGATAACAAGTTTTGGAATTTTAAATTCCAAATCTGGCCATGAAATTTTACCTCATGTATGTGAACACAGAATACATTTATTGTGCAGAGGCATGGATAACACTTTAAATAATAAAGTCAACATTCATCCATATTCCAGCTGCTATGGCTTTCAATCCTGCACCCCTCAAAATCCCTCAGGCATTTACTGCTTTTGCTTTCCTCCAGCTCAGAGGGTATGTCACCCTTTCTTTTACTGCCCTGGTGGAGTAGCAACTTCTTACAGCCATGACTGAACACGTGATTTTTGAGACACCAAACAAGCTTAAAAGAAGAGGCATTTCTGTCCCTTTTTCCACCTACAACAATCTCATGCTTCATTTGAACCTGCAAGTTGAGCAGCTCAAGGCACAGCTATTATTTAAACTCCTGGAGCCTCCAGCACAGGGACTGAGGGGAGCACAGATGCAAGTGGAGATGTGTCAGCACCAACCCTCACCTCGTAATGCCATCTTTGATGTAGTACAGCAGACACTCAGACATGAGTGGGTCTTCATTAAGGTTTACAAGATGAGGAGTCTGAAAGAACAAAAAGAAGTTAATTAAGATCTGAGGTGCTGCTTTCAGGCTCCTTCCTGCAGCTGTGGAGGAGGTGTAACAACCCAGCAGTTCTGCCATGTTTGAGGTTATTCCATAATGTATTTTTTCCAACATAGCTTCTTGCAGTACTGAAAAGCATCACGAAGTACCAGCAGAAATACAGCTCAGATTGATGAGTTATGCAAGACACCAATCCATGAGGGGAATAAAGGCTTCAGCTGGAGAAAAAAAATCCTTGTAAAGTTTCTGAGAACCTTGAAAGGGAAGTCCAGCAGCAGAAAAGGTTGTTTCAGAAAAACTCTGAAAGTGATGTGGAATCAACTTTGGCTTCTCTTGGGCAACACGAGGCAGGTGCTTATTTGGCAAAGCCTGTTAACATCTAAACAAAATCTAAAACTACCAACACTCTCTGATACAAACAGCTAAAAAGCTCTTCATCTAAAGTTCTTCTAAATTTAAATCCACTACAGTCACTAAACCAACCTTCTTTGGTGAAAAAACCCCATTGGAATCAGCAAACAAGTCACAAGGCCTTGGTGTGAAAATCTAGCCAGGGAATGGCAGTAAGCACAAGAGAAAAGGCAAAAACTGTTAAACAGAATTAAAGAACAAAAAACCTGTTAATAAACCACTTTTCCCTTTGTTACCCTCACACTGAATAAATTCAGCCAGAGGAAATAAATTTGGCTAAAATTCCTTGGGAACACTCTGCTTCCAGCAACTTATTCCAGCTGCAAAGAAGTTCACTAGGAGAGATGTTAACAGCACCCAGTGTACAGAGGTCAAAAAGGACTGGATGTTCACAATGGTATTTGCATTTGAATGAAGAAATCTGGCTGTCCACTGCTCAAGGGAAAATTTCACTATACAGGCAGAAAGGGGGGAAGGCAAGACAGCTTTTTCACCCTAAAAACAGAGGGGTGACCCAAAACTGCAGCTGAAGATGGTTCATGCTGCCACCACTGGTCACTGCACTCCAATCAGCTCTGGGAGCTGCACAGAGCTCTTAAATCAAGAGAAAAATGGAGAGAAACCAAATGCCAGACACAGCCAACTGCTGTAACACCTCTAGGACTTGGACCACTTGAGCACCTTGTAGGAAATAAAGCTCAGGAACTTGAGAGATGGTGCTGGCAAACCCAGTTATTCACTCATTGCATATGATTAGATACACACTGGTACCTCAAAAGTGTAGCCTTTATAAAAAAACCTTCACATTTTCTATCTGAATATGCATATCTCAAATTTTCACAACAGCAGCCACAGTTACTAGAAGGAGAACTAATGGAAGTGCAAGGGTAGCAGGGAACAGAAGCAGAAAGGACTGGGTTGGGAGTTTTACTTCTCCTAATAAATCCTATGTGGGTAAAAACAAACACTATCTATTACCAAGGCAACTACTTAATCCAGGTGGCATTTACACACAAACCTGATCAGCTGAAAATGCACCAAAAGAATCATCAAAGAGAGCTGAGGGACTCTGAGGGAAAATCTAAAAGGAGATGAGGATCCACAGTGTCAGAGAAAGAAACATGAAGAACACTCAGTGAATCAGCATCTTTACAAACCTCAGGCACTGCTGGGGAAAATTCCAAAAGCAAACTGGAGTTCTACCTACTCCAAACATCCCAGTCTAACTGTGCCTGAAGTGAAGGATTAAATATTTTAACCATTGCTGTACAAGGCCTCTACACAGGTCCCTATTTCCACTTAGATCCAGTTTATTACACACTTCATTACAAACTGCAAGTTTCAGACTAAAATACTACCCTGTGCTCCCTGTTCAAAGATGTTTGAGATAGAGGAAAGTTCTTTTCCCTGGACTTCTTCAGTAATTCTGCTTTGGCTGCAGAGACAGCTTCTTTGCTACCTTAATCACTGTATGGCTGTAGCTCTGATTCATGCCCCTTTCCTGCACAGTTCTTTCAAATTTCAGAAAACACAACTCCTGCCAAGTATTGAAAGAGTAATTCCCCTGCATCCCCTATGTCCAGTGGTTCACTAGAGCACAATCCCTTCTCCAGGGGAAGAAGGATTAACAAACAAACTCAAGGATGAGCACCCTAACGAGGCTGCAGCCTTGCCTGGGTATCCCCAAGAACAGGCAGAGCACACAAGGGTCACTCACAGCTACTGCAGAGACCAGCAAAGAGGCTGCACTTCTGATCTGCTACCAAACCAAGCCATGCAAGGAGCTGCCAAACTTCTCCCTGAGCACAGAATCCTCTGAAGGAGATGCAGGAAAGCTCAACCCTCATCCCCCTCTCCTCTCAGGTCGATCACAGAGACATGATGCAAGAGTTACCAATTCTCCCTACCTTTTTAGGTGAGAAGACTCCCAGAGTTCCTCCATCTTCCCGAATGGCAACTCCCATTTCTGCCAGCAATGCCTCCCTGAGAGAGGAAAAAAGCAAGATATAGATCATATTTTAGGCTTTTTTAAGGTCTAATGAAAGCCATGCAGCAACGACATTAGACTTTGAACCAGCCTTTCCAGGGCTGCCACCACCTCAGAGAACAAGAGGGCAAGTTTGTAAACTTTAGTGCCAGAGCTGACAGGCCTGAGGAACAGCAGCTTTCACTGTAAGAACTGCAGGGCCCATCCACAATTCAGCACATCCAATTCCTGACCTTTCCATCCTAATGGCCTCAGTTTTCCTCAGCTTCTCTTCCCATGTTTCATTCAGCTCTGCAATGATCTTCTCAGATTCCTGTGTGAAAATACCAGAAGCTGTTTCACAATTCTTCCCACAGTTCTCCACACAGACCCAAAGCAATTGAAGCCTGTGCTCAGTTTAGGCCTCAAAATCATTTCGGATATAAAAAGCACTCTTGGCACTTTGAGACTCTTATTAATTTCCCTTCATTTTTAAAAGGATAAATAGCCTTGAAGGCAGGCTGAGAAGAAAAGCTGACTTGGTATCTAACCAGAGTGAGACTTTATTTTGAACCCCCTACATCTGTTTTCTTTTTTCCAATGTGATTTACAGGCATTATTCAGTAACTGGATGGCAGGGAGCTGCAGAGAGCAGTGTTACTTGCATGGCATCAGGGGGTTGCCAGCAGGGAGGGCTGTGCAGGGTGTGCCCTGGCCCTGGGCAGTGTCCCCTGGGCATGCAGGAGAAGGGGGCAGCACCAAGCCCAGCCAGCTCTGCCCAGGGGGGTTCACACAACCCCGAGCCCTTGGCTGTGCTGTGGGTCAGCCCGGGCAGGGCTGGGACAAGGCTGCCATTGTGTGCCTGAGGCACTGCCATTCTCTGCCTCACATTTGAATCTCTGGGGGCTGGTCCAACACAACAGTGGCAGGATTATTCTTCCTGCCTTTTTCGGCCTTGGGGTAATTTGGGATTCTGAAAGCTGAGTGCATTTGCAAGGCAGGTTGGCCCACACTGGTGCTGACCAGCCTCGTGGAGTCCACACTAAGGATCAGATTTTCCAAAGCTGCCACTGCACCAGAGGACCATAAATGAAAACCCAGAATTTAATTTACAATTAATTGTAGCTCCAGGCTACAGTTACACCTAAATAATCCTAACAGCAAAGACCCAGTTTCTAGCCCACCACTAAGTGCCCTTTCTAAGCTGCAGAACCCTCTATTGGAACAGGATTTATCCATGAAGGAAAGCTCTCCCACGTTCACTGTTATTCCTCCTCCCCAAAACCCACCTTCAAACGCTCAATGGCCTCCTCTCCTCCAGGTGTTGACATGATTCTTTCCTGTATACTGGACACAGATGTTAAGCCCACCTGACTACTGAGAGAGCAGGAGGATGGAGATGCAGTGAGGGACCCCATGGAGGCTGTGGAAAAATTGCCAGGACGTTGATTCTCGGAGGCTAGCAAGTATCTATGTTTATTGTTCTGAAAATCTTTCAGATCTGGGAGAGAGACACACAGACAGAGGGAAGGCAGGAAGAGACGGAAAAGGAAAAGAGGAAGAGGGAAGGAAGAGGAAAAAGGAAAGGAAGGAAATACCAGTGTAAGAGGAAAGCATTTAAGCAGCAACAAGACAAGTTTTGTAATTTTTAGATGGCAGTTCTGAAACAAGTCTTAATACTGGTAACCATAACATAAAAACTCAGCTCAGACCCTGAGTTTACTAGGAAGGGCTGCATCATAAACCTTTCTGATCCAAAAACCTTGAAAAAACAAATTACACGCTTGGTAAAAAGAAACCATCCTACTCCTCAGTGAACACTGAGCTCAGAGTGGGAGCAGGTTCACATCCTCGTGACATCAGTGACATTGTGGGCTCAAGTCTGAAGGGACACCAATCCCTTAAACTCAGCAAAACATTCTCTTCCTGACTGTTTTAATCTGAAATGATGATTAAATAAATATTTATCACAGCAGTGGTTCTGCTGCCACAGGACCAAGAACTACCACTCCTTCAGTTCTGACTGGGGAGGATGTGAATCACCTGCTAAGAACACAAGTTCTCAACAACAAATTATGTTACTTCTTGGCCTTCCTGATTTGAAAAATAGAAATTTAACATATCTGGGTGAAATATCTGATAGTGCTCTTACACTTCAGGAGGTGCTTTAAACCTTCTTTGGTTTCTACATAAGAAAGGCCTTAAAAAAATTTAATAAGGCAGCTTTTGTAGACTGAAAACTTGCAGGCCTCAAAGATGCCCCCTTGACAGACACAGAACAAGGAAAAGCTGCCTGAATGATTTAAGAACAAATATCCAGCAGAAATTTATTTTAATTTAACTTGCCTTCTTGGATATGTCTGTAAACAATATCCTCAGAATAACCACACACCAGGAGAAAAATGCTCTAACATGAAAATATCAGAGGACTGAATAGCTCCTTTCTAATATTTTAATAGTTTTAAATTCTATTTCAAAGACAAATCCTTTCAAATAAGTAACAGGTCAAATAAGACCATGAAAGTTATAAACAAGGGCATCACACTCATAAAACTGAGATGCTCAGCCCCTGCAGGAATTTCCCTGTCCTGCACCTTCCCTGCTGCTCCCTGGCCGAGCCTTCTGCCTGACTTCACTCCCCACTCAACCTGCTCGTGCAGCCCGTGGGACTGGCCATGGCACCAAGGCAGTTTGAAAACCACCATCTGCAGCTGCAGGAGGCAGGGCTGGGAGCCCAGCAGGACAGAGGCAGGTTAAGGGAGGGCAATGCTGCTGGGATGGGGAAAGCAGGCATGAGAGAGCAGGGATGAGGGCTCAGAAGGCCATGCACGCCTGAGGGGGAGGAAGAGGCAGTCGCTCCCCATTGCTGAGGGCAGAGAACCAGAGCCCTGGGCACCATGCACACCCCTCCTGCAGCTCCTGCAGCTCCTGCAGCAGCACACGTGCACACCCTGCAAGCAGCACCCACACGTCACACAGGCCAGGATGAGTCTTTACACCAGCAGTAGCTTTGAGTGGAGGAAATTTCAGACAGATCTCTTTCAGCTCGTACTGAGTGAGGGCGAGGGAGGCTGGCTGAAAGAGCTGATGGAGGCTACCAACCCCAGGCTGACAGGGAATACACTCCTCTGGCGAGGGACTGCATCTATTCCCCCTCCATGGACCCAAACACCAACAGAAATACAATGCTCTGTGCTGACTGGTTTTAACCCTATTAAGCTAATCACCTGCAAGCAAGAGTTCCACCTCAAATAAGAGACCTTCATCAGTGTAAGATGCTCAACTTCTTTTTTTCTTTTTTTTTTTTAAGGACTATACAAAATAAATAAATAAAACTCAGTGTCCAGGAGGAACTGATAACATTTCTTCCTGAGTTCATCACCTGACACATTTAAACAAATACTTCTGGTTGGAAAAGAGCCACTAAAATGCCAGCAGGAACTGCTCAACTGAGTAGCTGGGAAAGGATTTGAGGAAAAGATTTTCTACTTCAAATCTAAACTGATCTCTGTCATGAAAACCCACTAAAGAACTACCCTTCTACATTCTGCCAGAAAGAAAGCAATGAACACGTTGCATTTTACACCCTGCACTTTTTTTGGCCTGTGGACTCAACCTAAGAAGTGCTGGTGAGGCTGGTTTTCATGGAACTGCCCTGCATTCCAGTGAGTGTTCTGTCTGGGATTTCCCTGTGAGAAATGCTGGCATGCAAAGCTCTGTTAAAAGCTGACCCAGAGAAAGCAGGTTAAAAAGAGAACCACACAATACACACATTTGCCTCCACTTCCAGAGTATTCATCTCCCATTGGATCAACTGAAAGGAAGCAGGAGGGAAAATACAAGAAGGATCAAAATTGAAGGTTCACTAGCGACACAGGAAGGGAAGAGAATTCTACTGGGCACTTAAAGAAACAAAACACAATTTTCAGTAACAGTTTCTTCAGTTTGGATTTGGAACCAAAACCCACAGACAGTACCAAGCATGAGAACACTTGTATTTCATTATCTTCTGGCCCCATCCTCTTGAAAACAAGCAAACAAAGAGGTAAATACATGTTGTTACCATGTCTATAAGCAGCCTGTGACTAAGTCAGGACTTCTGCTCTACAGACAAAAAGCTCTCATCAGAAACCAGTCCAACATTCTTTTTTCTGTTTGTTTGTTTTTCTTTAAGTCAAAGAATCTTTTATTCCACTGGAATACACTGTGTTTTTATGGGCATTTCCTTCACTAAGAATTAATTCACTGTTCATATTATAGAATAATGTAGAGCTGAAATTTCAGTTCATTTGCCTTGCTTGGAATAAGGACAAGGAAATTGGGCACAAGTGTGTCCTGGTGCTTTAAGAGGCTGCTGGTAGAGCAGATCAGCACAACAGGGCTCTGCCAGCCTAACTCAGTGTCTCCCAAAAGGACTCGTTAGTTATTCACAAGCAGCTGTTTCGGAGCTATTTCAAGATGACAAATGATTTGTCACTAAGGACATTGTCTAACATGAGCCATTGTTTCCTTTTCTGAGCAAGGGTGGCACTGAAGCCAGGTATGAACCCATAACCCTAAGCCTTTAAGGAGGAAGAAAAGATGCTTTTCATTCTCAGCGTGAAACTGAGTTCCTGCATCTCAACTCCTTTAATTGGCAGCCAGACAAAAGAGCTGCCCATAACTCACCCGGGGAACTCCTGCATGTGTAAGTTCTGTTAAACAAAAGCATTTCCACAGCAATAGGAAATTCAAACTCCGTGTCTTCCCCTGAGAGTTTGAAGGTGGCAACCCCACAGACGATCCTGCTTGTTTAAAGACAGAAGGGGCTGCCATTTCTAAAATCACATTCAAAACTCAAATATCAGCACCTCTATTTAAATTCCATGGTTTAAATCCCTCCCTCTCCCAGGCCCAGCTCTCCCTCCTGTGCCACAGAGGCCTGGCTCAAGATGGCAAGGTGTGTTTAATCCACTTACTGTCTATGATATCTCCCAGGCCCTGAGCACGCAGGAGATCCTTCAGCCTGGTCACCTCCTCCTTCAGCTCCCTCACCAGTTTGGCGTTGGGGTCCTCGTTGATGACAGCGTTGCACTTGATCTGCTTGGCCCTGTCGGCGTACCTGGCAGCACAGGGGACAGAGCCCTTCAGCACCCCGGGTACAGACAAGTTCTGTTCAAGATGGATTAACAATCTGCATGACAGACAACTCCTTTTTGCCTTTACTCAGTGCTTTGAAGCCTCAGCTTGACCAATATACCCAATTTTAGGGGCAGCAGTGGATAAGCACATAGCAACACAAGATGAGTTTGATTTTTCCAGTTAAGAGTCAGCAACAAATCCCTGGCTCCCTATTCACGTATAATAGATTAGGTTTCCTCTTTAGAGCACTTGAGTTCTTGCCAGCATAGTCTTCTGTTCTCAAAGTACAATAAACCAAAGGTTTGGAAGGATAAAATATGGCCATGAGAGCAAACAGTCACATACCCATCTCAGAGAGAAAAGAAAGTACCTTAAAGTGCTCAAAGTTTCATCGTAGTTTATGTCTGCTGGACTGAGAGCAGCAACCATTGCAGTTCTGGAGTTACCACCTACAGTGAACAGGCATGATTTCAGCTGGAATTACAGTGCACACCATCCAGGCACTAATTGCCAACTAAATATCAGTATTTTCAATGAATTATAGAATTCAGCTATATTGCACACTGCCAAGAAACATACACAAATCACAGGGAAGAGCTGTAACATTAACACAAGGTGGGACTATGACAACTCAGATCTGGCTACTAAAAATATTTAACATCATCCTCCATACAAATTTAAGTGAGCCAAAAACAGTCAGGAAATTCAGTGAGCCTTTCTTTCCACACTCTGTGCACAGACAGATCAGCCATACCTAGATTTTCTCGGAGAAGCCACGTCAGGACAGAATCCCTGTAGGGTATAAAGTCTGTCTTCTTCTTTTTTTTACTCTACAAAGGAATGACACAACATGAAAAATAGACACTGAATAGAAAAAGAGTATTTAAGATATAAAATTCATAGCATGAGTATTAAAAGAACTATGAGAATATACACATATGCTACCTAAACATGGGAGCCTCCCCTCAGTTGTACAAGTGATTGCTCAGTGTGGTACCAGATAACCTGCACCATATTCAGGCATCTAAACAGACCATGGCAAGCAGTTCAGAGAATTCCCTGGATGCTCCACCTTCAGGAAGGTTTTTCTGTGCATGAAGAATACCTTCCTGAGTTTTAATTCTGTGTTCTAACACCATTTCAAGATAATTTAAGCAGCAAACCTTCAGTCAGGCAAAAAAACCCACATCTACTACTCAGACCATCATACCTTGCTGGTGCAGTTATCCTAAGTTGAAAGCATTAAAGAAAGAGGAAGAAGATACAGGATGAGCTTCTCAACAGAGCTTTATACATAATTTCCATGTTAGCTTGAACAGTACATTCTCTTCTTGAGAACCCAAATGAATGAGAATTGTTCCAATTGAAAGAAATAAATCTAAAACGCACTTAAACATATTCAGCCTGTCCAAGCTGCTGAAATCTCACTTTTAAAGGGAACATCAATAATTTATTTGTTTGGTTGGGGACCAGCAACTGTCACCTCCCCAGACACACACAGCTCATGGGGCTGGCAACATGAGGCCATGAACAGTGCCTGGTTCTGCTGCACTCCAGGGACTTTATTGTCCCTGTGTCACCCAAGGTTGATGTAGGTAAGTAAATGCTGTACTTACCACTTCAGCCAGTGCTGAAATAACCTTGCCCAGAGTTGTGAGCGACTTGTTTATATTGGCTCCCTCCTGAGGAAACAGAAGGCAGCATTATATAGTATCAGCCATGAACCTCTAGTCAACATTTCTGCAGTCAAGAGTTTGGCAACTATTTTTTCCATGCTTATAACAACAACCCTTTCTTTTTCCTTTTCATTTGTAAAGCAAAGACTCCACATGATGCTTGTGCAGCCACTTCCCATTCCCTGCCCAGCCCTCCAGTACCTTTAGCCGGGTTCCTTTGGCACCAGTGGAGTCAGCTCGCTCACTCCCAGCCAGATCCACCAGGCTGATCTTGCTCACCTGCACACAGAAAGCACAAGGCCATGAGAATTAGTTCTGGGTGAATTAGAGAATTCCAAAGACTTCTATGGCATTAGAACAACTCCACTGACTGAAAATCCACCACAGTGTGCTTAAAGCTGCAGTCAAAGAGTTTTCACAAGCAATTAGCTTGATGCTGTTATCTTAGGGCTAAGAAGTGTCTGGGATTATGTTCTGGTTTAAGCTCTGGGAGTAAGACTGGGGAAAATTAACTCATTTTATTTCATATATCCCTGCCCATGGAAAACAAGTCCTTAAGGTTGTCTTTGTCACATACCTATATATTCTCCTCCTGCACACAGTCCCCATTTAGTTGTTTCTAGAATTAAACAAAATCCCACAGGAAATAAAAGGGGTCTGTCAAGGCCAAATCACCACAAAAACCCCCATTCTCATTTTCTCATCATCCTGGCAATAAAAATAAGTGAGTGCAGGGAAGGTAAGTGAAGAACAGGCAGAAAGGCACTGGTCTCTAACACACCTTCTCTGTGGAAAGGTCAGTCTCTGTGTCGTGTTTCTTCTGGGTGAAGACAATTGTAAACACGGCGTGGGAGCGGCTGCTGGTCTCGTTCATGTTGGTGGCTGCCACAGTCCTAGGTGTGAACACACAAGCACAGGGTTAGAAAAGCCAAACTCCTGCAGGGCTGCATGTAGTGCAGAGCAATGAGAGCACGAGCATGTGCAGGTGATGTTCTGCCCTGTAAGCAAGACCCAACCATAGCTAACCCCACTAACAAACTCCCTGATTTTTCACTCCTAAGTGCTCCCATCTCTATCACAGCTCAAGCAGAGCATTCTCAGTCTGTGTCCTCGATAATCTACCTTCCATGCAAACACCCAGGAAAACGTGAGCAGCATTTCTGTGAGCCTTTCCCACACATTGTTAAATGGAGCCAACAGCTGACATGGAAACAACTCCTAATGAACCAGAAACTAAAGCTGCAATGCCAACTTTAGTCCTGACCACTTGAATGAAGGAAAGAGGAGACTGAGTTCACATGTTTATTTATACCAGGATAGTGATACAGTACACAGCAAAGGCAGAACTAATTGCCAGCATAATTACTTAGATGCTTCATCTCAAATCACTACAATCTTTAAATGTCTACACAGAGATTTGCAGCACTATTTCACCACACAAATCAATACCAGTATTTTAAGAGCATTGATGGGTGCATGTTTCAATAATACCCCTCATTTACATGAGGGGTTTTTAAAGTGCCAATGCATCACAGTGATAAAAACCCAAACCAGGCTCCCATGACTAACCTGGCTTTGTTCCCAGCATCCATGAGGTCTGCAATGTCTGTGTAAGATGTCACTGCCAGCTTGGACAGATCTTCCACGTAGGGCCCCAGGAGAGGATGTTCTCGCACCCGCAGATTCCCCTTGTTCTTCGGGTTCAGCAGGTCCCGGACTCTCTCACAGTAAATCTCCATGTAACTCACCTGAAAACAGGGATTTGCATGGATAATTCAGTGTTTGCTGAGGTTTCCTCTGCAGCATTTCAGAGTGCCAGTGGTGGATACTCCCCCAGCCCACAGAGCAGAGCTGTGGGTGGGTGTCTCTGTTCATTTAACAGCTCAGACACAGGCAGAGGGAAGAGGAGTCACAAGTCTCAAGCACCACATCTCTAACATAAGCTGCTGGCCTTGCATCCATGTACACATCCCTGAACTCCTTCAGAAAATGCTGGGGTGTAATGAAAAATCATGCACTGGAGTTCCCAATCATCCCAACAGCTTCAATATGACACAGCAGCAAATGTGCTTCCTAGAGCAACAAAGAGGACAGATGGCAGGAGGAGTCTGCTTCCAAGGAATCTCTCAGGAACCTCCAAAGCAAACTTGAGGAGGAAAAAAACTAATTTCTCTGTATGCAGAAGCAAATTTTGATTCTAAAAATTACAGCTATTGTGTTTGCAACAAACATTCAGGTTTTATGGCCCATCATTCCTTTCAGAATTACTAAACAGGTAAAGGTAAAATAGTTCTCTGGTGAGGGTAAAAAAAGTCACACAAAGGTTTTATTTACATTTGCATCAAACACAAAACAGAGAGAAGACACAAAGCTTAAAAAAATAGCATTAAAAAAAGAAATCCATCAAAAATCAGCATTTTAATGCAACATCAATAACCCAGCACCCAAGCTCAGTTTGATGTCCAGCACACAGTCACTCTTTGATCCCTCACCACACTCACCTCTACAGAATATGACATCTCCTCATTGCTGTTGTCATTGATTTTCTCAAACAGCTCCTCACACAGCTGGGGAGAGATTAATCTGAGTCAGAAATGAGTCTTTTCTGAGGAGTAACAAAGAACTACTTTGACATGTCACTGAAATGGCTTTAGAATCAGGGCAGGGCAAGAAAAAGAACGTAATGCATCAACTCCATGCAGCCTCACTGGGGAGATAATTAATCTCAATTCTACATCACTATCAACCTGATTTTATCTGGTATTTCAACAACTGCTTCAGGTTTCACCAATATTATTATTCTGTGCTCTAAAATTAGAGGTAAGCTGCAGTTCCCTGTTAACTGTTACTGCAATACAGAACTGGCCTATCAGGCAGTGTCTGAAGGTGCTGTAAAACCCAGATCCCCCTTCTGGGCTCTGCTCTACCTGGGGGATGATGCCTGCTTGGCTCTCCTCCTGCTTGCCCATCATGGTGTAGGATTTCCCAGCCCCAGTCTGTCCATAGGCAAAGATGCACACGTTGTAGCCCTCGAAGGCGTGCTGCAGCATCTCCTTCCCAATGTCATTGTACACACGGCTCTGGGAGGCAAAGCAGGGGTCTTCAGGCTGGGAAGACAAGGAGACAGAGTAAATACACACTCAGCCATCATTCCAGGATGGTTGCAAAAGCAACTGGGTTTTCTTCAACTTCTATCTTGTGGGTGAACCCCTTAGGAAGAGGGAAATTGGCCCATTTCTACACACAGCTTTTTTCCAAGGCAGCTCAAGCTGCAGAAGAATGACAATGACCATGTCACTGCATTGTTTGTGAGTGTATCTGACTCGAAATCTAGCATTCTCCTGCTTCCTGAAATGCTGGATTTTAATGTTACCTGCTCCCAAAATCAAGCCAAATTTAGCTGTGCTAACATTCTAATGTTGGGATCAAGATTTTATCAGCCCTCCTCTGTTCCCTGATGCTGCTTATCTGCTGATTTTCAGGCATTATGTTCATAATGTTCCTGTGACTGATCTGTAATCAACTTGCATGGCTGCTCTGGAAGGTTCAGCAAGGGAGGTGAGGGTTTTTTGTCTTGAAAACAATCTCGTTGGCCACAGATTCACTCAGGAATACTAAGTCTTATTTCACCATCCAAGTTACTAAAATTAATCTCAGAGTAATGCATTATCCCTTCTTTATATATCTTTCAGAAAACAGGGCAGGGGAGGAGTAGGTGGCAGAACAACACGGTTCTGCTGGAGAACAATTACTGGAAGTCAGCAAGAGCTTAGCACCGACTCACAGAGGGTGGGGCAGGGGAGCCAGATGAGAATTTATTGCTTTTGCAGCTCTTGCAAACATGGATCACCACACTGCCTTTCCCAGACGTGCCAAGGGAACCCAGGCCACACGTCTCCTCCAGCTGCAGGAACCTGAGCATTTGTCACTGCCCAAGAGGACAGATGGATTCACTGTGGTTCACGTGCACCCATAAAATGGTCAGAACACAAGGTTGTTGTTGAGCATTTTCAGCAATCTTTCAAATATTTACAACTTGTTTTAGCTTTCTGCTCTCCCCAAACAGGAAAACACAACGTACAGTTACAAGCTGTTAACCTGAATGTGGGACAGTGCAGAGACATCTGACAGGGCTGGCATGATCAGAGAGAATGCAGTTGAATCAAACCAAACAACAGCAAACCCAGGTTTCCTTGTAAAAGCACTCACCGAGGTGTGGGACCAGTAAGAGTAGTCAAAGCTGAAGGACTTTGGTGCTTCCTTAGGATTCTTTGGGTTGATAATACCTACAGGAAATAAAATTCAAACTCTTAGCTACCTTGACATTTAGGAGCATCACCATGGAGCTTGCTGACCCGCAGCCCATGACTCTGAGTGTTCAGAGACGGCTCAGGAGGTTGAAGTAACAGACTCAAAGCTTCCTCACACTCTGTTTCTGCAGGCATTATTTCAAGCAAGGCAAGAAAAAATTCCTACAAGGAATATTCTGTTGCTAAACAAAATTCAGTGCATTCCCCACCATTAAGGAAAGCTTTGCCAGATACCTTTAGGTTGGTGGGTTTTGGTGATTTGGGTGGGGGTTTTTTTTCCCTTCCCAGCTACAAAACACCTTCCTATAACCTTTGCCTGGAGGGGAGCAATACACAATGGATCCAGCTGTCATTTTAATGTCTGTATTTCAAGGAGGGTAATTTAGAAGCACAGCCCTTGTTGCAGAAGTGAATCTCTGCTGCTTCCTTCTTTTCAGTGTGCTGGAAATCCTTAAATCTGTTATTTCCAGCAGCTGTTTCAACACCATCTGGGTTAGGACTGTAAAAAGGCACAGTCCTGAGGGTATCAAAATTAGATAAAGCACCTTAGATTTACACACACCCACCTACACCTAAAGCAACAATCTGCCTTTGGGAATGAGACCCAATTATGATATGTGCAAATAAAGTCCACAAAGAAAGAGCCATACCAAGGTGTCAGCAGCCTTCCTGGGGATGCTTTACATCCTGATACCAGTCATCCTAAACAGGAGATGTTTATTTCTCACATACTCATAGTTAGGCTATTCTTTGGGAAATGGGGGCTTCTCCCTTTGTGATAAATAAAAATTGTATCACCCACATTTCTTACCATTCCAATCATGAATTTGTCATCTTCTTTCACCAAAGTCCCTGAAAATGTGGTTACAGGATTCCCACTGAAATTAAATCTCTCCTCTACCAGATGTGTGTCCCTGAGCAGGACTGTTGTCCAAAATTACAGTGTGGAGAAAAGATCCCTGTCTGGACCACAAATAGCAACAGTTGCTGCTCTTTCTCAGGGCCAACTCCGTTTCACTTGGATGCACCTTGTGCTGACATTCTTCCCTTAAAAAGCTGACAGACATGCAAAGCCAGTGTATAATACACACCAGCACAGTATCAACTTGCAAAAATGTTTGTGGCTTTGGATAGCAACGTGGGCACCACCACAGAACAAACTGTAACCCAAGCAATCATGTATGGCTGCCACTTCCCTTTCCTGCCTTGGCCCAAACAGCAGCACAGCTACAGCTCACACAGCTCCCCCAGATCTAAAGGGAACAAAAAACAAATCCCACAAGACAACTCCCTGCCCCAAACTCAAATCATTTCTCTCCCTGCAATGCATTCCAGACTGCTACAATTCACCAGCTTCTCATTTCTCATCTGATGATTTAACACCAAAGCTCTGAAAGCTAAGGAAGAGCTAATGCCTTGTACCTACCCAAAAAAGCAGCACAAATACAAACCAATCTCCAATTTGTGTCTGCAAAGGCACTACAAGCTTGCCATGACTTCACCCTTTTTGCTTCCAGCTTAAATTTGATCCATCACATTTGTGAAGAGTAAAGTTCAGGCTCTGTGACTTATGCAAGTCATTCCACTCTGCCCCATTTTTAAAAATCATTATTTATTACTATTATTATTTTCTTAGACAAGCTTTCCTCAGCCCTTCACAGTAAGGTCTACGTCCAGCTCACTATTTTGAAAACCACTTTCTAGGAGGCAAAGAATATCCCAAGAAGTGTATCAGGAAAGGGAGTTTAATAGCAAGAAAGCAGCTCTGTCAGAGGATGGGAATGCAGCTGCCTGGCCAAACCCTTCCAGTGCAGCAGGAAGGGGCCAGAGAGCCTCCCTGCTGCCAGGAGCTCTGCATGCTGTCCCTCACCCTGGGATCCACTCACAGCCCTGACACTCAGCCCCTGGAGTCTCTTCATCCCCCATTCCTGCTTCCTGCAAACAGTCTGCATCCTGCACTTTGAGTACCACAGAATTCCCACTCTACAAATGAATCCAGCAGAGCTGACTGAGTCAGAGAAGAGGAGATTATGGTCTCAACAGATTAAACCCCTCTCCATCTGGGAGGCTCCTCCAGAGGGTGTGCCAACATCAGTGATGTCTCCTGAGGCCCGAGTTTGAACCCAGGTATGCAGCAGTGTGAGATAAGACACCTGGAAGAAGATGGTGAGGCAGCTCAGAAACCAGGAATTCCAAGGAAAGTAACTGACCTAACCTGAAGGGGTCTATTGCACCAAGCATCTCCTTTGGAGGGGCAAGAAAATCCCTGAAATCCAGCGACTGAAGGGATGGAAAGGCTTCTTATAGTACAGGTAAGTTTTATCCCAAAAGTTCATATGCCAAGGTGGGGGGAAGAAAAGAAAGGAAATGACGATGTAGAAATTAGACTGAGTCAGCAACACTGATTTCATGTCCTGTGTTCCTCAGCACGCTGTGTTTTGAGCTGAACAGGAAAACAAAGAGAATTAAAAGGGAAAGAGGACTTTGCAGTGTCTGTGATACCCACAAGAATGCCAGAAGCTTTTCAGCTCCTTTGTTTGGTTTGGAAGCCACGCAAGGCCGAGATGAAGAGTATCAGTGAACCAGAAGAGAGGCTGCCATCCCTCCGCTCTCCCCACACTAAACACTTTAATTACAGAGCCCCAGGAAATGAGATCAGCAATAAGGGAGGCAATCCCAGCACCACCACATTAATGGCCTTTTTATCTTCCAGAATAAATCTGTCTATCTGCTATTTCAAAGGGCCAACGTGGCAATTAACTCTTGTGTTTGCAGAGTGCCACTGAAGGTCTGTGCTGCAGCCACAATTGCCACCAGCTCCCAGTGTGGGACTGAGCCAGGCCCTGGGGAACCCAAACCCTTTTGCAGGCCCCTCCTTCCCCAAGAGCCAAGCTATGAGGCCAGGGGGAATCTCTCGGGTTTCCATGAGTGAAGGTTTCTGCATCAAACTGGAAGGGGTATTTTACAAAGCAAAGCCCTGCCTCCTTCACCACTGCTGCTGAAATGGGTGACACACAAAGCCCCAAGGTGAGAAGGGTGGAACCAGCTGAAGACTCTTCTGCTGCTGCAGAGCCTGAAACCTCCTCCAGGACCAAAGCAGCAACCCCAGGGGGTTAATGTCCAGCAGAAAGGAAGGCCAAGAAAAAGGCAAGGGAACATTCCTGGTTTTAAAGTATCAAATCATTGATTTGGTTGAGGCACATAAATGCCCACATGATTCCTGTTCTTTATTTGAATTATGAATTTCTGGAAATTTTGAATAAGAAGCTTCACCTTGAGACACCATATTTAAACCTGTCCTGTACCTTTGTAAGCAAATAGACTAAGTAATCACATGTCATAAATTTCCAGAAAGCAAAGCACCCTGTGTGAACAGCAGCTGATTAAATACCCACTGCCATCCCCACCCAGACACACAGGTTGCATTTTAGCAGCTTATTTCTCCTTACACAGTAAGCCATGCAGAGCTGCCTCATGCCACCTGAAGTTCCTCTGAGCAGGAGTAACTCAGGTGTTCTCTGCAGCTCAAACAATTTAAACAATTCTTTTTAGCTGCCCAGCTGGTTAAGTTTGGTGGGGTTTTGATACCTGTAACTACAAATGGGAGTTTTATATCTCACTGGCCAAATAGTAAAGAAATGTACAGTTTTAAAATGAATTTTTTCACACCAAAAAATCTAAATTTTAAAAGTAACATATAAGACCCAAATACTTTAACCAGTTAGTCCTTATACAGGACAAGTCCATAGTAGGAGCAGTACAGCCTAATAAAAGGAGAAAGCAGGAGCACAATCAATGAAAATTATAATTTTAGATCTGCTGTACCAACAGCAATAGACCAAGCTCCACAAAACATTTGGATTTTAACATGCCCTTACTTAGGCAACTTCATTTCTTGGCATTTTTACTGCCACAGTCCATCCCACTTGTTCCTTAATTAACATTTTATATACCATCCACCATCTGCTTTATCAGCTAGCACAAAAATAACATACACTTTCAACCTTTCCAAACTATGAGCTCAAATTCATCCCTGGCTTTTAATTTTAGCAAAAACTGTAGCAATCCTTGAAGAACCACTTCACTACTGAAACAGTTCTTGTGTATTTTGTAATACGTATTATTTTGCATTCCTATTGTCATTTTGGACAACTAAATTTTCCACCTCAGAACCCAATCCTGATTTTCTGAAGCTGAAGTTCAAAAAGCACAGGTCACTTAAAACCAGAGTGTGGAGAGCAACTGAGAGCTGATGCAAAGTTAAAATCTTCCAGGGTATTTCTAACTGGAAGCACCAATTGCTGTCTTCTCAGCCCTTCCTAAATAGACACACAAACACATTCCCACTTCAAGCCTTCATTTCTGGACTTACACTTCCATTTTCCATTAAAACTAACCAAGTAAACAGACAGAGGGAAGCCTACAGAGAGGAGGAAAAGCAAAAAACAAAAGCAAGGAAACTTAGCCAAGATCAGCCCCCTCATTCCATTCCCATCTACTCAGCCACATAAATATTTTTGCAGGCACAAAGCATGACTAAAAGTGCTTCTTAACCACTCAAAACTCCTATCAGATTATGCCAGTGAATTTGCAGTCCAAGCCCGATGTGTTTCCAGCCCAGCCAGCACAGCTCCTCAACGTGCCCCAAATCTGGCAGGTTAGAAATCAGCTGCAGGCCACTATCTGGGGATCCACACAATTCCTTCTCATAAAGCCTTGGAACAGAGAGACAAAGCACAGGAGAGGCAAGAGTTGAAATTATTCTCTTATCCCTCAGTGCATTTGAAGTCGAGTCACTTGACTGCCAGCCCCGCCCCTGCCAGGCCCAGAGTCAGATTGCAGGGCACGCTGCCACCAGACATGCCAGGCATTAGTCACCGTGGGGAGCTCCAGGAGAGCAGCATCACTGCAGTTTGCCCTTCACATAAACACCAGCAGACAGAATTAACTTCGGCTAAAGCCTGGGATTAGCTGGGACACGGGCTGTGCTGGGAAAGGGGGGTGAGGGCACGGACAGGCTGCTTTTCTAAATAAAAAACCTAAATAAACGATCAATTGCCAATCAGAAATAAAACCCAATTATGATGAAAGTCAGGTGTGGAACTGGAAAAACTGACCTTCCTGGATTTGCGCAACACAGCCCTGCTTTGTCATTTACATCTGTCATTCCCACACTGCCACCACATCTGGCACTGCTGGGGGCACAAAGCCTCTTGAGCTCCTATAGATGAAATAAAATCAGATTTCTTCTCACAGAAAGAGGCTTCACATTAACCCACCCCCAGCACACATTCCTACCAAATGCCAGCACTCAGAGGTTACAGGCAGCAGGAAAAGCACAGTCCTGCCATCATTAGTAAAGGAAGGGGTAGAAATTTCCAAAAATTATGATGGTCTAGACAGAACTCTGGAAGGGGCAATTTTGGGGGAAATAAATACCCAGTAACTAATTTCTGAATTTGAACTCTATTGAATTCTTCAAACTCTATTTGAATCACTATAAGCAACAGTCTTATTTTATGATGACTGAATAAACAATTTAACCCATACAAAAAATGTAGGGCTTTCAGAATTGACTCCACAAGACCAAACATTAAATACAGAGTCTCTTAAAAAACACGGGTCTGGAAAATATCTCTGCGCCATCTGTAGACTGGAATGACAACAATGGGAACATGTTCCTCACGGAGAGCAGGGTGGAGCAGGCATTCTTTATTTGCTGGAACGTGAATAACACCACAAAGACACGGCTAATACCGGCCTCTTTGCTCGCCACACGCTGCAATCAGATCTATGGCCACAGTGCCTTTACAAGACACACTTTCAGGCTGTTATTAGAAGAGATAAATGAAGGGAAATGGACACTTCCAGCCTGCTGAAGCAGTGCTTGCTTTTCAAAGCATTGTTTGCATTTTTCAAATCATTAAAAGGGAAGGAAACCAAGGAGAAGCTAAGAACAGCTCATTTGGAATTCAACCGGATTCTCTCCCCACAGTGGAATTTCTGCCTGTAGTGGGAGAAAGGTTGGCTGGGGGAGGGAGGGAGGCCCAGCAGCAGCAGGGCAAGGCTCACAGAAGCTGCTGGAAAGCCGCTCTCATCCTCAGCTGCTCCTCCAGATCGCAGAGCTATAAATACCAGCCCTCCAGCTGGTGTGCCTGGAGATGCCAGCAGGCTCTGCACCAGGCAGCAGCCACTCCAACCACGCTGTTCTCCCTCAGCTGAGAAGCTGACCCAAAACCATCCCAAAACCTCCACTGCCAAAGGGTCCCCTGGGAATGTCCCACTGCAGAAGCAGCACGCCAGGTCTGTGCAGATGGGAAGTGCCTGAGCTGAATTCCTTGTTCACACTGACTGCTTCAACGCAGGTGAAACAACACCTCCCTTCAGCGCCTGCTTTGGTCCGACATCTCCAAGAGCCAATGGCCTCTCCAAAGACCATTTTGACCTTCAGACAAAAGTCAGCACTACATTAAAAGGACCACTGGAACCCTGGGGAGTCAGTTCTTAGGCAGTTCAGTTCAGTCAGTTCGTGAAAATATCCAATTCCTAAAGTGCTTCCCGTTAACAATTTGCATTCTCTCTACTCCAACTTGTCTGCTCAGGGGTGGCAGGTTATTCATGCATGTGATGGAAGGAATCACCTCAGAAGTTCTGTGTCAGGGGCTCGAAGTAAAGGGGAAGCATTTCACATGGAGAACTCACCACTGACACAAACTCTTCAGGGTTCCTCAGCAATAGCCTCTCCCTGCTGGAGTTCTGTACTAACTCCATGACATAATGTAGTCCAACTGCATTTAACATCAGCTGGAACATCCCAGTCACCCCCCAGTCTTGCTCCAGGCCCAGTATTTGCATCTCTAACATTGAAACATCATTAAATGTTCATCTTCCCCCATTTCCCCAAAGTAATTTCCCAAAATAAAATTTCCTTTTTTTTTTTTTCCAAAGAGCTGAATTAACACTTCAAACTATTTTTATACAATCACGAGAAAGGCTTGAGAAGGCAAATCAAGCACTTAAATTCCACATTTTTACTTCTCCAAAAAAATATTCAAGCCTCACAGCAAAACATATGAGCTGTCAATATTGCAGGGCATTCAGAGCCAGTGACTAAGAGACTTATGGACAAGCCACAGAAATCCCTAATGCTGCAAAACACAGAGGGCTCTAATGCTCATATTGGGAGCAGGACAGTCATTACAAGAGTTTGGGCAACCTCTGCTATTGTGACCTCTTTGACTTGTCTTTCAAACCTCAACCACAAGGCCATTCATGCATCCTCCACGTGACACAATTTATCTTCCCATGAAGAGCCTGTTTTGATAACACACCCACCATGAATGCAGGGCAGTATTGTCACATTGGACAAGCACTCATTTAGGTTGCACCACTTACAGCATTTACAAACCAGAAAAATCAGGGGAAGGGTTAAGTGACATTCCTGCACTGCTGTTTATTTTCCCAAGACAACCTCACCGTGCAAGACATGAGGATAAAACACTAGAAACACTTAAAAGAAAGAAAAACAAGAAAAAAAAGCTGAATGCTTTCAGAACCAATGCCATCTTGGCAGGCACAAGTCATTAGAAATGGGGGATGCTTATTTTTTGAGATATTTAAAATTGCTATTTTCAGAAGACAGATTGAGAGTTAAGACTAAAATCTATCTGTGATAATTAATCATCCCACCTATTCTACACTTCCACTGAAAATGCCTCTAACAGGGTTATGGCAAACCAGAAAATGCAATAATCACACATGACCTATAGTTTGAGAACTTTGTTTTATTCTCTCACTGACACACACAAGATGCTAAGCCCTATTTTCATTCATCTATTCATTCATGCACATTTAATGCCACATCAATTGCAGAGGGCATGTTCCAAATAGACATTTCCTTATTTCCCTGCTTCATTAGCTCAGTTTTCTACATCTTTACTTAGTGTTTTAAAGCATCAGCTCCTTGCTAGTGGTTCATACCTAAATGCCAACTTGTAGTCACTAGCTCGAGCCTCTGCCTCGTTTTCATTTGTTTTTATTGATGCATTATTTATTTACAGATGGGATTATCAAATCACTTCCACCAAAAAACAAAATAGAAATCAAACCCTCAAACAAACAAAGAAGGAGCCAGAAAAAGCACAACACTCAGGGAGTCTTTAGGCACAGAACAGCTTCGCTTTGCAGCTCAATAACCCAAGGCAGCAGCTGCCAACCTGGTTTATATTTATTATCTTTGAAAAGCCCATGTAAGAAGGAGCACCAGAACTACTGACACACAAAACAGTCCCAGATCTATAGCTCAGCTTTCAGCCCTCTATTACACAGCAGAATCTTTGACCCACTCACCAAAACACAGCATTTAATTAGCTGGACAGGCAATAAGTAATTAATACGTTGTGGGCAAGATGCATTGGTGGAAATCAGTCTCAACAAAAATGGGAAAAAGCAGGAGTTAAAGACAAAATATATTCAATGAAGATAAGCTGAAAACGATGATTTTAACACAAACTATTCTTGAATTATTAATTTAAAAAAGTTCCTTGTGAGTTTGGCCATGATAAACCACCTATTCAGCAGTTTAAGGAATATCCTCTCAGAACAGAGCTCCAAATGAAAACAAAGTATTTCAGTCAACTGAATCCACTTGCATAGAAGGCGCTTTTGAAAACAAACCTTATTTCTTAAGATGGTTTCCAAGTGATAATTATAAAAAATATGGCCTTTTACTAAATTAACCCCACTGAGTTACTGTTTTGATGTAGTTTTTTAGACACTAATTTGATGGTGGCACTACCTCATCTTTGGAAAGTATTTTGCATTCCCAAATTAACTCAAACAGCAGAATTTTGCAGGTTCTAACTTCTGTCTTTAAGAACTCCTCCATTAGCTTCTCCTGCCCTGCCCTCCCTCCTCCCATGTCCACTGCAGAGCTCCTGGCAGTATCACTCCAGTGGATCCCACAGCAATTCGATACAATCCCAGCAGCACCAGCCCCTGCCAAATTCCAGCCCCCACATGTGACTCCAGCTGAGCTCAGCTCTGCAACATGGCTTGTGAAACACAGACTGGCAATCCTTTAAGTGCAGGGTGCTGTATTACTGCAGATCAATGCCTCTGCAATCATAAAGGGGAAAAATAATGGTTGTGTCATGTTAGAGGAACAGACAAATAACATGTTTCAAGTACTGGTTTCAAAATTCCCATGTTTTGCCTCCTTCCAGCAGAAAAAGAGAAGTCCCAGTTACTCCCAGTAAGTGCTCTTAACATTGTGGGTTAAAGACCTTTGTAAGAACTCTCTTTTTCTGAGATTAAGACAATTACAGAACTGTCTTCAGCTACACTGTCACTTTTAAACACTGAGAAATGATAAAGAAGGAAATCGTGATTAAAGGCCTTGATGTCCTACAAGGAAATGACATTAAAGGCAGACAGCATAACAAGTGAATTCTGTAGGAGCCCACAATATACTACATTGGTTTGCTGCTAAGGCAAAGTTAAACTGTGTGACAAAATTGAGCATAACCTTTCTAAGCCAGGAGGATGTTTTGCTTTGCTGGCAAGAACACCGTGAATAACAGGCAATCCCAAAGCTGTAAACAGCCAAACACACAAAAACTGCCCAACACAAGCAGCATGTCAGGCAACATCCCTGGTGCTACTCTGACTTGAAGAGCATACTTTGCTATAGATGTCAAAAAACACTTCCTTTTTTGATATATTCATTAAAAATTATTTATGAACAGAGTACACCTGTGATACACTTTGTTATCTGTACCTTTGTACTGTTTCCTTAACAAAACCCTGAGCACTTTGCCTCAGTTTCACTCTAATGAATTAGTCTCTGCCAATGCATTTACAAAACTCAGACTTTCACAAAGTTTAAACTCAGGGCCCACAAAGGAATTATAGAGTAGCTTGGCCAGTCAATACCTACAGAATTAAAGTTCAAGTAACAGTCAAAATCCCTTCTTAGCTATCAGACTTCACAGTGTCTCATCAATCCTGTATCACAATAGTCAATTAGGCTTTAATTCCAAGATAAGGGAACTTTAACTGTCTCGGAGGTTTAAAAGAGTCACTACTCAGCATATCACCAGTCTCTCAGGTTTGCCTCCTGCCAGCTTGATTAGTGCACAAATGATAAAATAACCTTTTCAGGGGCAAGATATCTAAACCTTGATCATTTTGTTGGCACATTTGAAGGTAGGAAGCAGGAACTTCTGTCTACAATTACTACTGAATTCCCTTTGTTTTGAAATTGCTGCATCAGATATGAGTCTCAGATACACTAATGGCATTTTAGGTGCTCAGCCTTTAGTCAACAACTTCAGACCTTAATAATGGGGAGTTCAATAACATAACTGTGAGGCTGCAAAAAAGCTGAACATTGTGAAAATGAAAGAATTTTTGGCAGAAATAGAATCTTATGCCCCCAAATCTTACCTGTAGCCTAAAACCTCACCAGAACCATTTCAGTTTGAAGTTATTTATGTGTGTCAGACAACTTTAAGAAGATTCTTTGAAGCAAAGATTTCTGCTCAGTTTTTTTCCCCACCAAACAATGCCTTATTCATATCCTTTATTATACAATCCTCTTCTGTTCAAACCACTCCTCTGTTGCTTTCTTGTGTTTCTCCTCTAAGAGGGAAATGTGGCTAAAAATTCTCCCAGACTGTAACAAGGTGTAACTATTGCAATTGGTGTTTCCTTCCCCACAGCCTGGACTGGCCCTGATGACTTAAACCTGACCATCTGTCACATCACCCAGTTTGTGTCGCAGCCACGGGGCTCAGAGAGAAGGCTGCAGATCAGGACGTTTCCAGAGCACAAAAGAGATCCAGAACTGTAAAGAAATGGCCAACTAGACAAATCAGGAAGTACTTTTCTTCTTGTGAAAGCTGGTGCAGTTTCTTGGAGATGTGTCATTGTAGTGCAGCTCTAGGATTCAGAAACACAACCAGTGTTTGTGTCTGTGCCACGTCTCAAACTCAGACACACAAATTGCCAGAGATTGACTTGCCACCCTTGTTGCTGCATCACAAACAAGGTTCTTCCACAGGCTCCTGGAATTCAAACACCTCAAGCACCTAAAATTATTGCTGCTAGCTCTGCAGCAAGCAAAGCTCTCACCCAAAGAGGCACCCAGTGGTGCTGCTGGAGTCCTTAGCTGGGGCGCATTTCCACAACAAGTGGCCTCTAATGGACTCTACAGTTCTTCCATTCCACACTGGGAGCAAGTCATGGGATACAAGCACCTGGTCTGCACCAGGTAACTTCAAACAGCCCCTTCCCACCTGTATTTTAAATTGAAATCTTGAAATCCAACCCCCTAGAAAGTTGCTTTGGATAGTGTTTCACACAAGGTCTAAAGATTACTGTGCTAAAAAACAAGCTCTTTTCCATATGACACCACTCTTCCCACGACACCATAAACACTGTATATAATTTAAGAGGCCACAGCCAGGATTTAAATTCCATTGCAGAAGTGGCTGACGTACAACCTTGGCTGGAAAAAAAAGGGAGAGGCCTGTGTGAAACCTCCTTTGTGTTACCAGGCATGAGTAAATACTCCAGTAATCAGACAGCAAAATAACTCAGTGCTCTTGGAGTGCTCCTTAATACAGCTGCAGACAAGATGACTCTACTTGATTACCCAAAAATTAAAAACTCCCCCAAGAAGAGCAGTTTAGAGGCAGAGCAGTTGGTGGGCACAGGAGGAATGACCAGCAGCAAATGCTATCAATACTGCCCTGACCTCAGCTATGTAAATACAACCAAGCAAACAAGAAGAAAGGTGTGCCCACATTCAGGTTCCCACAGAAGTCTTCTCCTCCAAATTAGACCCACAATAATTATTTAAGAAGCCTAACACTTCTAATTGGTTAGAGAAGAAGATGACTTTCTGTAGTCTGTTATTTTGCTGTCATTTAGACACCTACTCTGGAAAGCACAAAACTTGATATTCTTTTCCCTTCAGCTTTCTTAGTCAAATGATGCTCCTAACCAAAGGCAAAGACTGCAGAACAAACACACCAAGAACTCAAGCACCAAGCCAAGCATGACTTACACCACAATTATCATGTGGTGCTCTGCAATGTATCCCTGTATCTGTCAGTCCACATGATATTCCCACACACTGAAGTCAATTAGAAGGTTTTCATTTTGGTATTCCAATATTTTCTGTAGAATTTCCAGCTCACCACAAGCAAACACCACAAACTACTGCATGAAAACCAAGATACTCATGATTTAGCCTTCCTAGGCAAATTCAGAGACAATCTAATTTGTAACGGCAGCCTCAAAAAAACAGAACCCCTAAAAGATTAATTCTAGATGACACAATGTACACAGTACGCAGCCTGAGAGAAAGAATAGAATAAAGCAGGAAGGGTGGTAAAAGAGAAAGATTAGAAGATGAAACCAAACTTACTGGTGGAATTGCCTTGCATCTGGATGATACATTTGGACTCCTTGCTGGTCTCGCGGGAGTTGAAGGGCCGGACCCGCACCGCCACCTTCACCGAAGCGCCCGACATCCTGGCTGCTCGTGGCACAGTCCAGCAACTGAAAGTGGTCACAGCCTGTCGAGTTATCCTCCTTGCTGGTGTTTCCTAAAGAGAAAAACATCATTTAGTTACCTACAGCTACTGCACTCCAGATATTGATTAAAGTAGAAAAGTTCAAAGCTATTTGATAACTTTGATTTCTGCTGTGCCATCACTGCCCCTGACCCCCCAAAAGGTGTCACTTCAAAGCCAGAACTGGAAACACACTTCTCAGCACCTGTTCTCTGTCCCCCCAGCCAAAAGGTTTCTGTCATTTGAAGCAGTTTTCAAGTGTACAAATATTTGTTTTCATTGCTTGGTTTTCTTCCCAGAAAGTAGGGACGCCAATACCAACATAAAGATCTGGCTGCAACATACGTGAGGCTTAACCTACCAAAGATAATTTTAGCAGTAAAGACACAGCTCCTTGGATTTCAGCATGAGGCAGTGACCACACACCCCGTGTCCAGGTTCTCTGGCTGCCAACCCTTGCTGCACAATGCATTAGCAATGAGATTAAAACTAGCACAAGTGTCATGGGCCATATCACACTTTCACTACACATGACTCCAGAGAAAAAGGTGTACCCTTAAAGAACCCTTTGCAGTCCTGGGAAAGTCCTCTTCTCAGAGGAAGTAACAACTCAACAACTACTTGTATATCTACTGATTAAAGGACACATTGTAAGGAAGAAGAGGAATCAAGGATTATTGCCTTCGAGGTAAATACTACTATCCATCTTCAGGCAAATGTCCACCATTAAACTCATCTTCATTATCAAAATACTTGTTCTAATCCTACCACATCCAAATGATGGAGCACTTTAGTTGGCAGGAGACTATCCCTGATACCCAGTGTCCAAACTTCAAGGCTGCCTGAGACAGCATTCAAGCCCAGGGTTAATAAAGATTGAGTCAGCTGTATTTTCCTGGACCAGCCTCTTGCATTAAGAGAGTCCACAATTGAGCAGTTTACCTTATTGCCACAGGATACTGTGACTACTGGAGTGAAAGCCTCAAAAAGCAGGAAGACAGATGCAAATAAAGCCATCAAGGCCTACTAGAAAGCTACTACCCTTGGCTAGGAAAGCCTCCGTGGCACAGACACTCAGCATGTGGAGCCCTATAGTGAGAAAACACAATCCCCTCCTTGATTTGTCCTTATATTCTAAATACCTGCTATGGCCACTGCTGAAGGCAGGATTCAGGGCTGGGGGAACCCTTGGTCTGGCTCAGTACAGTCATTTCCGCCTGGAAGCTGAGTTAGCACAGGCAGAACTTGACCCTGCACAAGTCACCACACAGGGCCCAGCAATCCTGACATCTCCTTTTCTGGTTATCTATACACCACACATCCAGGGAAATGCTCACATCAGGGCTGTGATCACAGCACCACAAAAGTACAAAACTTCCTAGCAGAGCTCAAGCAGCAGCATTTCAGCTCCAAAGTAAGTTCTACTCACACATGCCTAATTCAAGTTATGACACATCTGCACACAGTACAAGAAGTTGCTAATAAAATTGTATTGCTTCATTAATGCCATCACATGGTGAAGGAAGAAATTAAATTACTCCACCAAGCAGAAGTAATTTAAAGCATTCCTTATTTTTGCAGGTACCTGAGGTATCTCACCAGACTAGAAGAATGTCTTTAGGAACAAGCCAACTGAATCTCAATGTCAGTGGTACAGCAGACTGGTAGAACAGTGGTTAATGAGACAGACACAGAGTCAGCATTGGCTTAGGATGGAATTTTAAGAAGTTTCACTAAAAATTTAAACAAGGAATAGAGCAGAGAACTAATGGCAGCGAATTCCCATGGTGTCCAAAGACTCTGGGCTGTTTTGGAGCACTGCTCCCTTCCTCTTGCTCAGAGGTTACTTTTGTGTATAGCAAAGTATCAAACTTGCAGCTTCTTTATAAACTTCCCTCCCCAGCATTCCCTCTGTGGATTTTCACTCTCCCTCCCTAACATGACCCTTGCATAAGAACCTGTGCCCTCACACCAAAGCCAAGTGACAAGACTAATCCTGACACAGCCCAGAACTATTATCCAACTGACCCTGGATATTGCTGCTACAAACAGGAACGTTTCTGTACGTGGCCACTCAGCATCTTGTTTCTGAAATACAACTTCAAAAACCAAGCACAAAATGTCCATTTCTATCAAGTTCACAGTGACACAACTTACTTTAACCAATGTGTTCTTATAATATTGCTTATGAAATGCAGGGAGCTCATTTTCCCTTTTTACTGTAGAGTCCCACAAAGAATTTTTTCTGATGTTTTCACAGAAATACCCCTCAGAACACTGCATTAACTTCTGCAGATAACTAGTGCATCTGGGAAACTGGCAAACACAGGGTGGGGTGAAAGAACCATCTACTTTGAAATATATATTCTCAAGTACCTCTGAACACCATATTCACAATAAGAAAGCATGAAAATCACACCTCCAGAGACTCCATATGCACCAACTAAATGACAGCCTTGTTTGAAACACGGCTGTGAAGAAATTCCCACAGAACTGGTCATAAAATCACCTGCAACACCATGAAAATTTAACTGCTTGACTTCTGCAATTACCAGCTTTTCCAAACTCTAGCTTTTGTGCTGGTGGAAAATTAAATGTAGTGTAATTTTAAATCTCATTTGTTCTCAACTCTGCTCTTTTTCATAGCTGAAGTAAGCAAAACGCCTACTTGTATTTCCACATGGATTTTGGGTGTTATGAATACCAACTCACTATGTATGGTTTAATTTTCATTAATAAGAAAATTAACCAAAACTGATGTATTTTGCCAAGCTTCCCACAGGTTTAAGCTGTTGTGGTTTTGAGGGTTTTTTTCCACTTACCAGCAACTTTAACTGGCCGTAACATTTTATAAAGGCAGCTCTGCCCTCATCCCACAGAATGATAAAATAAGGCAAAATGAACCCAAGTTACACAGCACTGGATAATAAATTGCAACTGGTTTTTCGAGGTTCACATTTCCCAGTAGTATCACTTCCTACTACAAAATGCTGACTAGAGAGCAGAGACAGAACTCAAAAAAGAGCAAAACAAAATATGCAATTCAGTCTGTGGTACAGATTTAGAAGAACAATATTCATAAAAGACAGCTTTTTTAAATGTTCATTACAGGCTGAGAAGGCTGCCATCCATGCTGGAATGAATCACTCCTCTAATGTCTCGGGAAGTCTCTGAGCTGTGTCTCTTTTAATGTTCTGTCTGTGTGAGCCCAATCAGGACCCAGGCAGGGAACTGCATGCGTAAGTAAGTCTTTGACGTGATCCACCACTGGCTCCAAAACAGGTGGTAGATGATATTTGAGTGCTTTGGGGAGCTCCATCAGCACAAAAGCAAATCCTACACTCTAGTTTTACACTTATTTTAAACTATGATTAAAAGATACCCGCACTGTAAGTCACACAGCGAAATTTTAATATTAACTTGTATCATTAAGCAAGTCATCTACATATCTTGTCTGTTCACTGGTATGCAAGCTGACAAACCCAATTATGTTGATCAATTACCCTTCAGAGGTTCGACTATATTTGGACTTTCACACAAATATTTGAAGAAACATGAAGACTTGGATCCTTGAATGAATTTGAAAGTTTTGGCAAACCTGTTTTTATGCAATGTCAAAATACAAACACATTGGCTTTTTTCTGAAGTAAAGTTACAAGCTGGGTAGGGATTTAGAGTAAAATTATTATTTATATATTGAGAGCAGTTTGCTTTTGCAATCACTTTGAGCTTGTTGCAATGTTCAGAATCTTTATCTCTACATTCAAATAAAAATATGAAACCCCACCACACAACACGAATTAAGAATTGTTTTTATTTACAATAACCAGCCATTGTGCCATAATTTGCACAGGTTTTGCCCACCAGAGAATGTGCTAACTTTTAAATAAAAAAACTGCTGAACTTAATCAGTACAACAGCTCTAAAGAAATAAAACAAGGACAGGGATTAGCGCATGGAAAGTTAGCAAACCAGCTGTTCAGGGCAGCAGAGGTTTAGGAACAAGAGGTGCACAGCCAAGCCAATTTTAGGTCCTGCTCTGGGGCTCAGCAGCGGTGACACCGTGATCCCTGAGCTGAACTCAGGCCACGCTCTGCTATCTTTGGAGCAGGTGAGGATGCCAGGCCGAATGCGCCGCAGGACTTGGCGGTGCCCGACACCCGATCACATGAACGCATGGCTATGTACCAACACCCCGACACCGCAGTGACAACAGCAGGCAAGAACCGGGCTAAGAAGGCGCTGGAAGTGCGGAGAAACAGCCTTTTAAATTCGGTATGAACGCGCTTTCACACTGGGGAAACCAGCTGTAAATCCATCGCTTGTAAATCCATCCTGGCGAATTCCGCCCCCTCAGACGGAAAAGCCGCGTTCTGACAGCGATCCCCCAGGCCGGGCCTGCCATTCCTTCCCCATCCCTGCATCCCTCCTGCATCCCTCCTCCACCTCTCCATCCCTGCATCCATCTTTCTATTCCTTCTCCATCCCTCCATCCATCCTCCATCCATCCCTTCATCATCCCTTCATCATCCCTCCATCCCTCCATCCATCCCCCTCCATCCCTCCTCCATCCCTCCATCCATCCCTCCATCCATCCCTCCATCCATCCCTCCCTCCTCCCAGCCGGGATTGTCAGCTCATCATCCCAACATGGCTGCCTCGGGAATTGTGCCGGGCCGGGCCCGCCGCTCTCGGTCCCTCTCGGTCCGCCCGACCCGCCCTGGCCAACACGCCTCCCTCCCGCATTACCCGGGCCCGGGGAGGGCTCTGCCTCCCCCCCGCACCAGGCACGGCTCACCCGGCCCGGGAACGGGGGGGACCCGGCCCAGGGCAAGGCCGGGAAGCAGCCGCCCGGGGAAAAAGGACGGAAGGAGGGAAGGGAAGGGAAGGGAGACAAGGAGGAAAAGAAGGAAGCGTCCCCGGGGACGAGGAGATGCATCGGGCAGACAAGGCCAGGAGGGGCCCCACGCCCTTGCGCCGCTGCCCTGACAGCTGCGGGCACCCAGCGCTCCCCATCCCTCCCTCCACACATCCTTNGCGCCGACACGCCCCCCGCGCCCCCGCCCGCCAATGGCACGGCGAGGCGGCCGCCAGAGCCCGCCCCCTGAGCTGTCAATCACGGATCCCTCCGCGCGGATCCCTCCGCGCCCCCCTCCCCTCAGCGGCGCCGCAGCACCGCCCGCCGCGCGGTGTCCGTGCGCGCCGCTTAGGCGGTCCCGCTGCCGTGAGGGGGAAAGGGCGGCTGGAAAAGGGAAGGGACGTGGCGCAATGTGTGGAGAAACGAAAGGCGCGTTGTGGCCGACAAAGGCAGGAATGCGGCGTAGGGAGGGCGGGGCTGGCGGCCCCGGGCCCAGGGCGGGAGCGGAGCGTGAGGGAGCGGGTAGCGCAGCCCCCGGTCCCGGTCCCGGTGGTGGCGGGGATTGGGGGCCCGACCCAGGCCCGACAGCCCCACAGGGAGCGGCTCATTAGCCCTTCTCCCCTGCCCGCCCCTCAGGAGCGCTTTTGGAGCACCCGGAGTTATTTTTGTGGACCCCAAAACGTATTTTTAAGTAAATGATTACATTTAGTCAATAGGGCTGTGTTAGCACCCGCACTTTCAATAATTTCATGCATATTCACATAGTAAAATTTTGGGTTTATGGTAATTATTAGCTGCAAAGTTTCTCCATTCCAGCAGTACTTTGATAATTTCCACTGTTAGAAATTGGCTCCTCTTTAAGCTCATAAGCATTTTAAAGGAAATAATGTTACATTAAATACCTTAATTACATGTTTTTCATACAGCATCACATACAAGCTGGGTTTAAACTGCTGGGAACACTCAGGACCTGAGATTTGTAGTTTCAGAACCAGGGTTATTTTTGTCCACAGGCTCCAGGCTATTGGCTGTGTTAATTTTCACTGTGTCCCCCGTACTCCCCTTAAGATTCAGGTTTTTGGGAGAATGGGTTATTTGTTATTTTGTTAGGTGAAAAGTGACTATTTCCCCTCCTCTGCAGTTATGCCAACAAATGCAAAAGCCAAACAATACGTGGCTGAGCAGGGGCTTTAGGGAAATATTGCCACAGAACCAACATATCAAAAATACGTGGCTTTCTGTGTCCTAGAAAATACCATATTTGAACTTTGGAATGCTTCCTATCAACTGGAGACAAAAGTTAGTGTTGTTTTTAGTGTGGTGTAACTGTGCTAACTTTCACCTAGGGCTATGCAGAATTAGGTCAGCTATATATTCCCTGGAAAAAAAAGGCAAAAATACCTCAAAAAACCCAAAACCTGATACAAAATCCTCTGCAATCTGTTCAAAGCCTGGGTGTGTGCTGCAACGCTCTGTGGCAATAGGCACTGATTAATTTCCCTTCAGCAGAGTTTGTGTAGTGTCTCCTAGGAACAGCAGCTCCTGCATCAGCCCATGCCCAAGTTTGGGGAGTGCTCACACAGAAAAGCTCCAGGACGTTAATTCAGTTACTTGAGCACAGGGGCTTGAAAAATCTGCCAGAAACAGCCAGAGAAGGTTGAGTCACATGTTGAAAACCAGAAAAAGGGCAGGACATGCTGTGTGGCATCTGGGAGGTCATTCATTGCAGAGGGAGAAGAGGAAAAGGCCTCTTACAGAGTTGAAAGGTGGCCAAGTATTATAGAATTACAGAATTTGGCATTTTAGCTCAATTTAGTTGGACTGGCCTTCTCAATATAGTTTTTGAAAATCAGGTAGCCTTGGGTAATTAAGAATTATCAAAAACTGTACTAAGTGGAATTCTGCATTATTCTGTGATTTAGAAATTCTGTTTTAAAAATCCATGTCCATTCCCTTCCAGGAAAGGCACCAGTCTTACTCCTTTGATGTTTCTGACACCACCATACAACCCTGGAAAGAGCAGAAACATCCGATTCCCTGCAACCATGTGTGTGCTTAAATCTAGGATTTAAGATATTCCTTTTCAAGAGGAGTCACATAATGAAGGTCCTCAGCCCCAGAAAAGTGATTTTGAGCATTATTATACCAGAAAAAGTAAGTAGTCATTTCTTGCATTTATTAGTACAAAGAAGTATGGTTGGTTACTCAAATCACTAAGATATGCTACCTTAAGTGGGAAAGCCTGTTTAAATACAGGCAAGAGGGTAGCTTTAAGCTAAGGGATAAAAGGAAGAGAGCTACACTGTAGTGCAATGCTCCTGGGGGCTGTGAGAGTAAATCTGTTGCTGGCTGACAGCAGGGTTGTCATCCTGCTATTACACAGCATTAGCTGTCCTTGCTGCCAGCAGGGAAGAGTTGACAGAGATGTAAATTGTGCCATTACATAAGTATAAATTGTGATATAATAGAATCAATTGTGCTGAATTGTATTGCTATAACATCAGCACTTGCCCCAGGAATGTCTCTAGACTAGGGCTTGAGGACAAGTAGAGCAGTGACACAATCTTAAAATTTTCCAAGAAAAGCACATTTTGCATGGTTTGTAGAAGTCAGTCATTCCTAAGGGATGAGCCCTTCACAGCTCAGACACATTTATACTCTGCAGACACATGTAAATGTCAACTGTAACTCAATCCACTGATAGTTTCTGTGATCTCTAATACAAAGTCTGTACTGCAGTGAGGTTACAGTTGGATTGGAAAAGGTAAATGACATGTTAGTAGGGGGAAGGGGAATCACAAAAAACTTCAAGGAGTATTAAATCAATTAAAGTAAGAATTGTCACACAACTGATACACTTTTGTGAGTGATTTAATCCAAATTCAGCTTTGCTTTTCAGTTCCTCAAATGTCCACTATGCCCTGAAAGAGAGGGTTTGATTCACTTTTGTGCCTGGACAGCAATAGAATGGCACTTCCAGCTGCTCCCATTAAAATACATTTCATTAATCTGCCCATGAAAGCTGAATTTGGGAGAGCACTTGTCTGAGCTCACACCTTTGAAATACTTGATAGTAGTTCTCCAGATAAAATTGCTTTGGCCACTTCTGTCAAGCCTTTGTGTCTTGTGCAGTATCTGCATTGACATATTTTCAAATGATAGATGTGTGCCATAATTAGACAAAACATCTCAGTAATGCACTTTGCTATTTATATCCCTCAGGTCAGAGTCTTACACAATGGCAGAATGAATATAAATTCAGATTCTGAAGGGCATTGTCTTGATTAATACGTCCCACACCAAAGGTAAATATTTCTATCTCCTCCTGTCAAAAATAAACATATAGAATTTTCATTTTATACTTGCATTGAAAACATTTTTCTTTACAGAATTCCTGGTGAGATATTTAAATTCACAAACCTCTTTGATATTGGTTACAGCACTTCAAATGTAAAATATCAAGAACTCTTAGAGAGCAGCAGACAAGCTCTGTACAGGATGCACTAACACAACCAGTTGGTTTTAATTTAAGGGTGGATTATTTCTGCTTGTGCTCTTCTCATTTTGTTAGAGTGCTCCTTATTCACCAAGGGTGCTGGTGTGTCTAATCTGTAATAGTTTAAGAAAATTAAAGAAAGCATTTCTTCCATCTTTCCAATACATTCATAGTCTGTCAATAAAAGTTATATATGGTATTAACTTGCAGAAAAGAAGCCATAATGTGAAACCACAGCAGTTTAGTCATCCTCGAGTAAAAACAAATAACACTGCTGAACAGTTGTCCTCCATCAAAGAAAGAATCAATTTCGGAATGTTTTTGGAGATTTCATTCAATAATCCTGAATACTGAGGGGATAGTGAAACATGGAAGAGTTTTTCTTTATATAGAAAGAAATTACCCCTTCCCTAAAGGAGGACACCCAGCTCAGCACACCCATGGCACGTGTCAGAATCCATGTGGGTTTGGGTGCTGAGTGACAGCCTGCAGGTAAAAGCAGAGCAGGCTTTGTTCTGTGACTTTTGCAGAGGGAAGAAGAGGGGGGTTTGAGTCTGTGGAAGGAGTGAAGGTTACAATTATAAAACCAGCCAACAAACACACTTCTGTGTTCCAACAGTCCATGTAGACCCAAGCTTTGGCATCTTCCTCCCATCCTTGGGGAAAAGAAACACACGTTCACACTCTGTAAGGGGAAGCACCACTAGGAAAAAAAATCCATGAACCAACCAACCAGAAAAACCCACAAAACCAACCCCCCCACTGTATCTCCACATTCAATAATTCAGAGTTCCTTGCACACCTCCGAGGTCAGCACTGGATTATATTTAACCTCCCCCAGAGTGCCCCTGGAGCTGTCACCAGCTGTCATGTCACTATGAATAGGTGTTCAGTGTCACCTGCTGGGAACATTCCTGAGTTTCGAGTATTACTGATAGCTGTGTGCACACACATTTCTCACATAATTTACTATGTTATCTCCAGCCCCAAATCGTATCAGCAAAGCTGAGCAAGGCCACCCAACCATCTGCAATTTTATACTTTCTCTGACACAAGAAAGACCAAGGAAACCTTCTGTGCGAGTGTGTATCATTTATTGTAGTTCAAGAGAGTCAGGAATTGAAGAGAAGACACGGCGAAAAACAAATAAACGAAAAACAACCTTTTTTCAGACTTAATTTTAAAACACTGTGGTTTCAAATCCTTTTTAAAAAGGAAATTCAAGTATCATATGCAGGGGGCAGTAATACAAAAATGTCTGTGAATATTTTTTTTTAAATTTTTTTTTTAAAAACGTAATTCATCATTTCCTGCACCCTTTCTGCTTTGGTAAGGCCAAGCCATGGATACAAATTGGTATGCAACATAAAAAAATGACCCCTGCCCCAAACTGCAGCCTCCAAGGATAAAAGTATCTGCTCTCTGCGGACAAGCTCGAATGGCTCAGAACTGTCATTTAGCATATATTGTATCTGCAGCATTGAAAGAATGTATTCCATTTGTTTGAAAGTCACTGAAATCCTGGTATTCCCAAGCAGCTCATTCGTGGCAGCTGTTTTAACATATTTCTATCTCGAGGCTTTTCACAAATACCAGAGCATCTTGATCAACGTAAAGGAAAGGTACATTTCAAGGAATGGAAATTAAAATCCATGTGTGAAGTCTTTGCCTTTTTGAAAGTATCCTTGTGTCTAACACCAATCAAAACCCAAATAGGCAAATATGTGTAATATAAAAATACGATCCCAAGATGAACACTTTGTTGCAGGCACAGTTATCGCACAGAATATGTTCTTTTGAGGGCAGGGGAATGATTTTGATTTTCACAGGGTTTGTTGGGGTTTTTTTGCATCACAAAAGAAAAAAAAAAGAGACAGCAGTGCAGGTTTGATGGGTGGAACAGAAAGAAGGGAGGGAAAGAGGAAAAAGTTACTTTAGCAGCAAAATGTCCAAGGTTCTAACCACAATCAAATTAACGGATATCTGGCGGTAAAAAACAAGGTTGAAGGGATGCTGCCCTGATCAATTCATCTTTGCTAAAATAATTCAGCTGTAAAAACTCCAAAATGTGACATATTGAAGGACAGTTTTGTAACATAAGCAAATTCCTAGCTTGTCCTCCATGTTATTGACCATCGTTATCACTTAAATATATGTACAAGAATTAAGCTGCTGTTCTCCTCGTCCACATGCTCCTGGTCACTGCTGCGAGTCAGTGCCATGGCTGTGCTACTCCATAACAGCTTCCCCGGGGTATCTGCTCCTCTCCTGCCACAGCAGCCCACGCCCTGCTCTTCCCACTGCAAGGCAAGTCTTAATGCTCATTCTGCTTGTCTCTCATCCAGGCTTGGATTTGCTCCTTAAGTTCTGGCACTAATAGGGTAAAAAGAGGAAAAAGAATGATTAAATTACTCAGTAACAGTACTAAAAGAAAGCTCTTAATGACCCATAGCAATTTCTTCTCTAGAAACCTGATCAGGAATATCTGCTTACTATTCCCTCTCATGCAGTTTCAGCAGAGCTTTGGGTAAATGAATGACTCATTTACATACCATAACATTTTTCAACCCAGTAGTTATGAAGACAAGGGAACAAATGGGGTTTTTTACCCCCAGAAAAAAGGGGAAGCAGAAGGAATGAACTTCTCTGTGCAAGTTGAGATGAAAGAACTGCTGCCCCTCCCAAGGCCTCAGCACTGTGCTCTGAAAGTCCAGACTTGCCCACCAAGTGCTGCCCCAGCCCTCAGGTCCCACTGCCCCACAGTACCTGGTTCCAGCATATTTTCCGTCAGCGTCTGACGATTGAAGGGATCAGTGGATGAGTTCAACAGATGCCTCAGGATGATTGACCTGTCCATAATGGTCCCAGATGGCAACCTCACAGGATCAGTCATCAGAGTGTCCATGAGGGGATCTGAGGGCACAAGTGTCTCCTCATTAGCAATTTTCACCCTATTTTCAATGTGGGGTTTTTTGTACTGTTCTCAAGTACAGGGAAGCAAAGTATGGCTAAGACTGGACAATCCCAGGGGAAAACAAAGGACCTCTTAGCTCTCTATTTACTTACCTATTTAGTTTAAACAGAGCAGGATGTGAGGCTTCATAAAAAATATGTAGTTTCTACTGACATACAGAATCAAAGTAACAAACCAAAGCCCTCTTGTAGACAGTCGGCACTGAGGAACTCAACTTGCCTCTGAATTCATCCGGGGCATCGCTGTAATCAATCTCTGCACGGGCATTCTTGGCAACAATCTCCTCCACTTTCTCTGCCAGCAGTTTGAATTTCTCTATTGCTATGGTGGACTTGATTCCAGCCTTCCTCATCTTGGAGATTACCTCCTCAAAGAGCTCTTTACTGTAGGACCTCTACAAGCAAAGCATAAAAAGACAACTTTGCTGAGCTGTAGTATCCTTTTGTGCCATAAAAATGCTAAAGGTATTTTAATGCATTTTTAAAACTGCAGACGAAGGGATCAATGAAACCTCAACCCTACAGCTGCTGAAAAGGAGTATGTACTAAGATTTCATCTGGCTCCAAAATGTCAGCTTTGGGGTAGACTTATGGGTTTTTTTTTAACTAGTCACCACCACTGTAGGGCTGTTGAGGACCAAAAAAAGGCAACCTCAGAGAGGCTGACTAATTATTAGGTCTATTCCTTAGACAAAACATCTCTCTTGCCACTCTCCTGTCTGTATTTCTATTCTTGTAAGTCTTGGCTGAAAATACAGCACAAAAAGATTTTTTAATATTTCTTAACTTTGTTAATGTGCAAGGCAGTACCAGGAAAGAAGTGATTCTTTCTCCTAATCCAAACAAAAACTAACAAAAAACCCACCCCATGATGTTGCAAAAATAGTAAGGCAGCTCAGAGGGAGTGAATGCTGGAGATTTGCCAACTGATGCAGTAGGAATATCCAGAGAGACCAAATGCATATCCTGTAGTTCCCACAGAGAAGGGAAGGATTTTCATAGCTGATTGTGTTCTACAGACACCATTTTCCTCTAATTTCACAATGCCATGTTTTGACATAAACCTTTTAATAAAAAAACGTTATTTACACTGCAGTGCAAGGCTGAATTGCATAACAAAACACACAGAATCTCACAGATTTCTATTTCCCTTGGGATTTTTAAAGTGTTCAACACAGCCTGCCTTCCTTCATCTACACTCCACAGCACTGAGAAATGCCATTCAGTACCCAGGACACAGTGCCCACCCAAACTGCTTTCTAGTGCAGGGAGAACAGAGCTGTGGCAACACGCCCAGGGCTCTATAAACGTTTGCAGATTCCCTCTCAGACGTGCTGGGATTTGCAAATGAGACACGTCTCAAACTGCTTTAGAGAGACCCTGCCATGATCAAGCAACTTTTTGTTTGTTTTGTTTTTTATTTCCAATACCAGCAGCCATTAACCAACCACACATTTCCTCGGTGTTCCTTTCCTGTCACTGACAGTTTCCAAGATACTGGTCACTCCCCCCACTCCTTTTTTATGAAGGGCCACTTTGTTAATTAAGCTTTTTTCCAGTTCCCACACCCGCAGGCTTCTGTCTTTTGAATCCCTGCATCAGTCTGTGCATTTGCTGTGGCTGCCATGGATGAATGATGGATAACATCCTCACTTTCACATATACTGAACAGCATAAAAATACACTGTATGCCCACTATACACATGCAAATGCACCAGCTCTGTTTCAGAACTGTTCCTGATATTATCTGCAATTATCAGAACTTAAATAATGACAGAAAAGCGATCCTGAGTTACCCCAGCCCTGCTGCTTCACTGCATATGCAAGCACAGCCTCGATATTTTGGGAAGGTTGTATTTTAAGACACAGGTATGGACAGATGTGATTCAGTAATTTCACAAGAACACAGAGGTGAGTGATAGCTTATCTTGCTCTGGATACAACCATGAGGAGTTCAAAGGTGTCCTTAATTGTCTCATACCTGCTGTGCTTTGTCACTTTATTATACAGCCATTTAATAAAGTGGTGTCAGAGGGGATCTAATTTGGATCCCGTTAATCTAGAGAACGAACTTTGCTTTGTTAAATGAGGCTTTGTCCCAGCTCTGCCTGTTTTCATGAGGAAAGGTGGACGGAGTCAAAACTCGGTGTGCCTCAGTTCTCCCACTTGCAAAGGGACAAAGTACTTCTGCTAATTTATGAGGCTGCAGCTAATAAGCAACTAATGCTCAGGAAATTTCCTCTCTGTATGAAGTGCTAGAGACATTTGTGCATGTTTATAAATTTGCAAAACACGGGGAACACCCACCTACAAAGAGCAGACAGAACATGAACAGAGAGGATCTGCTGAAAGAAAGCAAACTGCAGGTACAGCAGACACACTGGCTGGCAGCACCCAAGGTGGAACACTTGCAGGACACTCTGCCAAGCCCTGTTTGTGCACTGAAGGGCTTTTGCCCTTCCCTTCCTCTTTGTGGGGCCCACCTGATCGTCAGCAATCGCTTTAGCAAAGCGAGCACAATCCAGCTGCAGGTAAATGTCAGTCAGCTGGTCCAGCAGCTTCTTTGGTTCAAAGCCGTATTTCTCCGGGTTTTCGACTTTCAGGTCCCGGCACTTGGGGCCACACAGCTGCTGGAGGTTAAAGTTCAGCATTGCAGCCAGGCGTGGGCCGAGCTCCTGCAAAGGCAAACAGAGCCAAGTGTGAGGGCAGCCATAATGAAGATTATCACTGCATTTGCACACAGCAAGATCGGGAATTATTAACGAACACAACTTTCATTTGGTAGGCTTGCAGGAAGTGGCTGCTCTCTGTGCATGCTTGCCACTAAAAATGTCATGCAAACAGCTTCTGCCTGGAAGGATCACACCATCTCAGTGACTCAGGTAGTGCTCTCAACATCAAATAACATCAACAGCAATTAGATTTTAATGAGTTGGAGAAAGGGGAGGAGAACGGAGATGAAGCGCTCCCAAACATTTCCAGGTTATTATCCAGAGATGTTAGAGAAGCAAGAAACCAGCGTAAATCTGAGAAGGACTTACAGGTCTGAGAAAAGGCTTTTGGACCTGCTTGGTGAGGATATGGAACATATCAACAGTTTCTGTTGCCAGGGCGAGATATGAGCGGGACACGCGCTCGTCCTGTGCCAGCTGCGACTGCCGGGCCTGCTGCTGGTCCTGCAAGGCAAACCCAGCGGGTCACAAACCCCCAGCACTGCCCTCCTGCCCACCCTCCCAGCCACAGTGCTAACGGCACCCAGGCAAAACCACACACAGCAACCCCAATGCACTGCGAGGCATCTTTTAATCTGAGGTACAGCTGCTCACTCTCACTACCCAACCCTAATGTCGGCACCAATCGTCCCCAGTTCCACAACTCAAAAACAGGAATGCAAATGGCATCACGAGCCCCCATGGTTACTGAGTCTGTTTACATTCTCTAACTGCTCCTCACAGCTGCAGAACTGGGTTATGCTTCCTTTCCAGCCAAATGCCAATAACTTCAAAACCAGCTTGAGATCTGAGAGTCAAATGAGGTTCTCTCTAATTTATGCACCATCATAAATAATAAACACTCCCCAGTGGAACAATCTGCAGATGATGTACCAGCTTGTTTTGTAACTACAGTAATGGCTTTACCTTGCTGGTAGGTACAGGCAGGAAGAAAGGCTTCAGAAGAGCAAACCAGAATATGTTTAACAAACAAGATTTTATAGCTTTTCCTTTTGTACTTTTCGTTTTTTAAAATCAATAACCTTAAAATAGAAATACCCGACATTGGTGGGTCAACACACACAATTATTGTTTAATCAAGCCAAGCTCTGAGGTAGAGGACTATAATTGTCTGCATCGAATCTACCAAGGATCGATGCACCAACAAAATAAAAGCTTCTACTCCTTGAAGTCAATTCAACTGGCGAGCATCTTCCCAAACCTCCTTCAGGAAGGTTAAAGTCTCGGTTTCTCCACTTAGAATTAAGTGCACAGTAATTTTAAAGTGCACAGTATTTCCACTTCACACCACTCTCTTTGCCAGGCACAACATAACCAGGCAGAATGATGTTTGTTTGCAGAATGTCATCCAGAGTGACCACGGCCATAGTGGCAGCAAGAAAAAGCATCGAGAACTGCTTCTCGTGAGCAGCTCTTTGGTGCTGCCCCGCATTGAAAAGGGTTTTTTAATGGTCTTGTATTAAAAAATTCAAAATAAGTAAAGGGCACTTGGAAAAACAGCTCTGTTCACCCTGGGCAGCAGGTCCCATTGCTCTTTATTCTTCATCTCCTCTTGCACTTCATGGATACGTTTTAGGGACTCCAGACTCTCATCCAGCAAGAAAGTTGTGTCATTTATCAGCATGTTGATGTAGCGAACAAACTGCTTCCCAGAGCTGAAAACAGCGAAACACAGGTATCACGGCAGAGCAGGTGGGTGTGCAGAGCAACACTCCTGCCCTCAGCATTGCCAACAATGCTCCCACTCCCCAAGCCGAGGTGAGTGTGGTGTCCAGAGCTCAGCTTAGAAACACTCCAGTTCTACTGGAAGGGGTTGCCATGGAAAATACAATGGAAAGCAGCATCACCCACTCCCAGCGGCAGGGACTCCTCAGGCTCTGCCCGAGCAGCCTGCGTGGCAGGGAGCAGCCTTAGACACCAGCTCTTACTCACTTGAACTCTTCCATAAATGTACCATGGTGAGCTATATTTTGCCAGAGGCTTTTGAAAATGGTGCTGATGTGGTAGCGGATTGTAAACTTGTCGTAGAACTCGCTCGTGGCCCCGGTGTGTTCCACGTCTGCAAAAGAGCACAGAGCCCAGGCCTGAAGCCAGAGCTTCCCCAGCAGGGCTCGTCTGCAGCACACAGCCCTCCCTGCTGCCCCGGTGGCAGGACCTGCAAGCACCAAGCTTTAAGAGAAGAAATCCAATCCCATCCAGAAGTGCCCACCTTAATCCCCATTAAAAGAAGCCAAACAGTACATTTTCTAACCCAGACCCAACCTCATTTCAGAAGAAAAGCCCTCAGAACCCAAAACTTTCTGCTCTGTTCATCAGCTCTGCTCTTCACCACACAGTCTAAAGTTTCACTAAGAAAACTCTGGGAACACTACAAAAAGAGTTGATTTTACACGGGCAAAACCTCTTCTGAAGCATCTGAATCTACAGGACCAGCAAAACTGCAATGAGGAGTTTTAAAATCCCAATGCTCCCTTACAAGCAAAGCAAACAAAAAGCTGTAATTTTGGAATCTAAACACCACAAAACTGATTGTCACATCACTCTGCAGTGCTAGAGTTGCCAGTGCACAGCAGCCTGTGGAAGGCATGGAATTCTCAAGGTTCCATCCAATCATATCGCCCCCAATTCCTGAGCAGTAAAGTCTCATCCTCACAGGACCTGAGACCCTTGAGGTTTTGGGGTTTGTTTTGATGGTTATAAAATCTAACACAGCCTTTGGCCCCAGAACACTCCTCACAGACATACAAAGGACTTACCTGTGTAAAACTTCATCAGAGAGGGGACTAACAATTTGGTGGAGAGAGGGTGATTCTCAATCATTTCGAAGAACTTCTGTGTGCGGGGCTGAACAGCTGGGTTTGTCATGAACATCACCTCCACCAGCTTGGCCACTAAATAAGGATTCCGGATGTAGTTCTGGTTGCACAGCATCACAACAAGGAACATCACTATGTCCTGAGTGCAGGGCTCATACAGCACCTGAGGAGCATATCTGCAAACAGCCACAGAAGGAAACCCAAATGAAAAACCCCAGCCCTAATGTTCTATTCCTTAAGCTGTGGCTTTTTAAAAATATTATTCCAGTGAGGATTTCACATATCACAGGATCAAAAGGTCTCACTGCAAACCATAAAGAAAATTCCTGGAGAGGGAACCCAACTTTCTTCTGAGAAAAATTTAGGTTAGGAGGGACTCTGGAGCTCATCCAGGCATTATAGCTGCAATTATAACCTTATGGCAGCTATAATCTTAGGGCTGCTGTCAGAAGCCAGAACATTAACTACAGAATAGTTATAAAGGTACTTCTGCACCCTAAATTTATGCATGTGCCACCTGTTACCGGGGCAAGTGGGAGTACAAGATTCCTTCAGGAGTAACTTTACTTACTGTACAATAAAAAATAAAAATTCAGCAACATCTTCCACGTAAAACTCTGGCAATGCTGCAAACACCTTCGGAACCTCAGGAGTTAAAGGCAATTTTATGCTGTAGAATAAAGAGACAACAGACAGGACAGCAAATCAGCAGGGTTAAACAGAAAGGGTCCTGTGGTGTCTTGGGGAATTCTCCTGTTGAAACACTTCATAACAGTTCTGAAACTGACTCTTTAAAATTCCATGTCAGTGTTTCAGGGGTACCAAACCCACCTGAGGGTGCTCCCCCAAGCCCAGCTGAACACTAAACTCTAAATAACACACTGATTCCATGCAAAAATGTGTGTCATTGATATAAATAACAACCACACTGTAAGTGAAAAATCATTCTACAACTGCTAAATTCAGAGAGCAATCCAAGGTGACCTGAAATGTCTTTGACAGAACTTACAGAGATAATCCTGGCACTCACTTGGGATAGGCAGGGTCAAGAATGCGAAGCATCAGCTGAATCACCATGCCATAGAAGTTCAGGCATCTCCTGAGAAAGTTTTCATCCAGCAAACCAGCATCTGCACAAGCCTTGCACCTCACCAGTTTCTGCAGAACAGGCACACAACAACTCAGCCAGGGCAAGACAACATCAAGGAAGGCCAAGCCTCTCCCAGCTAATCAATACATCTGTGAATCATGACAATTACACAATGGTCTCTGCTTACAACACACTCTCATTTCAGGGAAACAGGGGACATAAGCCCCAACATAGCAAGTAGAATACCCATGATTCAGAGTTGCAGGGCCAGAGGTGCCTTTTACAAGCTTTATGGGAACAATGAGAGCAGTAACAAAGCCATCAAAGTGGGGAAATGTGCAATTAAAGTCATTTTGGTGTTACAGCTCAGAAGATTTGTGCCAATTTGTACTAGGAAGATCGAAGCAAGACAGACCTTCAAAAAAGAGCACCCCACCTTACTCATCTTTGCAGGAATTCCCTGTGAGATTGGGGACTGGAGAGTTCCTGCTTGGGCATGGACTGTGCACAAGCTACCCCTGAACAAAGCACAACCCCTTTGCTTCCTCTCTCTCTAACAAAACCCAGAGTTTTCTTCTTTCAGGAGAATACTGAGTTAATCTTGGTGCTGCTTGGAATCTTAAATTCACCACTGATGTTGTTGTGTCATGGGCACCATCCAGTGCAGCACCCACGTGTGGCACAGGTTCAAAGCCACCATTTACAAGCAGCATCAGGGAGAAGTTGCACTTCAACATCAGGACACAAAGTCAACACAGACAGGCTGCAAAGGCACTTAGTCAGGAACTGAATCACTTACAGACCTTGAGCTGTGTCTTGCACCGTTTCAGCATCTCTCGATGCCTGGTGGCCAGGGGAGAATCCTTCCACTGACTTTCATTGTTTTTCAAATCTTCCACAGTCCTGAAAGCCAGAGGCAGCAACAGGTTACCATGGCAGAGGGGAAATGTGCTGCATTCACAGGCATTTAACCCACTTATCTGCTGAATACCCCCCAGGGAATGTGGAGCGGTGGGGAAAAGAGCTGATCACTTTCACAGACGTTACCCACCAGCATGACAAGAAAAATAACTGTTTTTTGTAAATGCTGACTGAAATCTGCACGGCCTGCACTCAGAGGCACCCAACATCATGCCTGTCAGACACACCAAAGGGCTGGAGCACACAAGGGCTCTATCCTGCCTGACAAGCTAATTTTATCCACTGTATTAAAAGAAAGGAGGAAAAGGCCTTTTCTCTTTCCTACTAAAGTCTGTGATCACTTTAAAGGAAGGTTAAAAGCATGTCATGAAAATTAACCCTAAAATTTTCCCTAAAACACAGAAAGCCTGGTCCAGTTAATAATGAGATATTCAGAGATGTCATTCACCCTCTGGTATTAGAACAGAGCTCATACTCTGAACTGCATGAATACAGTCCCTTTTCATCCCTCCTCTGAACACAAATCCTCTTCCACACCAATCCCTGCCCACAGCAGACAAATGTCCAGTGCAATTCCTTTATTAACAACATCCAAAGACGTTGCCCAGTGTTGTCACTCAACAGCCCTTGGAAAATGCTGCACCCTGAGCTGCTGCTGCTGCCAGGGAAGCCAAGAGCTCCTCACTCTGCACCCTTGGGCAGGGACTGCTGCATCAGCAGCTCCTGGGCAACAATTCTAAATAAGGAAAAGCAGCAATTCCTTTTTCAAGCCAATCTATGGCTTTTTTACAAGTAATCCACAGGCTGTTTATAGGAAAATACTTTTTCCTTCAAGATACACTGACTCTTCCCACCGTGCTCTCTGCAGCTTCCCAGGTTCTTGGCCTGCATGTGCTTTACAAATGAAATCACTTCAAATGCAGTCCAAAAATCCTGTAATGAACTCATGGCATTATTGCCAAGGAACATCTACCAAAATGCAATGAGTGGGATTATAAACAATGGAAAATACTGATGACACAAAAATCTGTTCTAATTTTAACAGAGTATTCTTCGATGTTTAGCTATTACAAATTCTATTCGATTTCATGGCAAGAGAAATGGAGAACAGGAGTGTCTTCGTGCCACCATCATGATGTATTTATCATTTTTAATACAGTAAAACATGCTGAATGTCATGTGCACCAACAATATTGGGAGATTCCTGCTGAAGGCATGATGAGTTCCCCCACCTCAGGAGCTCAGGGGAAAAGGTAAATGACTTCTGGGACCTTCCAAACAGCTCAGGCACAACTACCAAGGTGCTGTTTCTCAAATCTCATCAGACATGTAACTTTACAGGCACTGTCAGCTCTGTCAGAGAGCCTCAGGTACGAATGGCCACACCCCAAGTACACCACAGATTATCGGAATAAAGTGTTAAGTGCTGCCACAAACCCTAAAATGTTCTGAAGAGCATTATCTTCTAAACACGATGGTCTTCTCAGCCACCTGAGCTGCCTGGTGTACCCAAAACCCTCCAGCTCACCTGAACTCCTCATTCAATCCACAGCCCCTCAGCACACCCCAAATCCCCAAGGCCCAAAGGCAGCAGAGGAACCCACAGCTTATCTGAGGTTATTTGCACTCAGCCACAGCTCTACCCAACCTGTCCTCCCAACTGCCTTTAGTGTACTGGGCTTGCTGGGGAGGCCTGTGGGGCTGGCAGGCAGGGAAGAAGGGCAGCCCACCTGTTGAGCTCCCGGATGGCACGCAGCCTGCGGATGTAGCGCCGGCAGCTGGGCAGGATGGACAGGTGATGGGCCTGCAGGGTCAGGAAGAAACACTCCGTGGGGAACTTCGGCTCAGAGAAGGGAGACGGATCCCTGTCTAGAAAACAAACAAACAAAAGAGGTGAACAGATGAAAACATGAACTGCCTTAGCTAGGGGTGAGACCCTGAACTCAGCTTCCTTTAGAACAAGGAAGAGCAGACAGCACCAAGAACAGGGATTGAGGAATAGGGGAATTATTTGCTGGAATCAAGTACTCCCATGCAGCTCCACAGCAGAAGCAGAAGGCACAGTAAATGCTTAATAAGAGTACTAACAAAGTTCAGCAAGCCAGGCTGCAACATCCTCCATTGTTGCCTTCACTCGTGTCTCATCCGTGGGGAGCTCGATGCGACACCGGGGGTGGAATATGTACATGGGATCCACCGTCTCCAGCTTTATCTTCGTGCTCAGCTGCTGCAGCACCCAGAGGAAGTTGAGCATGAAGCCATCTGTGGACACGAGACGGTCGTCTGTCTGCAGGGGGAGAAGAACAGGGGACAGGCTTCGACATAACTGAACCATGCAAGCTCAAGAGAAGGGAGAAATGAAGAACATGGCTCTGTCAGGAGACTTGTAATGGGAAGGTCAGTTACTAACTTCGATATCTCCCTTCTCTGTGGCTCAAGTAGTCACTCTCAAGAACATTAAACACATAAAAAGAAGCAGAAAATGATCTAACAAATTAAAAGGGCCTCTTTGGAGAGTGGTTTGCCACAGATATAAAGAGCAACAGAAGAGCTCAAATAGGTGCTGAGCTTCGGTTCATAAGTTTTATCTTAAGTGCATTTTCTATTATTTCTTCACTGGAATTTCAGAGCAAATTCCTAGTAATATTTCACAGAGATCCAAATGTGTGCTTTTGAAAGCAGGGCTTGCTGCCTGCTGTAGCAGCCACTCAGAACTCTTCTGTCCTCCACTCTAGACCTCCAGTGCATGAGCCATCCAGTGCTATTGGTGCACAGGTGAGGCCCATGAATCACAGGAAGAGCATTTCCTTTTATTTACCTGCATTTGGGCCTTTTTCATGTTGGCATTGACAACAGCTGCCATGTAGCCCAGAGCTGCTTCCCGGGTCTCCCCATTCAGCAGGATGCTGTGCAGGATCTTGAACAGCTCTTGCTGGAATTCCAGACAAACATCCTGTCAGGCTGCACACAAAATTCCACAAAACTCCCCAAAACTTCTCCCCTGGTCTCACTGTCTACTTTCTGGGCCTATGTTAGTTATGACATTAGTTACAGAGAGGATGTAAACACAAGCCTAGTGTAGTGACAGACTCTCCTAACACAGTGTTTATTTACTCATCCCTCAACACAAATTGTGACCCCTGACCAACTGGTCTGATATTTTCTGAATTGGCTTACAGCCCGAGAGAAATATTTGTAGCACTGTATTTTTTTCCCTAATTCCTTTCAGCCACATCCTCAAATATTTGTGGTTTAGCACAGAAGCTCATTTTTGTAGATGATATTCATCCCTGTGAAGACCCAGAAGAAATGAGAACACTCACCCTTGCCAACTCCAGGTAATGTTGCAGAGACTGGCTGACAACCCGGGTGTTTTCAAGAGTAATGGCAGGCCCTGAGAAGTACTTTTCAACTACTTTGTTCTGAAAGTGAGATGGATATTGCCAAATGTATTAAATGTATTGAGGAAGTAAAAAACCCTCACAACAAACCAACCCCCCTGCTACTACCAACATCCTTCTGTGACACTTACATCATCTTCAGCAAAGACAGAGAGACTGAAGAAGGCTCCAAGGTAGGAAAGTCTTTGCAGTTCTCTTCCTGCACCTGTGCTTAAAGATTTAGGCAACCACAAGGGCAAAGACACGACCTAAAAATAGGAGAAACAGCAAGTTCTTCAAGGCTGCCATGCCAGCCCTCTGCTCTGTCACCTTCCAGTGTCTGCCACACGCCCCCAGCCCTTCCACACTCAGTCATGCTCAGGGCTACATGGAAACACCTCCCCAGCACTCCAGCCACCCAAGCAACTCGTGCTTGGCCTATTTTTTCTAAATTCTCAGGGAAAAGCACTCCCTTAACCAGCTGAATTTCATCTCTTGTTTCACATGGGATGCTCCAATAGCCCCTGCTTGGAGTTCTGGAGAATGGTGTCAACATGGGCTGTACCCCATGTACCAAAATAAGTGAGATGGTTCTTTTAACTTGCCACACTTACCAAACTGCACATAGGGTGTGTTTTCCCAAACTTGATTTCACAAAGTTCACATAGTGCCTATAAAGAAATCCCAGGAAAAATTACTTTTGTGAGTAATTCCTAAATAACCTGACTGCAAAAACAAGCTTAACATGGCAAACAGCTGAAAGAGCCAAACCCTTTTCCCTTGACCTATGGAAAAACCTCACTCTCGTGGTGCAGAGGGAGCACACCCTGCTCCCATTTTAGCTTTTGCATCTGCTCCAAGTTGTCTCAAAACAGCCAACACATCTCCCAGAGTAATAAATTACTGCACTTATTTCAAAAATTAGCTGTGCAAATTGTTGTTTGCTCAGAACATGACAATGCCTGTGCTGGACTCCTGACCCACCACATTAAAACCAGTAACAATAATAAATAGAGCAATTGTTCTCTCCATACACCAAGACCTTTGTCTTCTGAATCAGAGTGGAAAAATGTCAAACGAACAGAGAACCCAGGAACAAAGGATCCTATCCAAGATCTCTAACTCACTTTCAACTGCAGCACAGAGAAAAGAAAGCAGTTGTAACAGAGACTTCTGGAAACACAAAAATACTGTTGGCTTTCCCACTTCTCCTGTGTTATATGTTCTCATTCTTCAATTATACTACAGCCAGCAACTGCTATTGCATCCTTCTCTTGCACACTGTGCCAGACAGAGATAATGAAAACACAGACTCATTTCCAAGTAGCCCTTCCTTGTAGCCAACAGCCAAACTTGCAGCAGGGCACAATTTAAACTGGGGGAACAACAGCAGGGCAGGAAAACACAGAATCAGCAGAAATTATTGTTTCCTGCAAAAGTCCCAGAGTTACTCATCAATTTGATTTGGGCTGATTTGCTGAAGTGCAGGTTTACAGCTGGGGTGTCACCCTTGTTTGGAGCACACTCTGCAGAGCCTCAAAGGTGAAGGTGGCAGGGCTGGCAGTGCTGGATTTGCCAGGAATCCACACTGCTCTTGGGTGGCCAAACACGCTTTGCAAAGAGTGGTTGGCTTTGTCAATAAAAGCAGCAGGAGGGAAGCAGATCTGGGACTGAGTATGCATTTAAAAATCCTAAAAATAAACCCTTCAACTTTTCAGCCAGGGAATACTGTGATATTTCCCTGGGTAAATAGTCCCAAATTCAAATATTTTGGGTTTAATGCAAGGGATTTGAGCTTTCCACAAACAAAAGTGAGTCCAGCATATTTTGATATGGACATTGGGTGTTATTTCTCAGCTTAGCAGGATTTTCTAACCATCCACAGTATTATAATCATGCATGAGGGAATCCATACATTTGATTAATCTCTAACAAAGCAATATACACAAACATTTGAGGAGACCACTATACTAACAGTGTTCATTAAGCCTAAGCCATTACTGGCCTCACACTTTACTGCATTTTTAGTGGCCTTTCACACATCTCATACCACATTAAGCTCCTGACAGAGTTTAACAGCAATCCACTCATCAAAAGATCCCCAGAATGCTGGAGTACATTATCTTGTATAGAATTTGCAGGTTATAATGATCCTAAAGAAACTGCTTCTGGAAATGGACAGTCCTTACCATAAGGGGATATTTAAAATTGTCACTATCAAGGGAGCTCTCTTTGGAAGCTACAGCCAGGCCTTGTAAGATGGGAATAAAGATCTGTGAAAACACAAGGAGATTACTTCAGTCAGAACCAGGAAACAATCAAATGACTCTATTGCTGAACACAGCATGAAATGCCTGTTCATCCTCCAAACACTGCAAGTTACACAAAAGCAAAACTAAGGTATTTTCCTCAAATAATCAGTTAGGCCTGAAGGCTTAAGAGATTATTCAAAGCTAAAAACCCACTTGTTTGCTCCAGTGTCAGTGCCATTCTCTGCCAGCCTGGGTGCCACAGACACAGCCCAGGGCACAACCTGAGTGCCCAAAGAGGGCACAGTTCACTTGCTGCCCTCCTGGGCAGTGACACAGCCCTCACTCTGCAGGATGTGGAACTTGGTGAAGGTAATAAGCAACACTCAAGGATTGTTAGCAAAGAGGAAGTGACTTCACAGGAACTTATTATCCAGAAGTAATTATACCCATTTAGCAGTCCCAATCACAGGATACCCTCACAAAATAAACCAACAGTAATATATTACTGCAAGTCATAGAATCACATGCTGTAACTCTTTACTTTTTACCTAGACCTTACCTGTTTGAACACCTCTTCATCCTGATAAGTAGTTCTCACCAGTTCTTGGATGAAGCCAAATGGGAGATTCCTACACAGCATATATGGTACCAGCAAAGACTGCTGCTGCAACGACCTGCATTTGTATTAAAAAAAATAAAAATCCAAAACTACTGATTATTTGCAATAGTATTTGCAAAAATGTCAGAGCAATCACATGTAAGGATGTGTCTGAACACACATTATCAACCTATTCTTTCAGAAGTAACGAATCTTGGGTGCTCAAGTACTTGGGGAAAGGCTCTCCTGGAGCAGCTGCTGCTGCCAAGCCCACACTGTGCTCATGAGGCTGCAAGGAAAGAGAAGCTCCTGTGCAGTAACTGCTTGTCCCTTCTACCCCTGTCTAATGAAAAAACCCTTGTTAGGCTCAACTAGTGAAGGAGTAACTTTTTTCACATGCGTTTTTCCAGATTAAAAAAAAGAACATTAGTCTTTTCTGAATTAATACTTGGTTAATTCCCATCCCCACTTAAACTGGTCACATCAACCTGGGTGATTTTACCCAGACACGATTACAAAGCACTCAAACTCCATTCCACCAACACATCAGTTGTAAAGCACCAAACTTCCTCTGGCACATAAATATCCTGCTGTAACAACTGGCTGAGTTTTCTTATCTAATCCCCAGCATGAGAAAAGAAGGCTGGAACAGCCACTCCTGGTGAGCCCCAGCTTTACTTACCTTGGTTGTGTTAAGGATCCCTGGAGCACCAAAGCAGCGTGGGAAATGCACTGGGAGCGGATGTTGCTCAGTAACTGGCTAACTGTTGGCTGGCTACACATCTGAGAAAAACAGCTTCATTTTAATACAATCCAGAATTTGGGTACAGAACAGACAGGCAATACCATAAATTTCTTTATTTGTGCAGTATAAATGTAATATGCAAACTAAGCTTAGCACTACTCCAGCTAAAAACCTGCCAGATTATAGATAAGGAGTGTTGGTGGATTGTTCTTTTCCCCAGAAGGAAAAGCTTAGAGCAGGATATAGAACACTGACAGGGAGCTGGTGCCACAAAAATATGTTTTACATTGAATAAACTTGGATAAAATGCAGTAGATCAAAAGGGGAAGGACCATTTCTAACAGTGCTTATCTAAGAGATAAAAAACATATGTGATTCAAATATGATGAACTAACAAGACCTAATAAATTCTATAAATCTATTTCCACAACAAAGCCGTGAAGAAGAAACTCTCAAGTCCCACCATCCTTCCCCACAAGGAGTAAGAGGAGTGTCTGTGACACAACTCCACTCATGTGAAATGTACCTTTGGTGCTTTCCTCTCCTCTATTCCAACTCTGTCAAAACACTCAATGAGGTAGTTCAGCATCTCTGTCTCCTTGCAATTTTCAATGGTGAAGTGGTCACTGCAGGAATCGCAAACACTGGAGCTGCCAGAGCCTCCCATACTTTAAAACACACAAAGAGCAGAAACAAGGCATTAGGGACAGTTCTTCACTTGTGCACAATCAAACAATTCTCCAGCTCTTCCTCTGTCAGTGCTCTGGGCACTCCACCCCATCTCACATGTGGCCCACCAGTCTCCCCTGAAACCCCTCGAGGGACAGTGACTGCCTCTGGGCAGCCCCTTCCCCTGCCTGAGCACTCTCTCTGTTGCTAACTAAGGGTGAAAGACAGCAGTGAGGTACATACCTTCAGTGGGAATGGGAACCTCTGAATTCTCACCTGGCAACACCACCAAGGACCAGGGTTTGAGCTCTACCTGACACAACTGTTGGGACACTCGGACACCCCAACACTTCCAGGCCATGGTGCAGCCTCTGCACAGGCTCCACTTGTGACACTAAACATGGCAGAGATGTCCCAATTCTGTGAAGGACACCGAGCCCTGAGGGCAGGAGCCTCCCTCCCACTGCCCAAAGAGACCTGAGCTGACAGACACTTCTTGTGCTCCAGGGGAGCAGAATAAATAAAACCAGGAGGCAACAAATGCAACCCACTGTTCCTTCTGACACTCCCACATTCAGGAGCATTTCATTGCCACTCAGATCATTTCAGTTCCCTCACAGTAAAACACACCATCTCATTAAGTAGCACAGGATTTGAGGGGGGGGAAAGCCCACTGATATTGTAAACACAAAACTGAACCCACAAAACCAGAAGCATCCTGAGACAAGAGAGAAATGGAACACGAGAACAGGCCCACGACTCTCAATCTCAGACTTGTTATCTCAACAGAATTCTTCTCTACACAACAGCTTGGCAAAGCTAATTAGAAGCAAAATCCTCATTTTGCAGCAGAGAATTAAGACATGATATATTCACTTTATGTAAATGGATTTTTAAAAATAGCAATTATGTGGATGGTATGCTGCAATTCTCAAAGAAAAGTCTGTGTACGCCCAGAGTGGATTTAAATGAAGACCAATTTATAAGCCCCAGATCTTAAACTGGAAAATAAGAGTATTTGTTTCCTTAAGTGCAGCTTTCTAAAAATCATGTTTAAACCTACAACCTGTCAAAACTGGAATTTCCTTTAAACTGTAAAATAATTTACATTTTTATAATTGAGCTGTAGAAATCTGTTGTGCAAACTCTGCAGTCCAACCAATGAATCAGGGAAAGGTTATTACTGCTCAGCATCTGGTAGCCCAGCATGGTAAGAAACACAACATTCTAATGACAGCAATCTGTTTGCAGAGAGATGTTTCCAGTTATTCAATTAAAACTAATCCATGTAAAACACAGCTCTATTGAAACAGTGCTCACTAACCACAAAATTATGCTGATTTTTCCTACAGTCTCTCTTTTAAACCTCTTGACGTCTCATATTCAGCTTAAAAATACTCTTTGAAGAAAGTAAATTTATACAAAAACCTAATAGTTCTATAGTTAGTAATTCTATTAATGATTTCACTGCAGCACCAACTCAAATTATCCTAACACAAAGCTCCTACATCCTTCACACACGTATTGAATGCCTTGGTGTTTTCAAAATGCAAGTTGTTGCATAATTGTACAGCCACTGTGTTTATAATTTAACTAACAACTAACTGCTGTCTGCAAAATGCCAGGACAGAATAAACAAACTAAAACCCCAGAAGCACAGCAGAAATCCTACCCAAAGCTTGGCAATTCAATCCAACATTTGGATTCAATCGCCAACAGGACAGAAATTAAACACAACAGTGGAGAAAAACAGCCCTAAATTCCACCTCCCCAAACCCCCACACCCGTGGTATCAGTTCACTCTCCTGATATCAGAGTGGGATGGAAAAGAGGAGATGCTGCTTGGAAGGTGTTGCAGGTCCCAGTGGCTGCAGCATTTCTTTAGGAAAGTATTTCTGTATGAGCAGACACACTGAAGGATTACTCTGCAATGGAGCAGAACCCCAGAGATCTCCCCCTGCACTCCTGTTTCCAAGAGCTCTTTCCCCTGGCATACCCAGGGTTCTGCACAGCATCTGGCCAGCTCCACCACAGGTCTCACCAAGAGCAATTCTCACTTTGTTTCCACATATCTTGATGTCACAGAAACAAAAGGGCTTTGCTATACAAATCTCTGTGTTACAGTGAAATAGTCAATTCTTGCCCCTCCTTTCGTGGCTGTCCCAGCTACCTCAGCCTCTCCTACAGTTTGAGCTTCCAGGAGTGTTTTGTCACGGGCTAAAGGAGGGATCCTCAGCGGTCCAGCAGCAATGAATCTTCAAAGCCACCCTGTTTGCACCAGCTGGTTATTTGTCACTGTGTCTTTTCCTACATGCTAACCTTTGTCCTCATCTTCCAGTTTTTCACATGAAAACATGTACCAGGGATTTAAAATTACAGCCATGGGCAAACGCTATTCCTTCTACTCACACAGCCAGTGAGGAGCTCCCCTCAAGCAGCCCTGCAGGACCCATGCTCATTAGGCCTAAAAGCCAGAATTATTACCATTTACCTTAGTCACCTCTTCAAAAAAGAGCTGACTAACTGCCCTCATTACCCGTGTTTATGCACCATCCTCGCCAGGCAGCCAAGGCACGTCCTTCCCCACAGTGCTTGGAAGATGACTTGACACTACACAGACTGTTAGTTCCTAACCAACCAAACATGCAGGTTACATTCTCTTTCTCAGATACCTGGACCCAAACTGGACACAAGAAAAATCATCATCTTCATTTTCTTCATCACTACTGTCCTCAGACACATCAGAAACGGCAAGGAAGAGGAGGGAGAAAGGGTTCTCGTATAAACTACCACAACAAAAATGGAAAAGGCCATCAGATTTTTTTAAGCCAGAAGAAAGAGTAAATGGTAGCTTTTCATTTTAAGTCTGTCAAAAATCATTTTTGTAAACATGCAGACAATGGGTAACTCCATGTGAGTAAAACCAAGGCCATACTAACATGCTCTGTTACACTCCCACGAGCTAGTCAGGTATCAAAACCACCACACATTTACAGAAATTGAAAAAGAATTTTGGAGACCCAATGAAAATTATGGCTGAAGTGGAATGATTAGACACAATTGAACAGCATTGCAGTTCTAAGCTAGTGAACTTTAAAGCAATGGTCTGAAAACCTTCTGTGTTCATTTCTCCCTCCTGAAGAGACAAGGGATTCCAGGAGCAGCCAACAGAGGAAATGCTGTGGTACTTGGCATGACACTCTGAAATAGGCTGATCTGTAATTTAAATCTGTGCACCAGGGAATCAGACCTAACCCAGTCCAGCAAGGAACAGCTTTCAACAAATTCACTAAAGCCCTACTGTCAAAACTGGTTGCAGAGCAGGAGGTTTGTTTGGTTTACTGTCCAGCAGCAACGACTGAAAGGGAAGCTCACAGTTCAGCTGGCATGGAGGTTTGAAGGGCAGGAAATTAAAACCATATTGCCACTTTTGAAGTGATCACATCACACCTGAGACGCCGCAGAAGCAGGTTCAGCACTTTGGCACAGACAGCTGGTTAGCAAGTGAAGGCATTAGAGCAAACCCAAACACAGAAATCAGCTCGGGGTGAGTGGGGTGAGCTCAGCACACACAGCAGCTCCTCCAGCCTGCACAGCACACACCAAACACGGGCCTGGGGCAGTACCTAGGAGGGATCCTGCTCTGCAGGGAGGGACGCCTGCGCCACGCACCGGGAGAAGCCGCAAACAAAGGTGGGCCCGTGGCCGGGGGCCTCTGTCTGGATGTGATGACTGGCGTGGCTGCAGGGCTACCAGCCACGGCTGGAGGGCTTGGTGAACTAGATGGGATGGAAATGCTCAAGGAGCGTGGGGTGGAAGAAGCAGAAAAGCCTCCAGGATGGGCCACAGTGTATGGCCGGTACCTCGGAGAAGGCGGCTGTGTCCAGGAGGGGCTGGTCGCTGTGAGGTGAGAGCTGACAGGAGGGGGAGGCACAGCTGTGCTGGCAACTGAACTGGCTGGTGGGGCAAGAGATGAACCAGTCATTGGTACATAGCTTGTGAAATTGGTAGGAGGAGCTGGACTAGTCCCATAGAGACTAAACCAGTTACAGGGGAAAAAGAAAAAAAAAAAAAAGCAACGATTTAGGATATGCAGAAAAAGAGTGAAAAAGATAAAATGAGCAAGAGAAGTCCTTGCCCTTCTGATGACTCTTCAGCAACATTTCTGCAGCTCACACACATTATTCCTTTCTACTGTTGTTGAATAAAACTACGTCACAATCTACACACTTTTAAGAGTCGCTTCGTGATGCAGGTTGGGGATACTCCTCAGCAGGAAACAGTTACATGGCTTGGATCTATCAAATACACTTCTAGCCATGGCAGTGTGATAAAAAATGGTGACATGGAGGGACATTCACAAGAAAAAGAGTGGAAAAACTTTAAAAATCGATTCTATTTACGGTTCTTGGGACACTTCTAGGCCCCTCTCTCTTCTAGTCTACCAATCAATATTCAAGTGAAAGCAGCATTCAGTTATAATCAGAAGTCACCTGGACAATGAACTGGAACCAAAGGAGCCCGCATTACAGAACATGGGGCTGCTTCCTGGGTTGGAGCCCATGTTTAGGATGAGGCTTCTGTCGGGAGAGCGGGCGGCTGCAGCAATGGGTTGGGATGTGGCTGTCAGGCTGGCAAAGGGGTTCTCATCCCTTGCCTGGGTGGACATCATCAGCACTTCCATCAAAATCTGCCCAATCAAGTCCTTAAAATCTGAAAACACTGTTAAGAAGAAGAGAGTCAGTGTCCTCATCTCTGTCTGCAGCTACACATTAGTCAAGAGATGTAAACATTAGCAGGGAATTCAGCTAAAAAGGACAGAAAGAGACTTCTGTGAATTAAGTGCTGCTTTTGGCAAAAACAACACACTGACACATCTATAATTATCACTCTGTCGGTATTAACTAGGTCCTGGAATTACAGCTACACAAAAATACAGCTTTTAATGGAAAATGCAGAAGATCAAAGATGACCTAATGCTGCTACTGGTGGTTATTAAAGTCGCCTTGCATGTTCCACTCATATTTTCCCACCCTGCTGTTGAGTTGGGCAAGTTGTGTCATAAAGAAAGGAAAAAAACCCCATGCATACACACCCCACAAATAAACTAACCATTTCTCATTTGGTTGTTTCTTACAGCTAAAATAGAAAACATAGTTATATTAACTAATCAGGAATTCTTGGCTTATCAAATTAACTGCTAGATGCCTGTTATGATGCAAGACAATGCATTAATTCAGTAAAAGGTTTCTGAATAAAATAAATACAACCAGCAACTCTGGGTGAGCACATTAGTTTGATGACAAAACACAACCAACAAGAGCAGAGTGAAACAGGAGCTACAATCCAATGTCCCTGCTCCAGGACATCTCCTGCCACATCTGCTGACAGCAGATGCTGAAACTGAGCAAAGACCACAAGTAGGTGGCTCTGGCCTTGCAGCAAAGGGAGGAGAAGGTGGAACAAAGAGATGGGAACGTGCCACTCCAGTGAAACCACCCCCAGCAGGGGCAGCTGCTCAGGTGCCCACCTTCCTTTGGGTTCTGCTTGAACTGGGCAGAGAGGGAGTTGAGGAAAATCACGTCTCTGTCTCGCTCCTTCCAGGAGACTCTGAAGATCTTACAGACCAGCTGCAGAGCTTGTTCCTCAGACACTTCTGACCCAGACAGAGGCTCCTGGGGGCAACAAAACCAAATCAACACCTTCTTTGCAATTGTGTTAGTCAAGTGGATTAGAGCTTTGTACTTGCTTTCTTTTTCTTTCTACTTTAAAGGGCTCTATCAGCTCTCTAAACCTAGATAGCTAAATCTTCTTATGTATTTTCTTACAATATCTGAGGAAAACCTTATTACACAGCATTACTGCAGCATACATAACATCTGAAGCAGCACTTTGGGAGTAGAGCGCCAAGTGCTGTGCAAATACAAGGCAATAATCCTCAAAGTCTCTTAAGAAACGGTTCTTCAGACCTACTATGTATTAAAAATAGATGTGGGCATTAATAGTTCACTTTGTTGTGGGATATAGAACAAAACATTTTCTTCAGGGTTTTCAAATATAATTTTTAAACCAATCTGGGGCATCAAAACACAGCTTTGACACTGGACGTTTTGACTTGTTTTTCCTTTGCAGATTTTAATGAGAAAATGCAGTGAAGAAATTGTTTACAGATGACTTGTGAGGGCTGGTTCCATCCTCTCCAAAGCACATGTTCAAGCTCTGGAGGGCTGAGCTCAGCCCTGCTCCAGCCTCATCCCAACCACACTGACCTTGTCCGTCAGACTCCGTTTCTCTCTGCGATCGTTCTCATCGACCTCCATGTTTTCAATTCCTGAATCCACATCTACCTGGGACATACTGCAAGGGGACACAAGAGAAGCCTGTTAACTTGTGGCAAGCTACAGACAGTCCTTGGAAGATGCTGACTGAAGGAGTGTCCCCTTAACCAGAAGCAGCAGAAAACCCAATGCACAAACAGCAATTAAAATCACTGGTTCGTAAACGCTTCTCATATTACATTTATCTTGAGTTCAAGAATTCTAATTCCTTTAGCAGGCAACACATAGCCATCACATCACATCCCATAACCTTTCCTTTTTTGAAGGGAGTAGCTGAATTATCCCCACCAGACACACTCATCACCTAATGTCTAAGATAATGCTTTGTCTTTTACCACTTTAGGTCAGGAATTCCCATTAAAGGCAGACTAGAAAAAGCCTTACAGTGGTCTAAGCAGTGTGTGAGTTTTATGCATTAAGCCCTGCTACATTAACACAGCTGGGAGGGAGAAAGGGCAGAGCCTTGTGCTGGTAAGAGCTCTGTCCATCAGCACTGTGCAATGTTTGCTGGCTTTTACAAGCTGCCTTTGTTACCTTTTTTCACAGGAGACACTGTCAATATCCATGCTCTGAGACCGAGAGAGAGACTGAGACTGGGTTTCAAGGCTGTTGGATGGAGAACTGCTGAGGGAACTCACTCCTTCACTGCTCTGGCTTCGGTGGGCTACTCCTAGAGAAAAGGCAGCATCAGGGTTACTACAGAAGTCAGAAGGCACCACATGTGATTTGGATGCAAAAGGAATGGAAATACTGCTTTTCAATCCAACTCGTAAGTGTTCTTAGCAAGGCATTAGGAAATAAACATTAATAATGCTCACAGTTTAATGATATTCACATTAGTTACCTCCCCCTGCAGCAGCAATGTAGGAATGCTCACCTGCATTACATACAGAGAACAAAGCTAAATCTGCATCCAGAAGAGCTCAGAGATTCACTCCCACAAAAACTGATCTTTTATAAGGTTGCCCTGTTTATTACCTTAATATCTTGTCAAAGCCCTCTAAGCTCTGTCCTATCAGAACAGAACTTCCCACTGGGCTGTTTCAATGGAGTTAACTTGGGTGAGGATACAGGACACACATCTTCCCATAATTTACAGGGAAATTATCAGTACTTTTCCTTCTGTAGCAGAATAAAATAGGCATCCAAGAAGTCCTACCAACATGTACCAAGTGTAACACCACCATCCTGACTTTGGAGGAGGGCTGATGTGTGTCAGGGTACGAACAGATGGGTTCCCTCTGCAAGGGACACTTCTCCAGAGAAGTGTTAGACACCAGCATGGGAGGAGGCAAGTTATATGTGTAACTCCAAATAAAGCAGAACAAGCCTTGCATTTACCAACAAGGGTTACTGGTGAGTAACTGTAGGGCCATAGTTGAGTATTACTATTCATAAACAACATTCACATGACATTTTTGAGCCCATTGGGTGTTCAGTGTGAAAAGAATGGGGACAAGAACCAAGATCCTCCAAGAAACGTTAGGTTTCACTTAACCACCTATTTGCCAATATTAAATGTCTGCAAGAGGTTTCACCCAGGTAGCAAGAAAAAGTCAAGAAACCCCCTCCATTTCAGTTCAAAAGGCCTGTTTTCTGCAGTCCTGGGATGCTGCATTCCCTTGGGGTCTGACTCTCACTGCCACAGAAATGTACTTCAACAGTGATGCTGAGTTCTCATTAACAGGCCTCCTCAGTCCTACCACCTTGTCACACAAATTTTCCAGAATCTGCTTGCATCTGTACTTTGCTGGATCAGGTACACAATGAGATACCTGACACCTAAAGTCCCTGTTGTCACTGATACACTGTTTTTAGGTTCTATAAAATATTTTCAAAATACATACAAAATAATGATCCTATTTTCCATTAAATTGGTGCCTAAGTCTGATCTCACCATGACAGGCAATTCTTGAGAACAATGGATGCTTACAAGGACACCATTCTGCTGGGGCTGCTCTCTATGTCCAAATGAATTAAAATCCTCTGCAGTCACTTTATGCTGCTGAAAGGAACTGCTGCAAACCACACAGCATTAGCTGAGTCCTCATTTATGCTACATAAACACAGCAGATCATCTTTGTTCCTGATCCATCCCCCAGTTTAACCATGCCCCTTACCCCGGTGTGGAAAAGGCACACATTATTAAACAGCTGCTATGAAGGCACTGTAGGAAGCAAAAACTGTACCTTCTGTTTCTGGCCATCAGCCAATCTGCTCTGCACAGTCAGGTACTGCCCAGATGGACTCTTAAAAAACAAATCTCCAAGATCTTCACCATCCCACCACTTCAAACCATGACAAGCCTGCCTGCCACCCCCTGGACACTTCCCTCTTCAGGTGCACATTCCCACCCCTCCTGCTCTGTTGGCACTGTTGTTTAGCCAGTTGTGCACTAGGAGGGATCAGGAGCTCATCTATTTGAAAGCAAAACATTTCTTTTTCCTGGGTTAGTTTTCCCCTGGATTAAGTCCATGACCCATCTCACCACACAGTTGCTACAGACAGCAGAGCAAGAAATGCTCCTTTCAGCAAGAGTGAGACCTAAGATGGATTAAAATAGCCATGCAACCACAGGCTGAGGGAACACAGGGAGGGAACTCTGAACTGCTCTTAAGAAGGAGTCACCTCTGCTTCTGGGTTGCTGCCTGTAATCATGGGGACAATAGTGTTAAATTCCCTCTGCAATGAGATTTTCTCAGGAAAAGCTTTTGACAGCTTTTCTCTGCCCTGCTCTGGATGCAAGGCAACAAAACAAGCAGGAAAGAGTCACTCCTAGGTATTTCTGAACAGCACAGTAATTAAACTACAAGATTTAAGCTTGTAAAATACTCTACTTGCCAAAGGGAAAAACAACATTTCAGAGAACAAATAGCTAAATGATACAGAATTCTACAAGCCTATCAAGGAACACAGGGGAAAATGTTATTTGTATCAAATTATTAGAAATCATATTGAAAACCTGGTTAGAACAATGCTGACATTTGTGGTTGGTTTTGTGAACCTCTTCACTAAGAAACACAAGGGGCAAAACAATTCAACTTTTCAGATAAAGACAGAAACACAGACAACTTGAAATAAGAATGAATTTCTTTTAGGTCAGATGTGGTATGAATATAAGAATATTGTCTTCACCTCTCTGCAGAGCAACCCTCCCAATTTCTGCTTGCTGCATTTGTCTGATTTTAACACATCAGCTCTTATTTGCATCTTCTGAAATAAATACCATTTGTAAGCATTCTGCTTGTATTCACTCCAGTAAATAGACTGGCAAAGTAATACAAAGCAGAAAGCAAACACTTCATTCTTGCTTTGACAATGCACAGTCACAACCTGCTATTTTTAATTGTGCCGAATGCCGGTAATTAAAGATCAAAAATGAACTTGGGACTGATTGCTAAAATGGACCTAGAAACCAATCAATACAAACTCTGCTGCAAGACTGGAAAGGGACTTTTCCTCTCTCCTTGACAGATCTTTTCCATAATATTGTGCAATATTATACTATATCACAAGTTCTTCAAGCTTTGGTAACCCATATTTGAAAAGCTTACATAGACCTGGAAAACAACTGTAAATGGAACAAACAAAAACTATTTATTCCTTGGAAAATGAGAATAAGAAGTACATTCTATCACTATTTTATAAGGTTTCTGGGAGCTCCTTTTGTGAGCAGCAGAAACAGCAGCAGAGCAGTGCATGCTCTGAGCAGGAGGAGGTGTGTGATGGATGTGAACACGGACAGTCATGCCCAGAGGCAGAGCCTACCTGATGCCCCGATGGGAGAGGTAGCTGGGGTCATGCTGTGCACGTTGAGGCCCAGGCTGTGCGAGGGCCCCGGCGCTGCTGCCACCACGGGCGGGCCCGGCGGGGTCTCCCTCTGCGGGGACGTCAGCGGCGTGGAGGGCTGGGACAAGGACCCTCCTGCCAGCCGTGCCAGGCGCCTCCGACGGATCTGCACACGACAGGGACAGAGCAAACCATGTGAGCACCTCTGGCTGCACCTGAACAGGGACAGGGAATAAACTGAAGTAACACCTTTGGCTGCACCCACATCTGCACACACTCCCCAGGCTGCCCTTTGCCCTCCCTCCCAGCAGGGTATTGACTCCTGGAAAGGCAAATATTGAAGCTTTCCCTGTTACCTGCTCAGTGGGCTCACTGGTGTTCCTCTGTGCTGTGTCACAACACGACAGTGCCCTCGATGCCAGGATTGTGTGTGTGTGTTTGCTGCCTTGGGGAACCATGTGCACAGGAGAAGGCTGTGCTTGCTCCTCCAGGGTTGTGTAAGACACATTTAACATTCACTGCTCACCAACTTCCAACCCTGCAGTGCTGCTCCTCATTTCTTCTGCCATTTGACAAACTGCATTAGTGTGATAAAAGGGACAATATGGATGTGATCTTTGCTTTAACTTCACACCACATGGTATCAACACACCCAGGCTAAAGAAGGGCCAGTTGGAAGTTATTCCAGACCAGTTAACTGGCCCAGTTAACCCCAAAGAGAACTGCAACACCAAAAACACACAACTCCTGGGCTGGGCAGAAGCACCTTGGGAAGCAAAGACAGAATAAAAAACATTCTCTCATCACCTAGAGACATTGCACCACACAGAATCTAAAAAGCAGATTTTGTACATTACTTTTAAGACAAAGAAACATCTGCCTTCAAAATCCAGCTTCAGGAAACTGCATGGTACTTGATCACAGAACAGTAAGATTATACATGAGGACTAAATGGACAAAATAAAACTTAATAAAACTCAGTTTTTAAGTGCTTCAGGTTTCTCATAAATGAAAAACAGGATCTGTTCCCAAAGCTTACATCTTCAGCTTGAAACAGGCCCAAAATAAAAGTATCCTATTTGAGGGTGTCAGCTCCCTGCAAAAATGAACAATTCCTGTTATTCTCTTTGTATTATGACAGTCAAGCATCGCACACAACTTAACAGTTTTCATTTCTGCTCATAATCCTAAAGAACTGCCAAGCAAGTGAAAGCCTGAACAAAAGATTTGTGTCAAGTCAATCTCTACACTGCATTCCTGTACCATTTAATGGCCTGTGAAACCCATTCCAACAGGAAGAAAAACAGATCAAATTAAATCAGACTTCAAAAACTGGGGGAAAACAGTGTCTGCAACTACATCTCCCTCCACGACAGGTGTCACCACAGGAACGTGGAAGGCAGCTAGGATTCCTGTTTTAATTTAACACCCAAAAAAGCCCAAATCTAGGAATAGAACCTCTTAATCCTTCCCCCTTGTCAAGCAAAATAGGGGAGCATAAATAAATCATTCAGCTTTGCCTTAAGTAAAAGTGATACATATTAGGGTTTCTCTCCACTTTTACCTTACAGCTTCATTTTTCAGCTCTTCATCCACCTGTTTATCTGGAAAAATCACAGAACTACCTCTGCCCCCAGAGGTGTAACTGATAAAATCTCAGCTACATGTCCCCATATCTGCTTTCCCTCCTGCTGAATCCAAATGAAGTGTTCACAGCTCACCAAATACCAACATATCATTAGTAAAACAACCCAGCCAAAATGAAATCTCTTTGAACTGGGGGTTTGATTTGAAATTTTAACAGCTCCTTCCTCTCCCTTAAACAGACCCATAACTATGCATTTCACATAAAGGGAGAAACATACAAATACACACACAAAGAGTCCATACATGCAGCAGTGTCTGAAGCAGAGAGATGAAGATGGATTGTTCTTGCTTTTTATGTAATTAATGTGATGTGGAACTCTTCCACAACTGTTCAGTCATCCTTGCTAGCAAGTCCCAAATCTGATAGTAAGGAGGAGATGTGTGAGGACAAAAAGGCAGAGATAATAACCAATATATTTATCAATTTATTCTCAAGTCCAGCCCAACACTGATTACTCAAACAAGGTCACCTCTCTATCATCTCCCAGTTCCAGGCAGATAATTGAGGTCACTTGTGGCACTCAGCATTCCTTCCCCTACAGTGCTGGGCCAGATCAATGCCCAAGTTTCAGCAAATCCAACTGCAATCAGCACTGCCCAAACAGGAGGGCACCAGGACAAACCTTCTGCCTTGTATTTGTCACTCTCAGGCTATGAACCACCCAGCTTTCTGTGGGACCAACCCCCAGAGTGTAACCTGCCCTGAAAACTGTCTGAGACTGCCTGGAACAAGAACTGTGCACAGACACTGAGCTACTCTCAGATAAGATCCTGCAACTGAAACTAAGGCAGTATCCTTCCCTACCCCCTTAAGGATGGTAATTACATCTACCTTCCTTACTGCTGAACAAAGTAACACTAAAATATAAACTCTGAATACTTTTTCCACTGACAGAGACAGCTTTCCCAACTGAGGGTACACTGAGCAAATAAAGGACAAGATCTGGTTCTTGGATTCCCTGAGCTGTCATATTCCTTTAGGTTTACACAAAACTATCATGGGAATCTGAGGTTTGATCTGAAGATTAAGAAGTTTTAAGCAAACAAAAAAAAAAGGGGGGTGTGAGAAACAAAGATACCACTCTAGAAAGGTAAACATCCAGGCTGAAAAATAAGTTTGAAGATACATAAAGCCTAAAACTGGTGGACACATTCCATCCAATTAATGCCCTGTGTCTTCAGACTGAACAGCACAGAGGAGGGAGATGGGCTTTATGCTGAGGGTACAACACGGGCTCCAAAACCAACACAAGGCACAAAGGAGACCACAAGGTGCTGCCTTCACAAACAGGTCACAACTGTGGGAGTGCCAAGTGACCTGCCCCCAGTTTGTACTGAATGACTCCCCAAATTACCACAAAGCAGCACATACCTGGGGTTTGTAATATTTTCTTTAGGAAGTTTAGGGTGTTGGAATAATCCTCAACCCTTGATTTCAGCAATAAATACCTGCAACAGTGACACATGACAAAGCTGTTCTGTGTCACTCTTACCCAACAGCCCATCTTCCCTACAGAGCACAGCTCCAATTGAAATCTGAATCAAAAAATAAATATAAATGGTTGAATGGAAAGAGCACATTGCTTTTTAACTAGTAGACTTTGCTAGGCACATCTGGACTATGCCTCTGAATAGCAGTTTTCAGAAATACATTTTTGATCTTAGTGGACTTCTTAAAAGCTGTTATCTGGATGCAGCACAACAAAGCATAAAAATAGCACCCTGCTAAAGCTGGTTAACTGATAATTTAATTCTGCAGCAGGCCAATAAAGACACAACCAGGAATGATGCACCTTTACAGGTCCTCAGGCTCCCACACTTTTCTGTATCAGCATCTGCTTTAGTGGCAACTGAATTTGAGACTAAAGGATTTCCTTATTCTACTATAACCATAGAAGATAATGCTATCTGGAAGAGCCTTGCAATTACTTTTAACTTCCATTATGTGATTTTTTTCACCTTTAGTCATGGCCTGATAAAAAGGTTGAATCTAAAGAAAGCTCCATCTAAGGTATTTTAGGAGATTTTTCCTTACAGGCTGATCCAGGGCCCACTGCACCAAATAACAGTAAAGAGGAGATGTGAAGGAATATTAAAATAGACTTGGCTCTGACTTTTCAGTGAGGGATCCATTAATAACAAGAAATGACAGAGTGACTCTGAAAATGATACAAGATTGTCTCAAGCAATCACCTAAAAGGCCAGCCAGCCTGGTCCTTGCTGAGCTGGCCAAGACATGGAAAATTTCGAGTCACTGGAGACAAATATTTTGCCAGAAAAGGTGGCCGAGTCCCCCCTGGAGAACTCCTGCCCTGCAGCCTCAGAGCCATGATGCAGTGGCTTGATGATGTCAGTAGTGCTGAGGCAGTGACACAAACAAGCTTCCATAGGTTAAATAATTCTGAAATTAATCATAAAACACCTCACCATCAGGGCAGTTCAACAACGAGAATTGTATGTAAACAAAGTACTCACAAAATACACCTGTAAAACTGGAGATCCCTTTTCACAGTAGGAATTACAACACCACTGCCTTGTCCTGTCCTTCCCAATGCTGGAGCTGCACTCCTTCCCTCAGAGCTTTCAGACTATGAGGATGTTCACCCAGTAAACAGCACAAAGCATTTTCTCCTACATCGTGATGCAACACAGCAGGATTGCTAAATCATGATACACAGCATAATCCAGAACATCTTAACTTCATGGACTGCAAATCCCAGGGACTCCAGCTCTACAATCCCACTACAAGATATGGTACAGAACCAAAAGAACACCTCTTATCCTCCCTGGAACACAAGGACAGCACTGAGCCTGTACTGCAGCTGGTCCAATACATTCTATATGCATCCAATACATATTAATATCAAATTATTATTTTAACGCTATTGGAGATTTCAAGTTTTCACAATTTGGGCATTACACGGGGACAGAGGGAAACTCCCCACGTCCTGATCAGTACCAGCACAGAATCCATTTGGAAGTCCTCTAATGTACAAGCAAAACGTAAGACCTTAGTTTATATCAAAAACCAAAACACCACCCTTTAAAAGGAAGAAACAAGAAGCAGTTCAGGTTATTCCATGTCAGAGGTTTGTCCATTACAACTTAACACTACGAGGCTCCAGGGAAAGAATAAGAGGTTGAATGGATAGAGAAAAGGAGCCCAAAGGAAGCACTGGAAGACTGACAAGGCTGTTTGAGGCAGAAAGGACATTAAATATCAAGGCCACAAACACGTCCATCTTGCTGCTCAGCAAAGAGTCTGAGGCAGCGAGATTTTAAGTGCATTACTGCGTTAAAAGGCTGGGTGTTTGAGATCACACACAGAGCACACACGAAGGCGCAGCGCTGGGCACAGCGAGGGGACACGCTGCACACAAAGGCCACCGGGCAGCTGGAAGAGGAAAATAAACAATTAACCAGGAGAGCAGCAACCCCAGCGCGGGGCCACGGTTTGGGGACAGCCCTGGGAACGGCCCAAGAAGGAGCAGGGGGCGAGGACAGACCCTCAGCAGAGCCCTCAGCAGAGCCCCCTCCCCTCCTCTCCCCAGCCCNCCCACCCGCCCCTCAGGCCCCGGCCCTTCGCACTCGCCTCGCCCGCGCTCAGCTCCTCCACCGCCTTCCTCTTAATGGTGCCCGGAGGGAGGGCGCGATCCTCCTGCCGGCCGCGGGGCCGCTCCTTGCCCGCGCTGTCCCGCCGCCGCTGCCCCCCGCGCCGCCTCACAAGGGCATCTCCGGGGCGACCGCCGCCACCCGAGACCACCACCACCTCCTCCACTACCACCGCCGCCCCCGGCCGGCCCGCCCGCGNGGGGCCGTGAGGGGGCCAGGGGTCTGAGGGCTCTAAGGAAAGGGGGCTCAGCGGTCTCTCAGGTCTCGAAGGAAAGAGGGCTGGGGGGCCTATTAATGGTCCGGACAAGGCGGGCTCAGGAGTCGCTGAGGGCTCGAAGGAAAGCGGGCTCGGGATTCGTGAAGGATCCAAGGAAGGCGGGCTCGGGATTCGTGAGGGCTCTGAGGAAAGCGGGTTTGGAGGTCTGTGGATGGCTCGGGGAAGGCGGGCTCGAGGTCTGAGGGCTCTGAGGAAGGCGAGTTCGGGATTCGTGAGGGGGCCCGGGGAAGGCGGGCTCGTCATTCCGTGAGGGGATCTCCGAGGGGCTCGGGGGTCTCTGAGGGATCCAAGGAAGGCAGGGTCGTCATTCCGTGAGGGATCGAAGGGAAGCGGGCCCGGGATTCGTGAGGGGAGGGAAGAAGGGGAGCAGCCCCTTCTCGGTGAGCAGGGATTGAGAATCGCCGGGATTTTTATCAAACTGCTGCAGTTTGTGACACATCAGCCAAACACCGAGGCACCAAGACCCTGCTGAGCACTGGGCCTCAGCCCTTCCTAGGTGAAGTGTGAACCTGTAGTCCTTTTTTCTTTATTACAAAACTTTTCTGCGCCCGGTTCTTTCATTGTACCACAAAATGGTATCTTTGTGAAAGATGCTCATCTTTTCCCTCCCCCTGAAAGCCAAACTCAGCTCTAGAGCAAACCAGCCAGATCAGCTGTAAGAGCATTGGAGGGTCACCACCCCCAGTTTGGCTTGTCTGATCAGTTATACAAAGGCAAAAGAGAACAGGAATTTTTACAGTTGTGATTTAGAAGAGCATAAGGAAATTGAAAGCTGCATCAGCAGGTTTGTAGCCAGGGTGACCAGTATAATAATAAGACTGAAGAGCCAGGTGTGCACAGGGCAGCGTGGCTGAGTCAGGGAGTGACACAGTCCCAAAAAAGCTGGACAACAGGATGGTAAGATGGAACTAACCTGGTCCGTGTGAGCAATTAGGACATAGTTTCATATACACTGCAAATAATTATATAGTAATAAAATTGATCCGAGTTTTTAAATGCTTACATGAGGCAGGCAAAATGTTTGCGCCTGTGTTTTTATATATATCTTCTGTAAGGTATTGATTGAAAGGTTTTTGAACAAAATATTTTTGATGACTTAACCAAAGTGCTTAGAAGGGAAACAAATATTTTGTAAATAATTGAGTCATTATATATATTGCTGGCCTTTTTATGGAACATATGTATATTGTTGCCTTTGATTTTTAAATTATGCTTCATTTTGCATTTATCTTCTTGGGTTTTTTTATTTTTAAAGTAATTGAAGTGGTCTGAAACACTTTTGACTAAAACCCTTCAAGTGCTTCTCTGGGGAGTTCTGTTCTTGTCCTTCAGGTCTATAATTCAAGTTCACATCTTCTTGGCAAAGGCTATCTTACTGTCTTTATTTCCCCCACTTTAAGAACACATGACTACTCTCTTGCTTTTACCCCCCCATGAGTTTCAAGATGTTTAGTTTGTATTTTATGAAAGTGTGTTCATTGGTTTGCACATAAATGAAATCAGAATAAGCAGTTCTGTCACTGTAGTAGCTTCTCTCATCCCTAAGATCTCCAGAGCATCCTCAAGCAAGTTCTGCATGGCATTACCTGCTCCCAGACCAGCAATAAAAATGTAACATCCCTTTGCTGAGAAAAACTCATCTATTTCTGTCAGTAAGGGCTTCCTAATAACAACCTAATAGTTGTTACACTTCTAGTTGCTCAGGTTTCTAAGGCTGTATTTGTTTCATTCCTACTTGGAGCCTCTCTTTGTACTAGCAGAGTTAAGGTCACCATTGCCTTTCTGTATTGCTTCTCACACATCTTTTATTGGAGGGCACAGCTTAAAAGCTGCGGGGTTTGAGAATATCTGCAATGTTTAACACTTAAAAAGTTTACAAGTCAAATGCAGACAAAGCACGTTGCAGAAGCGCCATCCAGTGGAGCAGAAACCTCCGTGTGGCTGCTGCTGTATTTTATTGATGGATGTGAGCAGGGCTGCTGCCCGAATTTGTTTTTGCCATTAGAATAACACATTAACAGCAATTTTGGTTTCAAACAAATGGAAAACTACCCCCTTCCAGAAGGAAGACACTGTTAGGGTCCATAGAATAAACACCAGGCATTTTACTGCTGGTTCCCACATTTGCTTAGCTGTGCTTTTATTCCTTCTTTTTTTGGAAACCAGTTTAAAGTCCCACAGGCCTTTAGTAATTACAGGGGATCAATCTAAAGAAAACCCCTCCACGTTTCAACAGATTTTGTTTGACCTTGGTGGTGTTTTCAAGCATTCCGAACTGGTAAGTGTCAGAAAGGTGGTGCTTCTCATGTTTCAAAATGTCAGGGATTATTTCTTCATGTGTAGTAATTAAGTTTCTAAGCTAAAGCTAAACTTTTTCCACTCCTGATACAACAATCTGTAGCAACTCAGTTCACTTGTAACTACCAAGTTGAACTCACTATTTAGGTGCCTTCATATAAAGCAGAATACTTCATGACCTTCTGTAATATTGCATAAAGAAGAACATTTAACTTAATTGAACAATTGAATGGAAAATAGTCTTGACTAACAGCATTGTTTTCATTCTGTATATGAGCTTAGAGTGTTCACTTATTTTGCAGCCTGGAGTGACTGTGGATTACTCAGCCCCATCTTCACTGCTCTGGGATCTGACCACAGGCTGGTTTGCTCTGGTAAGCTCAACTTCATCACTGCTGAGAATGAAGCAGCTATGGCACAATATGGGACCTCACACTACCCATGTAATATACAGGCAAGTGGAGGTAACTACTAGTCTGCATCTTAGAGAAGGATTTTGCACAATAAATCTGTATCCTTTGTTGTTTGTTTCCTTGTTTATCATCCCTTCTCTACCTTTGTTTGATACTGACATGGCCCTTTAGAAAGGGCAGGTTTTCTTGTCTTAATGTACACTGTTAGTTACCCAGAGATCCAGGCCATCCCACTTCATTTGGATTGGATTAACTCCTATAAAAACACATTCAAAAGTCAGGTACTTAAGATTAGTTTGGTTTGGGGCATTTATTAGCAAAAATCAGATTTTTAACACTGGCAACAGCAGACTTATTTCCTGAGCCAGAAAATCAGACCATTGAGGTTAACAGATGGAAGGAATCAGTTCTTGTCCATGAGGATGTGTAATCTCCTGAGCAGAGCAGTCTCTCCAAGGGGGAGCCACTACAACACAGATTCAAGCTCTCTTGAAGACCTGTCTGCACACTTGATTCTCACAACGAAGCTCCTACCAAAAAAAAGCAAGAGTACAGATGTGGGTAGCAATCAAAGGAACTGCTTCCAAAAATAAACATAGATCCTTTTGCCCCACTCTGGCTGTGCCAACACCTTATGCTTAACATTGCAGTGAAACAGGGAAGTGTTTAAAGCAGAATGTGCTCACTACATATCATCCATTACAAATACTACAGAGCTAGAGGACTTGTGCACACCATGACCACATTAGAGATCTTAGTTTGGTCATATAGAGACAGAATTAGTAGAAATTTGAAGTCAATACCAGGTGAAGGTCATCTCCTTCAAGCCAGTGAGTCCAGCCCCTGTTTTTCTTCTCCCCAGTCTGGACACAAACAAGTTTGTCATTTTCCCAGGTAACTAGGCTCTGTGGAACAGGAGACAAAAGGTCTTTATGCATGTCTCACTCAGTTTTGCAGAATACTTGTATATAACATCCATTTTCCCAGATTAAAGAGGACCTAAATACCACTCCTGAATGAAACTCCTTGTCTTAACTCAGGCTCCTACCTTTGTGTTTCATTACAAATATTATTTTTCAAACAATTTCAACTCAAGTGTCTGGATTGATCATGGCATCTTCATTTTGTCACAGCCTCTTGACTTTATATATTCACTCTTACCTTGCATTTTCTGTTATCCAAGCCTTTATTATCTTCTTCAAACTCTTCTCCAACTTTGAATTCAAGCAAATAATCTCTGAAGGTGCTAGTGGTATGGATATAGAATGAGTCACCATCTTGTTTGATCACTTTCTGAGGCTTCAGCATTTTTGCTATTTTGCGTGTTGCAAAGTCAATACCTGGGACAGGAAGCAAAAAGGTCAGAGTTGTATTTATCACCTGCCATTTGGACAGCCAGCACTTAACTTGTGTTACTGCTGAAAGCATTTCTTAGGTACTTTTGTTGCATGGTTGGAATCTTTTGTTTTGTTCAATTCAAAAAGCCCTTTACTTAGCTGGGCAATATTTGCAATCAAGAAACAGAGAATGTCTATTTGACTTGAAAACATTAACATATTAAGAACATATGTAGTATCCCAACTGAGGAATAAATGCAAAAAAACCAGCAGGATTAGTAATAGAGAACAGTCCTTTCACCATGTTACAGACACCAACCAGACAATTTCAGTTGGTTACCCAGTATAGATACAGCCAGAAAATACATTTCCTTCTAGTTGTGTGTCCCATAACCCACAAGGGACAGTGCTGGTCACCACCTTACACAGGTCCCAAAGGTAGAGAAGGGTGGGAGAGGAGAGGTTCCTGCTGCTCTGTCTGCCAAGAGCTGTGCACAAGAAAGCTTATGAAGTACTGAGAAGTTTCTCAGTTCCCCAGTAAAGCACTGTTAATCTCTCCCTTTATAAGTCTGAGAAATCCCCAAAAGCTGCAATGGCAGGCTCCAGGATAGTAATGCTCTCTTTTGTCAATGAATAAAGGTCCTTCCATTGTTTTTCAGAGGAAAAAAAAAAAGCTTAGCAATGTGTATGTTTTAGAAGAACTTAGACTCTTAAAATTCAAAAGGACCCTTATTTGGGGAAGGGAGGAAGGACAGAATCAGGTATTTTCACCTACCTAAGGCCACCATATATCCTTCAAAGTTGTCATTGCTGACAAGGTTCCAGGTTCCACTGAAATCCACAGGCATTGCCACACAGTAGAAGGAAGATCCAGTCAAAAAGGCAAAAATGAAGTAGTTTTCTAAGCAGGCTTTATATAAGGCAGGTTGAGGGTGGGATTACATCCCAGAGCCTTTCCTATGGAGGGGAAGGGTGCCACTGCTGGGCCAGTGGGTGACAGGGTGTTTGTGGAATGGCTTCAGCTGTGCTGCAGGGAAAAGTTCACCCTGGCCGAAATCCTTGAGTGGGGCAAATGTCAATAGCCCAAGAGCCACAATGCAAGCCAAAAATGGGGCTGAACCATGTGTGTCCATTTGTATACTTTGAAGGGACTGGTTTTGTCATTACTAGAATTTCCTGCATGTTTATTAGATCTGTGGCTTTATGATCTGAAGTTGATATTGGTTGAGAGGGTGATCAGGGATTCACGACTGAGAAGGTGACCTCCCCCTGAAAAGACGGGCTGTATTTGAACAGACAGGGACTGACTATTAAACTGTAGATAGCAATATATCAATAAATTTGAAAGCAGTACCTATGACACAGTAATAGAGGTAAGAATTCTATCTTTTTGGTTTATGCCTGCAATGAATAGGAGGCACATTTAAACAGTACTTTCATGAATATAGATGTAGCTCCCCCCTTTGCCTTGTACTCTTCACACATAAAGGAGAGCTGATACAGGAGTTATTCCCACTGGTCCTTTGTTAGATGCTTTACATTGTGGCAGAGCACAGGATGCAGCAGATAAGCTTCAGTGTTGGACTTTACCTTCAGCAAGGGAGTGAGAGAAATCTCAGAAGTGATGACCCAGCAATGTATTTTGAAAAGAGAACAAAAAATGCTTGACTTTGTAGAGAAATGATACAGGGACTTTGAAAGTGAGGGAATAGAGATTTGAAGGTGAAGAAACTCACCTGCTCTTACTACATTTATCTGACTTGTGTTAGGCTGAATAGAAAGGGTAATATTTTGCAGAGAAGTTTCCCTGAACTTTAGCAGCTTTTGTGGAGCTGCCAGTTTGACCAGTGTGACTCAGAATGATGTGAGGAGGAAATCAGGACGTCAGAGCTTGTTTCCTGTTCGCAGCTGGATGTTCTCTAACCTACACTAAACCAGGAATGGCACAGAGAAATGAAAAGGAATGTGTTCCCTGGACTCAAACAATAACATTTCACCCATAATTTGGTGTTCTGAGGTTGTGGTAGTAAAGCACTGTTGCAATACTTCTGACTCTTGCAAGCAAAGAGAAGTGGGTACCAACCACAGTGATTGTGGTGCTGGTTGGAACAGAAGGTCAGTGTGCTTCTTGTGCTGGAACAGGCAGGTTCCTGGACCCCACTAGTAAAACAAAGGATCCACACTCAGCACTCAGAGTAATTGGTGAACAATATTCTGGTTTGTATAGACCAAACTGTACTAACATCATTCTACCCATTTAAAAGTCATGCAGTCATCAGATATGGTGAACAAGATGACTTACATTAGGATATTACATGCCATTTATTTTATTAAAAGACCCATCACACATAACTACATTAAACTCCAGTGAAGTAAAACTGAAGACCAAAGCTTTATAAAAGGTCCTATTGAATGTGCAGTTTCTCTGCCATTCACAAAGTGCACCAACACACTCCAGCATCGTTAAGAATAAACCTAGACTTAAAGTGCAGTTTTACTCTGAAAAATGACCACATAAACAGGGTGCTTTCCCATTAGAAGGATCTGCTCTGTTTATTCAGCAGCACACTGGTTGACTTGAGGGCTGAAAATAATTTATTGTTTGTAATAAAGGGACAACTGAGAATCAGTGCAATGATATTATTATTAATTTCTATCTATCAAATCAAGGCTACAAACCAGTTTCTGAGGTAGGTTTGTCCTTCCATCAGAAACAATACTGAGCGTAACATACAGCCCTGGAAACATGAATGAAAAAGTAAAGCACATGACATTTCTGGGAGGAAATTGCATGATAGCAAACAAGCAGCTGCATATTTGAAAGGCAAGCACCTCAAAGCAGGCAGTACCCAGCACCACTCCAGCCAGGAGGAAATTTTTCCCTGTCAGGATAGAGCTAAATGATTTCTTTGAGGTGAACCACAAGTTGGCAATTAGAGTTACAAAGATTTACTATCAGTAAATGGTACATTTGAAATTAAATAGCTTTGTTAAGACACTGTAAGTTATAAAATACTAACACAAATATTTTTAATAAATAGCAGTCAGAGCAGTTTAAATTAAAATTAATCAAAACATTTTCATTTGTTTTGCTTCTTAGTTTGCAATTCTCATATGAGTTCTGGGGTGAATTCTTACACTCACCCCAGTGCATTGTGACAAAATGCTTAAACGTGAAAATCTTATTATGGACTTGAAAAACATTGTGCAGGTCCAACCACTGAGTGCACCAAACCTCACCAGCCACGACAGCTGTACTAAAGCCATGGAATTAGCCCACTATTTACTTTTTAAAAATGCAGCAACCCCTGGGGAACACCCTTTTCTGTACTGAACTGTAGCTTTTTCCCCAGCAGGCAGTGGGTTAGTTTGTAGTGCCTGTTAGTTCTTGGAGTCACTGGCATATTTCTGTAGGGGTGCCAGGACCACCCCAGCATTCCTGTCCTCGCTCTCTGGGCCATACAGGTGGTTTTTCTCAATGTAAGCCCGAACTCCGTCAGGCACCAGGTAGCGAATGCTGTGGCCCCTGCGCAGGGCTCTGCGGATCTTGGTGGAGGAGATGTCATTTGGGATCCATTCCTCCACGAGGTGGATGTTGTTCTTGTGTCTCCACAGGATGTCCGATTCGTAGATGAATTTCTGAACGTTGGTTCCAGCCCTGCTGATGCACACGAGGCCGTGCTTCTCCACAATTTCAGTGATGTCCTCCGACTTCCACAGGTTGGGGACCCCAAAAGATTCCAGCATGTCACTGCCACAAAGCAGTTTAACCTGGGGGACACCTTAAAACCAAAAATAAGTGAGAAACAGGCTTGCTTTAGGCCACCAGATTTTAGATAAGTTGACAGGGACATTTAATTTCTAGGCTACCTTTCTGTATCTTTGGTTAAGATGAGACAATGGGATGAAATAAAACAAGATTCAGAGTATACCATTTATAGTTAATAGCCTCAATACAGAATTTTTCTGAATAAAAGCTATGGAAGCCCGTTCAGTAAAAGGATCTACTGCCTTATGCTGTGGGATCCAAGGGAATAAACTTACTCAGTGGCATCAGAACCAAGAGCTACCATAAAAAAGTTACTCATTGTACAATTCTCTTGAAATAACAAGTACCATTCCCCATTTAATTTGCAAACAGACTTAACTCTTTATATCTGGACTCTGATTTTTCTTTTTAATGGGGTTATGCCTATTTGGTTCCCGTTTCCTCTTCTGTCCCAGCTTAGTTAAGGGCACAGCATCCTCCAGACTATTGGTGGCATCAGGAGGTAAAAGCTTTTGATGATGGTACCTGCAAAACAGATGTATTTTAGGAATTTTAAAGATGTAGAAGAAAATAGGGGTATTATGGCCTATTAAATAATCTATCCCCATTTCCTCCTGCAGCACTTTCACAGACAGTCCACCCAAGAGCTGATCTGCTGAAACAGGGACTGGAGAGCTCACCCATATAGTGGACAAAGTCCAAGGATTTCAAAGCAACAATAAGGTTGGTTTGTTTCTTTTTAATAAAAAATTGGTTTAATAATAAGAATCTCAGTGAAGTAGCAATGACTGAAAGAGTAAAAATATAAAACTCAGAAAATACTCCTTCAGGTAAGTCTCATGCCAGTCTTTAAATACACAAATGGGCAGCACAGCAGAGCTGGTGTAGTGTGTGTCTGCCCTGTTCTAGTCTCTGTCCTTCCCCAAGGAAGCACAAAAACTGAATACAGCCTTAGAAATTATATATTTAAAAACTGTTCACAGGCTCATTTTTGGTATGTGTAGGACTAATGGTGACATCTTTTATTTTCCATGCTCATATCAATAGTCCCTTAGAATTCACTGAGTCCATTCATATGATTTGGGGTTAGCCTGCTATTATCTAACTTGTTAGATGAACACCATTCCTTATGCTTCTATAGGTTTGTGAGACTTTTTAGAGCTTGGCTGAAGAATACCTTAAAACTTTTAGTGTTTCCAACCACTCACTCTGGCTGCTTTCCCAATCATCAACTTCCACCCAGTCTGAGTTTTTTGTAGCCAGTTTTGCCATTGTCACTCGGTGATTTGCACTGATCAGACCTTTCTTCTTGTATGCATCTCCCACTGGTGAAATGATGCCCTTGATTACTTTGTATTTTCCTGTGGAAAAAAAAACACACAAAAACATGAGAAGTGGTTGAGCAGATGTTACTTTCCCTGCACTGTATTTAAACTATGACATAAATATTGTTGAGGGCAATGGCAGCTCTGATCTCCAGCCCAGTGGAAAAACACAGTTCACTTCTGCATTGTCAGGGCAGCACAATGGGCGAGTTAGGAAGATACATTAGAAAGACAGATTTCTATAAACAAACAATAAAACCTGTGCTTTACCTCATTAAAATCAGTAATAAGTAACATGTATGTAAGACAGTTGTCTCATGTTGGACTACCACACATACCAGCCTCAATATCTAACTAGCATTTCCAAAAATATCTGTCACTGTCAAACAGGCATTTACAGACACAAAATACCTTAACACTGAAGTGTCTAGTTATCAAAGCTTTCTGAGTGATATAAATTAACACCCTACCTGTTTCATGGAAATAGTCTTTGGCCAGTTCAAAGAGCCTCAGGTGCATGTTGGTGATGGGATTGAAGGACCCACAGGCCAGCAGTACCACTTCAGTCTTCCTGTCAGGGTCCTCCATAGCCATTCCTCACAGCCAGAGCTGAGTGGAGAAGGTTGGTGCTAGGTACCAGCCACTACAAGAAAGGGGATGAAAAGGTGCTTTGTTAATTATTTTTCCCCTTTTCTGAAGTACAACAGCACTGTTCCAATCCTGAGCTTTAGTTACAGAAAGCCACTTAAGAATTGCTGAATATAAAAGGAAATTTCACTAGGCATCATTTAATTTCTCCTCACACTACATGGCTTTTTGCTTCTGTGCTCTTCCCTGAGAATATTCTGGCTTGCCAGGATGGTCTTCCCCAGTCTTGGCCCTAAAACCAAAAACTGGAACATGGCAGGGGCCATTCTGCTGCTGTTGCTGTTTGTGAATTGTCTGAGACATCCGTGAGGAGCACGGGATTGTCTGGAATTGTGTGCCATTGTCCCTATAGCACCATCACAGCCTGGCACACCCCCCAAGGTCCCCCTCCCACCCAGCCTCCCTTCCACAGAGCCTGAGTGATGTTCACAGCCAAACCCTGTCACAGTGACTGTGTCCCAACATCAAAGAGCCCTCACATAAAAGGAGCTCTTGCAAAGCTTCACCTTTTCCAAGTGCTAGTGCTTTTCTCTGCTTTCAAGAGTTTCACTAACTTTTAAAATATTCTTTATTACTGCAGAGCAGCTCGGCAGTGGAAGGGCTGGTGGTACTTTGAAAGAAGCCTTCACAGGGACATGGCTGGGAGGGTAACCATGGGAACAGGAGGAAAGCAGCTCCACTGCCTTTGTAAGGCACAATTCCTACTTTCTACAGTGACTCATGCTGCAAAACTGAAAAAGGTCGATATTTTTCCTTAAAAAAACATGAAGTGCAAAAAAACCTGAAACTTCAAGATGAAAATATACAGTGCCTTTACTGGAGTTACTCAAATGCCCCTTCCCATGCTGCTAATGTTACCGTTTTCAGAAGGAGGCAATTACTCCCTTACAAGCTCACCTTGTAGTACTTCATATGTACATAGGAATGAGAGTATAAATAGGATTTCATAGTTTGCACATCCCCTCAGCCTTTTTGCACTGACACATTTTGTCCAGGACAGGATGCCCCGCAGAGGGGGTCCCGCAGAGGGGGTCCCGCACAGGGGGTCTTGAACAAGGGATCCCGCACAGGGGGTCTCGAACAGAGGGTCTCGAACAGAGGGTCTCGAACAGGATGCCCTTTACAGGATGCCCCGCAGAGGGGGTCCCGCAAAGGACGTCCCTTGCAGGATGTTCCTTGCAGGAGCCCCGCACAGGGGGTCCCGCACAGAGGGTCTCGAACAGGGGGTCTCGAACGGGGGATCCTGCACAGGGGGTCTCGTACAGGGGGTCCGTTATAGGATGCCCCTTGCAGGACGCCCCCCGGCCCGGCAGGCCCCGCCGCCCGCCCCGCACTCACCGATCGCTCCGATCCGACCCGATCCGATCCGCACTCGGTGCCCGCCCGGCCCGGCCCCGCTCATTGGCCCGGCCGCGGCGGAAGCGGCTCCGAGGGGGCCGGGCCGGGCTGAGCTGGGCCCGCCCGCCGAGGCCTGCGCGGGTGAGCCGAGCGGGGGCCGGGAACAGGGAACGGGGAGAGCTGGGGCCGGAGGAGCTCTCTGCCGGGGTGACTAGCGGGGCCGGGGGTAGTATCGGGGTGCTCTCCGCCGGGGCAATAACGNGTAGTACTTCATATGTACATAGGAATGAGAGTATAAATAGGATTTCATAGTTTGCACATCCCCTCAGCCTTTTTGCACTGACACATTTTGTCCAGGACAGGATGCCCCGCAGAGGGGGTCCCGCAGAGGGGGTCCCGCACAGGGGGTCTTGAACAAGGGATCCCGCACAGGGGGTCTCGAACAGAGGGTCTCGAACAGAGGGTCTCGAACAGGATGCCCTTTACAGGATGCCCCGCAGAGGGGGTCCCGCAAAGGACGTCCCTTGCAGGATGTTCCTTGCAGGAGCCCCGCACAGGGGGTCCCGCACAGAGGGTCTCGAACAGGGGGTCTCGAACGGGGGATCCTGCACAGGGGGTCTCGTACAGGGGGTCCGTTATAGGATGCCCCTTGCAGGACGCCCCCCGGCCCGGCAGGCCCCGCCGCCCGCCCCGCACTCACCGATCGCTCCGATCCGACCCGATCCGATCCGCACTCGGTGCCCGCCCGGCCCGGCCCCGCTCATTGGCCCGGCCGCGGCGGAAGCGGCTCCGAGGGGGCCGGGCCGGGCTGAGCTGGGCCCGCCCGCCGAGGCCTGCGCGGGTGAGCCGAGCGGGGGCCGGGAACAGGNTATCGGGGGTAGCCGGGCTGCAGCCGGGGGCAATATCGGGGGTAGCCGGGCTGCAGCCGGGGGCAATATCGGGGATAGCCGGGCTGCAGCCGGGGTTGGGGGCAATATGGGATGCGCGGTTCCCCCGCCCGCCCTGCCGGGAGGGTCCCCCGGCCCCAGCCGTGCCCGAGGGTGCCCCGCAGACCCCACACCCTCTGGAGGTCCTGCGGGTGCTGCCCGAGGTGCATCGGCACCCCTGCCCCGGGCTGGCCCCCAGCAGCATCCCCTGCAGGGTCGAGCCTGCGGGTCTGGATGGCGGGGCCGCTGCCTTTCAGCAGTTGCTGCTTGGTTTGCCCCTCGTCCGCTTTTCCGTGCGGTGGCTGGTTGAGCTGTTACCTGGTGAGCCGCCCCTCCTGCACACACAGCCCAGCACTCGGGATTCCCTCTGCAGGGACCGCCAGGTGCTGTGCTGGGTGTTCCATCAGCAACACACTCCATGATCTTCTTAACACTTGGGGCATTTTAAATAAGTTTTCAGTTGCTGATGCAAACAACGAAACACACTTTTTCCTAGGAGTGTCATGCAACAGCTGAAAGCTTTCGTGTGAAAACAGAAAATGGCTTCGAGAGGAACAACAGAGACCAGTAAACTAAAACAAAACTTGGAGGAGCAGTTGGACAGATTAATGCAGCAGCTTCAAGATCTGGAAGAATGCAGGTAATAAAAATAGCTGCTTTCCTCATACATGGTAATAGTTCTCTTAAGTGGCTGGCAGAAGAAAGTGGTACTTTTCAAAAATCTTGTGGTTTGGGTTTTATTTTTGTGTTTTGTTGTAGTTTTGTATTTTTTAAAATAGGGTGTTTGTGTTAGGTAGTAAAAATTATTTAAAAAAAAAAATTATTTATCCTCTGAAGAAAATGCAGGCAGAAACACTTTGTGTTCTCTTTATTTTGTTTGTGTGACTTTTTAGCTTTTAATAGCTGTTCACACAGCCCACAGGTTTCATATGGGCTTCTTTAATAGTAGTTGGCAAATAGCTTTTGTGTCTTTTAATTTGTCTTATAATTATAGATGGGGGGGGGTATTTTTTTAAGCAAATCACATGAAAAGTTAGGCAAACTTAATGTGATTTTGTGTTAGTTTTCTGTGGGCTAACAAAATTTGAGTCAGACTGAATTATCCATGTGAGGTCGCAGGTTAAATCCTATGAATTAATGTGTCTTCTTGGATCCTCTTTAGAGAGGAGCTGGATGCAGATGAGTATGAAGAGACCAAAAAAGAAACTCTGGAGCAGCTGAATGAGTTCAACGACTCCCTGAAGAAGATCATGTCTGGAGATATGACTCTGGTGGACGAGCTCAGTGGGATGCAACTGGTAAGGGTGATGTGTTGCTAAGAATAGTTCATGCTGTGCCTGGAGTTGATGAAACAATTTCCAAACTGCTGATGTATTTTCTCTTTTCAAATGTTTAATTAGAGCATCATTTGTTCCTTCTGAGCCCTGTTTGAGGATTTTGTTTCCAGAGAGATCATGACTTGTCCAAAGATAACTGTGGGGAGATTTAATAGTAATAGTTTTCATAACTCATAGAGGATTTTGAATAACAGTAGGATGTTTGCCTCATCATTTACATTCTGCTTGCCCTTAGAAGGGCTGTAATCATCAGTGTGGGCATTAAAACTGTGATGTGCTGATATCAGGAAGGTGTTAGAAATTATTAGAAAGTAAGACCTAGACTGTAATGAAGAGTTTCACAGCTCTTTCTCAGTGTAGTTGCACTAATTAGTGGTTTCTTCAAGCCCTGCATAAAGGTAACGTGTTTTTTTCATCTCATTTCTGTGGTTATGCAGAAAAAGGAGAGCTCTCTGTATCAAACGATGCAGAGGTACTAATGATGCTCGGCAGCCCTCGTTAATCTCGTGGTGCAGCTGGAGCTTGTGAGTGCTGTTAGTCCTGGTCATTCTTGCTCTTTTCCTTGCAGGCAATACAAGCAGCCATCAGCCAAGCTTTTAAAACCCCCGAAGTGATTAGAATGTTTGCAAAGAAGCAGCCGAGGCAATTGAGGACGAGGTTGGCAGAGGTGAAGCTTTTTGTTTTACTGCAGAAACTGCTTCTTTGAGCCAGACTGATTCAAGTGTGTAATGATTGCAAGGAGAGCACCCAGTGTGCTGGAAACCTTGGTGTCAGCATCATAAAGAGGTGGAGAAGTTCTCCTTCAGAATGTGTTCAGTTTGAAGGGTTTATTGAGGTAACGGGGACAATGTGTATTTCTTGAATTATGTTCTGTCTTCCTGGTTCGAAACAAAAATGGGATTGACAGAATGAATTGAGTAAACTGCACATAGAAAATTTGTGATTGTACTGAGGGCTGGAGAGTGCACTCAGAGATCTAGACAGAACTGAAGATTAAATGTGATTAAAAGTTAAATGTCATTCCTCCATGTACCAGTGATGTGTGAATCCATCATTTTGAGTGATTATCAATCTAATGAAAAAAGATTCAGGTTTGGAGAAATCAAGTAAGCTAAATCAAGTCAGGTGCAGGGACTGTTTGCAGCACGTTCAGAAAAACTTCACAGCCATCCTTTAAGTACCAGACAGCTCAGTCCCTTGCTGCTGTGGGTCTGTGCTTACTGAGGATGTTTTCAGGCTGCTACAGTTCTCATGTTGTGTTGAGTGCAATAATGGGAGGCTTATATATTTTGGTTTATTTTCCCCCCTTGATGTGCAGATGGACCGAGACTTAATGGTTGGGAAGTTGGCACGAGAGCTGTACACCCAACAGAAAGTGGAAATCCTGACTGCCCTCAGGAAGCTCGGGGAGAAGGTAAGGTCTTGGTGTCATAGTCAAGTGAATAGGTTTCTGTCTACATATTTAAGAGGAATTTGAAACAATTAAAATAAGAAATTACAACTTTTATGAACAAACAATAAAATGCAACTCGCTTTTGTTGTATATAAATGTCCTTCCATTTTAATGCCAAGCTTTCTGAAGCACTCACTGCTGAACATGTATCAAATAGTTCTGTAGATTTACATAAGGCTGTTTCTACTTTAAAATGCTTTCTTTGGGCTATAGGAAGGAATCACACCCAAGCTGGTACAAGGTGATCATATTTATAAAAGCTCCCACCTATTCACCAGGAACTATCCAAAGCTTTTGGCATACATCCAACTTCACTTTTGTATGGTTGATAATATCTCCCTCTTGGTGTGAGGGAAAGAAGTTGGAGATGTGAGGGATAAGCTGATTGTTGCCCCAGTGATCCATAAGTGGCAGAACAAGCCCTGGGTTTGCCACCAGAGGGAGGAAGAGAAGTTATTTCTCTTTGTGGATGGTATATGAAGCAAATGGGTTTCTGTGTGTCTCTGGACTTAAAGTCTCTTAGGAACTGAGGGATGGTCATGTAAAGGAACAAGTGCAGTACTTACAGGAGCTGCAGTTCAAGCAGTCCAAAGCAAAGACTTCCCCTCAGAATATTCTTATTGCTTGACTGTCAGAGGGGAAAAAAAGTTTTGGAGTTATATAAAAGGCTAGTTAAGATACCTAATCCTCCTGGCTTGAGTTCCTTGGATCACAGCATGAAGCCACTTCTCCACAGTCTGAACCAACCTCCTAATCTTTTAAAATGGTCAGTAAGCTACTGCAGAGAGGGCTTGTTAGCACAGCAGCCTCACATCTGCTCTGGGTGTGGGCAATGATAGTAAATATTACATGTTTGTCTGCACAGTACTGCAAAATGTTAAATAGCTGGGTGGTTGCTCACAAAGCCTGGCAAGGGCAGGTAACTAATGTGGTTTCCTTCATCCCAACACCATCCTGAATGCCTGTACCTGATTTTATATTTCTAATAAACAAACTGATGCAAACACTGAATAGTTTGACACCCCAGTGCTTTGCTTTAATAAGGATGTGTATCTGAGGCTAATTAAATGAGTGACTTTTAACTTAGAATATCTGAACCTTCCAAATGTAGGTTACTGCTTCATTACTGTAAATATTTTATGGGCATCTGTCACAGGGCATCAGAGCACGTACATAAAAGCAAAATACACAAGTGCAAATGTCACTTTAAAGGAAGGGAACCATTTCTAGGTCACTGGTCCTTAACATGGTCAAAGCTGGCAGTGACTCCATGTTTTTGCTTTCCTCAGTAGCAAAGCTTAAATCTTAGTTCATTACTGTACTCACCATATGGCAGAAAAGTTACTGTCAGCCTTTGCACAGTGTAGGTACACAGGGACAGTGTGGCCTTTCCATCACAAATCACCCTGGAGGTCAGCTGGGAACTTCTGGTGCACATCCTGGGCTGGCAGGAGCCATGGAGGCAAAATCCAGTGGTAGGGAAGTAGCTTGCATTTTTATTCTAGCTTTGAATATCCTAGATAACACTGCCACTTCAAAACTGCAAATAGACAATTGCTGTAGCCTGTTGTGGTTCATGTATGTGCCTGTGTAGGTGGTGGGAATATGCACAGTTAATGAAGTTCACAGTTGTGGCCTTTTGTGATTTAGCTCACTGGGGATGATGAGATGTTCTTGTCAGCAAATGCTGGTACAGCCCTCAGCCAGTTTGAAAGAGTCTCCACTGACCTTGGTAAGTTTTCATTCTCACAACTTCCAATTTCTTGGCCTCATTGAACACTGATTAACAGAAATACCTCTGGTTCCCCTGTGAAAGAGAAAATGCCAACAAAAGATTCATGCCACTAAATGCTGATGTACATTTTATTAACAACAAGGCTCTGATATGCAATCCATGAGGAAAAAGTAACAGCAAATAAGTCCAGTGCCAAATGTCCATGAAGTGCCAAGTGCTGCCCATCATCTCAAATGGTCTGTCTCAGGCAGAGATGCTGCATACAGTTAAACACAGCTCTTTTTGGCATTAATGACTCTCCTCAGGAGAGCCTTTTCCTCTGCTTCATGCAGAGAATTGGGCAATTATTGGCACATTGTCAAAATACAGCTTTAAAGCAGCTTCTTGCCATGACTATCATGCGTCTAATCATATTGACAAGATCCAAAGTTCAGTTATAAAATGCATTAAATAAGCACAGCAGTTCATTCTGGCATTACCCTTACAGCTGGGATGAAAGAATGTGAATGGCAGGGTCATTCACTAGGTCAGGGTACAGCTGAAGTGCCTCTGACCTTTCAGCACTCCTCTTCCTGAGAGTGCAAGCAAGGTGAGAATCCTTCTGGTCTAAAGGGGACTTTATTAGGAGCTCTGTGTGTGCTGGATTGACCTTGGCTGGCCACCAGCTGCCCACCAAGCCACTCTCATTCCCATTCCTCAGCAGGACATGGGGAGAAAACAGAATTAAAAACTCATGGGTTGAGATAAAGGAATTTAATACAGAAAAGCAAAGGTGGTGTACAGAAACAGAGGAAAACAAAGATTAATCCTCTACTTCCCAGCAGCAGGTGATGTCCAGCCACCTTCTGGGGTGTAGGGTCCCTAAGTGTGTGGAACAGTTCCTTCAGAAGACAAATGTCTCAGTAAATTCCCCACATTCTTCCTCCTGGCTTTCACTGCTGAGCATAGTGTCACATGGAATGGACCCTCCTGCCCACCCCAAGCCCCCTGACCTTTGGGGGTGTGACAGCCCTGCCCAGTCAGGAGCCCAAACCTTGGTGTGTTACCAACACCATTCCAGCTACAAACACAAATCCCAGCCCCAGAGGAGGGAAGGGGAACATCCCTCCCAGCCAGGCCTAGGAGGGCATGGCTGCTTCAGACCTGGCAAGCCACTGTGTCTCTCTTCCCTGAATTAGCTCAAGTGTTCTGGTTTTCACAGGGTAAGTTTGATTTCTTTTGATCTCAAATGTTCTGCTTGATTTGAATTGTATATAAGGAAATTCACAATTTCTGCTAATACTGAAAATGTTTTTCCCCCCTTATAGGATCAGGAGACAAAGTCTTTGCTCTAGCAAGTGTTGAAGTTGAAAAGGCAAAGCAGTGAAGAGGTGTGTGAGGCTTGTGTCTCCCCAGTGACCAGCAGCATTGGACTTCTGTCATACTGCATTTGGCTTTTCTATTTCTAAAAAAGGCAAAACAAAAAAGCCCAAACCCTAAACCTCTTGGGTTCTTAACCAGGAGATATGAAGTAAACAGCCTTAAGTGCACTTTGGAACCTTGGTGTCTGTACCCCTTAAGTGAAACAAGCTCTGAGGCTGAACACTAAGTGGAACTTGAAAAACAAAAGCACGGTATGACTGTCTTTGGAAAGGATCTGCTGTTTTGAACTTTTCTGTATGTGTATTTCTTTAACTATTAAAACCTAATCTTTTTGCATGTGGTCGTAGCAAGCAGGTCTTTTTCAGGAGCAGTCCTGATGAGTGGTTTTTTGGGTGATTCTTCACATTGTCTTGGTTTTTGTCTGGACTCCCTACTAAGTAGTTTGTAGTAGGAAAGCATTGAAGCTTTGAAAATGGACATAGTTTATTTGAAATGCCATCTTCCTACAAACTGTTTGCAGAAGACCCCAAAGGAGCCTGGATGCTGATCACTGGACCTTGGCTGCTTGTTTGCCATGCACATGAATGAGCACTTTGTGTCTGACAGACAATGGCAGCCCTGTGGGGAGGCTTCTGGAGTCATTTAACCTTGTGTATTGGAACGGCAGGGAATTGATAGGAAATGGCAATGAGGGGCTCTTTCTGTGACCTCTCCCTTCAGCTCGGGGGTAGAACCACATGCTGCTCTTATTTCCCAGTGTTTCAGAGGTGGCATGAAATAACTTGCAAGTAAAAACAAGTTCTAAAAGGGGAAAAGCTCCCATGTGATCAGTGCAGGTGTTGCTCAGTCTATCCGGTGGTGGTGCTGTGGAGAGGGGAGTGTCTGTGCCTCCACTAGAATTTGGAATCCTGAGTCAACTCGGTGTAGGAGGATTTAAGATCTCATATTGTTGAATTTTTAGCTCAGAGACTGGAGAAACTACTGGGGACTCTGGATGTGTGCTTAACTTCCTGATAAAATGTTCTTTGTAAATTCAGTGCTAGGGATCTAGTTCCTTAAGTTTTGGCTTCTTTACACTTCCATTCAGAGCTTCCCTGCATTTTGCCTGAGCTGATTGGAAGCCTGTACTTCCCCGAAGTTTTCCAGCTTGAAAATTTGTATTTAAAGTCTGCTCTGCCCAGGAGGAGGGGCAGAAGTGCACCAAGAGCTGCCATTTCTTAAACACCACAAACTGTATGGTTTCTTCCAAGTGATATGTTTATTTTCCCTTAAATGAGAGCAAAGTACAGTAGCCAAATGCCACAGTGGTTTGTGGTAACTGTAGCAAATGACATAAAAAGAGGTTAAACAGAGATCTCTACCTGTATGAAGGTGATCAGAGTATCCAGAGCAAACAGATTTGGGGTTGGCTTTAGTGACTGGGTCTTTCTTTGACAGTGTGTCTTATTTAAGTGTTAGGCATGTTTCTGAACTCTAAACCGTGTAAGTGCCCTCACAGCAGGTCTGTTGCTGGAAAGAAAAGGATGGTGATACTATTCAGAAGATGAGAAGCAATTCCTAGGGAAGAAGTGATCTTGTTAGTGCTTGGAATTATAAAAATGAAGAAGTAAATGCACTAAAAGGATGATACCGAGTTGGTTTAGAATTAGCTTTTAACCCCAGGTGTTGGGTGGATTTGGTTCCAGTTTGTGGTGGCTTGACTGGTTTTGGACCTGCATTTTTCAGCACAGTTTTGAGGACTCCTGTGTTTAGTGGAGTAGAACCTCTGTGTTTTAGCTGTCATAGATGTATGTCTTAGAAATGAGCTTCAGTAGGAACTGCCTTTAAATTGAGTGAGTGGAAATAGTGTTAAATTCAGGCAGCCTTTGCAGTGTTGATTTCAGCATCCCATAGCAGTTACCTGGGGACTAAGTGAGTAGCATAGATTATAAACAGAACATTAACATGGTCAGTTCATTTAGAGTGCACTGATAGGGCATAAATACCTTATAAATAAGTAAGTTTGTCTATTTGTTACCTTGGATTGGAGTAGTGTAGAAAATGTGTTGCTTGACTGTATTTTGCTTCCCTAGATACCCTCTGGAAATGCAGCATTTTAGAAGTGAAAGGACACATGGGACAGACAGCATCACTTCTGCTTTTCACTGATGGGACTTTTCCCTCCCTTTTTTAAGAAGCCTTTACTTAGACAGGGTCTTTTATCTGTGCTGTCAGAACTATTTTCCTGTCTGGGGCAGTATTGTGTTCCCTGACAAAGGCTCATTGCAGCTCCAGAGCTGAGAGCAGCTTATTAAAAGGCGTTATTAGACAGTCTGAAGTTATTGCAAACAAAACAGCCCATGGGGACTGTAGCTGCCTTCTCTGCCTTTCTGCTCATTACTGGTGCTAAGGAACTCTCTCCCCACGCCCCCAGCCTGCTTGCAGCATTAGGATGTAAATGAAATCTCTCAGCACTCCAACAGATCGCTGAAAGTTTACAGTACAATGTCATGGAAATCTTTTTCCTCCTACTTTGAGAGGTCTATGTTTCCAGGAGAAACTTTTTGTAATTGATTTGTAAATATTTCAGGATTTTTGCAAAGTTTCTGTACTGCAGGCAGTTGTAACATTCCTGTTAAATTCATCCTTGACTGAACATCTTTTCAACGTTGTGCTGCTTCTGCTCTTGGAAGGATCTCTCGTGATTTAGATGGACAAAGGTGAGGCTGAGATCAGTGACCAACACTGGGAAATTCAATGTGCCAGGGCAGAATTCCCTTCTCACAGGCTGTGCAGGCCAGAAATCAGAGCTGCAGCCCAGACTGGCTGTGTCCTGCAGGAGGCCTGACCATAAATGGGACTTAACAAGGAAGCTCTTGCTGGTGTGAAGCTGTTCATGTGTTGACCCTCACAAGTAGTTTAGTAACTTGAAGTGTTGGATTGATTTCAGAGGCATAGTAAGTTAATTGGTGTGTTGTGCTAAATATTTGCTAATTAATCCTGGCATGTACCTCCACCACTATCTCAAATGTTTCTGCAGGGGCTGGGGAAAAAAAGTCCATTATTTATTTATTATTATAATAATTTGCTCAAATAAAAACTGGTAACAAAAGAACAACTGCTAAATGAAAGCGTGGACTTGTTGTTTAACAAACAAGCTTGTGATGTGTTGAGCTCCATCCCCAGCTCAGTGTTAGACCTGGGCAGATCACTCATTCTGTACACATCTTTCCTGGAGTAAAATACTGATTATGATCCTTGAATATCGAGTGCTGTGAAGTTGTTATTGATCATACATTGCTTTGAAGATTAAAAAGTGCTTTGTTTTTTGTTTATCATTTTACTTCTGAAAAAGGAATTGTAAAGTACAGTAGCTTTAAACACATCAGCAAAGTTCCCTGAGTCCTTTTTTTTGGCCATATGTAACCTCCCTTTTTAATCTTCTTTTTCTACAGAGTGAATTCAGTGATTGTACTGATCTGAAAGAAAAAGCGTTTGAGAGAAAATTGAAGCTTCAAATGCTCTGTCCCTCTTTCTTCTGTCTTTGTCTCCTTGTATTATTTTCCTTCTTTGATCTTGAATGGAAAAGTAGCAAGTTATCTTTGTCTTGAAGGAAAAATACAAGATTTCTTAAGAGATCCCTTAGTTCTTCATGTTACCTTGCCTGTAAGAGTCAAATTCATTTTGATAGGGAACCCTGAGTTAATGATGCCCCACTGACCAGGCACTGAAGGCTCTGTCATTAGTGGCTGAAATGGGAGGCAAATTCACATAGAGTCGTTTGGGTTTGTTTCCAGCATGGCAATTCCCTTCCTATATAAGGACAAATATGATTTTTACATTGTAAAGAAATGGAAGTCAGCCTGCAGGCATCTTTTAGTTTCCCCACCTCCATCATTTTAAAATTATCCTCACTGAGTTCTGGGGAAGAATTTAACTCTCATTTAAATTCTCTCTGCTGAACTGCCCACAGGAGAGGAACAGGAGTGCTCATATTGGAGTTTTTCTTTAGGACTTGTGGAAAATGTGACACCTTGTCTTGCTATGAGGTTGTGGGGTTTTTTAACTCTGCCTTAAAAGGGTTTTATGGCTGTGAGGGGAGAATTACTGGAGTTGATGCTGCCCAAGATTTTCTCCCATTACTTTTAAACCCCCAAGCCACCCCTCTCAGTGAAACAGGAGCTGCTGATGTTCAGAGCATCTGGAGGGGTGGCCTAAAGTACCTGACATGATCTGACAGCGTCAATAAAAACGTTTCAGAATAAGTAGTCTCCAAAATAAGGTCTTAAGAGAGGAAATACAGACACAAGGTAAGTGGATAGAGCCATATGTAAGGCAGTGCTGTATCATGCACTGAAATAGCTGCTGTAATTTAACACATGCTTGTGTAAATGTTATATTTAATAGCAGATTTCTCATTTAAGCAAGTACTAATCATGGAATACCTTTTTTATCTTTGCTGTCATAACAGTTTGCTGCTTGACAATGTTTAGGATCGTGTTTTCAACATTCCTCCAAAACTGGGTCAGTAATAATCAGAGATGTGCTGGAAACCATCAGGCAGATCCACCTGCAGATCCCATGGACAGACTGGGATGCAATGTCTGGGTAAAGAGCTTTTCTTCACAGTGTCCAGTTCATATCCGTGTAAGGTGGAGATGGAAATTAAGTTCTGTTATTGTAAAAGAGTGTTTTGAAACTTTGTAAATACCAAATTTAATCTGGGAACACTTCTGGGTTTGAATAAAATATGCAGCTGAGAAGGTTTCTTGCCACACAAACTAAGCCTGGGTGAACAAAGAGATGATTGTCACAGCCTTTCTTACAGCAAAGGGCTTGCTTGTTCATGCCTTGAAAATATCTCTGCATTGCTCCTCACTGCAGTCCATCAGAATCATTAAATACTGTAACTGAGGCAGCTGAACCATTTCTTTCATGTTTTTAGTATAATCTAATCTACACAAGTTGTGTTTGCCTCTAGCCATGCAAAGTCCACCTGACTATTGTGGCCCTCCATCATTTTTTACTGTGTCCCCGGTCTGCAAAGAGCTGAAGGGTTGGACTGCATTTCATTTGAGGAAACACATTTCTGCAGCAGAGCTTGATTTTGATGGACTGGAATTGCCAACTAAGTCCAAAATACAAAAGATTAACAAAAGAGAAAGAGATTCCAAACTAAAAACAAGGCCCTCATTGAGTACCACACACACATCTTGGAGAGAAAGAGTTTTCATTGTTGTTGTGTGGTTGGATCAGGGATAATGAAAGCAGGACTTGTGTGTGCAGATGCTGCTGGAAGCCCTTAATGAGAGGGAGATGCCAACAAGGACAGAGGCACTGGGAGGGTGGGAGCAGCTGTGCTGTGAAGGAATCCTAAATGAATTTCAGAGCTGATTAAGAAAGTATTGGAGGTCAGGCAGGACAGGGTAAGTTGAGAGAATTTTTCTAAGTCAAGCAGGGATTCAGAGAAGGTTTTGTGGAGTTTTGGCTTACTAGAACAAACAGCAGCCTCATTAAACAAGAGATTAGGAGCAATTGAAAAGAAAAATCCATTTAATCTGATAGATTTTTATAAAATAATATCAAGTCTTTACACAATACTTGTAAAAATGTTAGAAAGACTTAACCTTTAGCTAATCTTCCTAATGGTTCCCTGCTGAGGGAACGTGGTTGGGGCAGATGATTGGAAAGGTAACGGATTTGATGGAGGGCAGTTCTGTCTTGGGTTTGCTTTGGGAAGGCCTGTGCATTCCCAGGGGACATGAACAATATCCCACCAAATCTGTTCCAGAACCAGTGCAGTTAAGAGGCCTCTTGAGCATCCGTGGTGTCTTACGATGGTACAAGTGACCCAATGCAGGATGTCACCTTGCTTGGTGCCAAACATCTCGGTAAGCTTGAAGGGAACACACCAAGGTGGGGCAGCACTGAGTTCTAAGAAAAGAAATCTTAAATTCTCCTCGGGTAGAGGAAGCCTTATGGTATCTCTCCCTGCTAAAGCCCTTTCTGAAGCAATGCAGGATGTTAAATTGATGCTCTGTAAGACTGCATTGCACTGCTGTGCAGTCACCAGCTGAATTAGGAGAGCTAGACACTACTTAGTCATAAGATGGTGTTGTGCCATGATGTTATCAGGAAGGAAATTCATACTGTTGCAAAGATGCAAATGATGGCTTAATTATACGCTCCTACCAGCATAAGATGCTTTTAGATCTTTCCCTCAGACTCATGTACTGTGCTAATTAACAGTAATCCAACTGGAGGATCCCAGAGCAATGCTTCTGCATATTTTTTTCAGCTTATGCTGGAGCTCTTATGTTCTTTTCTTAAATAATTAATAATCATTACTGCCTGCTGTGCTGTGGGTATGTGCCAGTGATCTCAGATCCCAGCACATTTGCACCATTCCTGTTCCTGTCAGCAGCTTGGGTTTGCTCTTTGCAGAGGCTTTCATGTTAAGCCCTTCATTAGCTGGCAGTGGGGTTTGGATTTCAGTGGCATCAGGCTTTGATGTCATTAAGTAGCAAGCTGTTAAAGGAAGTGCCACCTATTTCATTACTGTGACTATTTTTATGCAATTAAGTTAAATACCAAGTAGAAAACAGATGCATTTTCCTAAATAACCCTTAGTACACAAAGCATTTTTGTCTTCAGGAGTTTGTGCTTACCTGGCTGGCCCCACCGATGCACATTGCAGGAAGCAGAGTAACTGTGCACCTGGTGGGAACCCACAGTGCAGGTGAGTGATGGAGCGGGGTGAGGAACCTTTGGTGTCATCTTTGGGTTCTTTTATCTGTAATTAATCCCTCTCTGTGTTCACTGGGGCTTTACTCTGCTTCAGTGTATGTAGATGAGGGATTACCTTATCTTTAATGAGTGCTTCAATGACCAAGTGGCAACTCATTACCTTATTTTTGAGTGCTTCAAATGGCGAGTCATTCCAGTTGGAGGCTGGCATTTTCATATTGGCCTGGATGAGCTTTAGCGAGGCTGCGCTGCATTTCGCAGCATCTTTAACTTTCCCAGCATGATGTTCTGGAGCCGCAGCTTGTCCTAACGCGGCTGTGCTTTATGTGACACGGCTCTGCCGTGCTCCCAGCCGGGCCCTGCATCATCCCAGTGAAATTCAGGGGGTGTTTCTCCCGGTGAGCCCATCCCTGTCCCCTGTGCCCAGGGCGGGTGTCCCGGGATGCCCGCGGGGCGCTGGGGCCGGCGCTGCCCCCGCAGCGGATCCGCCTGGTCTCGGCCCTTCCCCGGCCGTGCCTGCCCCTTTTCAGTCCTGCCCAGCCCTTCCCCGCCATCCCCAGCCCTTCCCCGGCCCTCTCCGCCCTCTCTCCGGTCCTGCCTGCCCCGTCCCCAGCCCATCCCCGGTCCTGCCCCGTGCCCGGCCCTTCCCCAGCCCTTGCCTGCCCCTTGCCCGGCTCACCCCCGGCCCTTACCCGGCCCCTTCCCAGCCCATCCCCGCCGTGCCCGCCCCTTCCCAGCCCGGTGCCGGCCCCGCCGTGCCCGCCCCTTCCTGCCGGCTCTCCGCTCTCCGCTCCCCTCCTGGCTGTGCCTGCGGCGCCGCCGCTGCCCTGGGCGCCGGGACACGCCGGGTCCCTCCCCCGGAGCCGCCCAGGCACCTCCCTCGGGCGGCCGCGGTGACTCACGGCAGCGGAGGACGAGGAGGAGGCGGCTCGGTTTGGCTCAGCTCGGCTCTGCTCGGTCCCGCTCCGCTCCGCTCCCCGCCCGTGCCGCAGCAGCGCCGGGGCCGCCCGGCCCCGCACCAGGTGAGCGCCGTGTGCTTTGTGCGCCGCCCGAACAAAGGCTCTGCTTCTCTGCTTCTCTCCCCTCTGCCTGCCCGGGGCCTCCCCGCTGCCCTGCCCTGCCCTGCCCGCCGGGCCCGGCCCCGCCAAGCAGGTACTGCCTTTGGGGTTCGGTGGCATCACCCCCTTCTCCACGAGGCCACCGTGTGCCACCCCTGTGCCCCCCGTGCCACCGTGTGCCGTGTACCTGCGCCAGGTGAGGCCGTTCCCACGCGGGGCAGCCCCAGGTGTGCCGGTCCCCGGGGTGATGGAGTGCCCCGTCCCTGCCCGGGCATCCCCCGCATCCCGCGGTGCGCTCCGCATCCCGGCCCGCCGTGGGGAGACACCTCCCGGGCAGCCTCACCCCGGGGTGATCCTGCCTCGGCTCAGAATTGTGTCTCTGGAGCCTCGGGGCAGCACCGTAACTTTGAGTTGGGGTGGGCAATATTGGCTCGGTGCAGTTCTGTGTGTGCTGGGGAGGGACAGCATCGCTGCCCGGCCCTCGGTGCATCAGTGCTCCAGGACACTGAGGAGAGAGGAGCCTCCTCCTGCTCAGCATCCAGATGTGCTTCATCAGGGCACGTTTGCCTTCTCTTCAAGAAGGGAATATTTTGTCTGTTGTATATCATCTTTTATTTGTCCGTTCCTCATCTTGGCACATTGAACAGGATGGGCTTTGATGCTCTGTGAGATGACTGTGAGACATTCTGCAGATGTGGGGATTTAAAAAACAACCCTGAAACACCAAACTCCAGCAGACTTTGGAGGCAAGTTAGGTGTGTTTTGTTCAGGGTCCTGGTCTGAGCTGGCTCCAGTATGGTGAGAGGCATGTTTAGTGAGTATTTAAAAACACACTTTTAAATCCATTTACAAAATCTTATTATATTTAGTTTTTCTTGGCTGCTGAACTTGCAGGCTTTCAGCTTCTTTTGCCTTTGGTATTTTTGGAGCTCATGTGTGATGTGAAATAGCTGCTGAAGGAGAATCACTATGTAATGAGTGAAAAATGAGGCTAAACACGTATTTCGGGGGATTGATTTTGAAAGTACTGCTATTGAAGGTGAGGCAGCTACATATCACTACTTTTAAAAATATGGGCTTATTTTCATGCCAATCTAAAAGCTACTTTTGCCTTGACAAACAGATTCAGCTGAAAAGTGGTGACAGGTGTATTTCAGACACATTGGGGTTCCTTCCTTTGCCATTAAATGAAAAGGCATCATCAGTTATTGTGTCTCTGGCATCTTGGTAGACACTGGCAGCTCCTTCAGTCTAATGTGGAGTTGTTGGGAAGTGGATTTGTGTGCTCTCTTAGTTGTTGGGGTGCATAGAAATAGTAAATCTCTAAAGAAGGGTGTGGAATTTGACAAATGCAGGAGCAAAGGGGCCTTTGGACCATTAACTGGTAATGGGTTGGGCCCAAAGTTGCTTCAGAGCAGTTTTCTCTTTTAGCTCATTTTAAGCATTGCAACAAGTTATGGAAAAGTTGTGTAGGACACAAAAGTGCTTTCAGGGTTCTTTTTGGCATCCAAGTGATAGTGAATCCTCAGCAGGACAAGGATCCCCCAGCCTGGCAGGAGTCCTGGTGGTGAATCCGTGTGGGCTCCAGCCCAGCCGTGTGTGCTGCAGGGCAGGGCCCAGGGCAGGGAGGGCTCTCCCTCTCACACACCCCAAAGCTTCTCTCTGCTGCCTGAACAAGAGTTCTTAATGCTCATAAATCTCACTGGACATAGCACATCATCATGTTGAGTGTTCAGGCTGCACAGAAAGCAAGTTGTGAATCCCAGTTTTATGGGAAAGGAGTAGTTGTACCAGTTTCTGCTCCCTTCCATCCTCTGCCTTTCCCCTCCTTCCCCCATCCACTGTATTTGGCTTTGCAAGAGGAAAGAGTGGTTTCCAAAACAATTTGTGGTGTTTTCTAAACAAAACCAAAAGTGAACGGAAACAAAACCTAGATTTTCTAATTGCTGACACTGATTGTGATCCATATCTGTTGCCAGAAATTAAAAATCATCCTGCAGTTGCATGTGGGCAAATAGAGGTAACACCTGAACATATTTGATGAGGTGAAGCTGTTAAAGGTTGATGCTCTGCTTGGGAATCAACTTGTGAGAAATAAATCTATTTATATGTGTTTAATATGAGCTTTTTTCTCTCCAAAATGTTTGTAAGCAGCGCAAACATTTATGACTTTTACTAAGTGTTTCAATTCCTAGTTGGCTGTTGACTACAAAATATCCCTCCTGAGCATCTGACCTAGTTTGGAGCATCAAAAATGCACCCAAGTGCTGTGCACAGAGAGGCAATGGGCTTTTGGAGGCTGCCCTGGGGTTTGCTGGGAGAAACTTCCAGGAGGGGCTTTTGCAGAAGGAAGGCTTGGGTGTCAGCAATATTTTTATACGTGCAGAGGCAAAACTGTATTTCTTTTTTATTGCAAGCTGTCACCAGATTGGGTTTCCTGCTGAAATGCAACAGGGCCAGAGGCAGCTGTTACAGCTACACCACTCGGTGGGGTGTCCAGTGCAGAAGTGGTGGGAGCATTGCACTCCTAATGAACAGGCCAGTTGTTTGTATTCTGGGAGCTGCCATAAGTGTTAGAGCCTGAAGGTCATTATACTTCAGTTTTCAGATGGTGAGAGTAAATTACTTTGTTTACTGTGTTTCCAGATATGTTAATGGTCACAATGGTAAAGCTGGTCAGTCATGTTCTTTACTTGAACTATCAGTGTGTTGCTTCTGGAACAGGATGGTGGGATATTCAACCAACAAATAAACCTTGATTGGTCCCCTGAAATACGTCAAAAAATCATGGTGTTTAATAGTTTTAATCGAGCCCTCCTTAAGAAGCCATTTAGTCCTGTTTGTTTTTTCCAGTAGGCTGATATCAGTTGTCATGTAAGATTCTTGCTGGAAGTGTATGCACTGGGGAACAGAGATGGGGCCAGTAGATTTGTACAACCATTCCCCTTGTCTCAGGATGTTCTGTTTTGTTTCCTGCAAATACACAGACAAGGAATTTATTTGATTCTTCAGCAAGTCCATTTTCTCTTTGTTACAAGGATGGCTCACAAGTATGGAAGCAACTTAAGTAATCAGCTCTGTTTATGACCATGACCAAGCTCTGAAACCTTCTGACTCACTTTATCCTTCTATAAAATTAGTTGACTACTTCACATGAAGGTGAAGATGTTTAATTAAAGTGTAATTGTTTTGCCTCTGAACTCATCCAGGTCCTGATTCAATACACATTGAAGTCAGTGAGGAGCTTTTAATTAATTTCCTTGAGCTTTAAATAAGTGTCCATGTACGTGTACCCTTGATGGAAATGTGACCTAAATTTTTGCAGCAGAGTTGCTGCAAAGGGGCAAAATAAATCCTGAAAGAGCTTAAGGTAAACTCCTGTTGGGAGGGTTTTTGTAGCACTGGGGAGGGGGCAGTGCAGCTCAGGGACCTCTAAGGTCACCTTAGTGGAGTTTCCTGAGGCTGAGCATGCTGGATCTGACATGGAAAAGTGGAAATTTCTCTGTGCCTTGGCAGCAATCTCACTTGGTCAGGAGAGGCAAGATCAGACTTCAAAATAAACACAGTTAACTGAATGTTTATGCAGAAACGATCAGCAATAACACTTAAATATAATTAACACTAAGAGTTGGTGCCAAACTGAGAAAAATAGGAGCATTCACATCTTCTCAGCTGCTTTTTCTCCAGGAATGTCTGTAGATGCCAAATAACACTCACTGGTTTATGTGGAATTCGTGAAAGGTTTTGCTGAATTTCAGAGGTCAGAGACATCAGGTCTGGAGTTTGATTCCTCTAAAGGAGTGGTGTTGTGTCTGTGGGCTGGGGGTCGGTCTCTTCTCCTGGGTTACAAGGGACAGGATGAGAGCAAAGGGCCTCAGGTTGCACCTGGGGAGGTTCAGATTGGATATTAGGAAAAATTCTTTCATGGAAAGGGTTGTGAAGTGATGGAACAGGCTGCCCAGGGCAGTGGTGGAGTCACCACCCCTGGCAGTGTTCAGAAAACCTTGGGATGTGGTGTTTGAGGACATGGTTTAGTGCTGAACATGCTGGTGGTGCTGAGCTGATGGCTGAACTTGATGAGCCTGAAGGTCCTTTCCAACCTTACCAACCCCATGATTCTGTGATGCTCCCATTCTTTGGGAAGCAATGGCCATTTATCCTGTAAATTCACCCAATTTTACATGTATAGATCTTGAAACACTCAGTTTTAATTACTTAACTTCATTTGTGTTATCTCTGGATTAACCCCACACAGTTCCAGCAGCTCAGCCTGGTTGCCTTTGTGTGTTCTCAGCCTTGTTTGTGACTCTTCCAGCAGGTGATGAGTCCCAGCCCTGATGGGGTTTGATCTCACCCTCCAGGCCCTGCAGCCCCTGCTTTGTTCCTCTCCAGCCCCTGTATTTGTACAGGGGTGCTGAAGGCAGATTTCAGCTGTTCCAAACCCTGACCCCTCCAGGTTTGTGTCCCAGCTCAAGGCTAATGGAATTAAGGTGACATTCAAAATTGTGGCAAGGGAGGAAGGAAATTGCATCCCTTTTCCTGAGAAATAGGAAGTTTCTTGAAGGCAAGATTTCCTTCCTTGTAATCCCAGTTTACAAAAAAATATAGAAAGCAAAGTGTCTTGTTTTAAATTTGTGAACCTTAAAACCCCTCTCTTAGAACTGACAAGGGTTTTTTCCTCCCTCCTCTCTCCATCTTTGCATCATAGTCTTGTTTGGTGGCCTAAAGAAGGTAACAAAATCCTTTTCTTTTTGTTGTTAACAAGTCCTTCAGAGAGGAGAGAAGCTGGCATATTTTTGCACATGTAATTAAAAGAGCTACTCAGAGCAATGTATGGAACACTATCCAGGAAAGCTCTCAGGGAATATTATTTTGGGAAGGTCCTTGGAGCAGGAGGCTCTTGCCTGTATTATCCTGATGCTCACAGGTCACTGGGGAGGCAAAGGCTTTGTGTTCTGTGAGTACCAAAGAGATGATCAAGGAATGTATTTGTATGAGACAAATAGCCAGTAATTCTCAGTTCAGTGCACAGCAAGAGCCATTAATAAAATATCTCTTTAAATTGTTTTAAAAATTAAACCTTATGTTGATGCAGAACTGAAACCACTTCTCAGCCTTTTTGGTTATTCAGAGCATCCATGGGGAGTGGAACAGAGAAGAGGTAAGATACGTACGTGACATAAATACTGTATTTATCACATTTTAGAACTGATTTTATTGATGTGTGAGGCCAGAACAGTATTTGTTGTTGTCCAGTGGTTGTGCAATTTTGGTAGTCAGGAACTATTAATCCAATAGTTGGTCCTAACACTGTGCTTTGATACAGCATTGCAAAATCCTAAAATGCTAAATAGTCACCAGGCTAATAACAGCTCACCTTCTAATTGCTTTTAAAAAATCCAGTTAGCCCTAATCTCTCTGCTCTAAAAGATTTGTAGGCATTTTCAGTGTGAAATGGCTGTGACCTGGCAGTGATGATGCTCAGATGTCAGTCAGAATTACAGGGCAGCACAGGGCACGTTTGGCATGGAAAGCTCTCCCTAATCCAGGGGTGTCTGGAGATGTGAGTTGGGCAGTGCCAGAGAAATGCCTATAAATAAATATATATATATATATGCACACACACACAGAGTAGAGAGAAACCCTTCCAGTGCACTGCTCGTGATCTGCCATTTCAGGTTAAATGCACCCAGTGCTGGGAGAATTTGGTCACTGCACCATGGGCAGTTTGACTCCCAAAATGGCACTTCTGGGCTTTGGAGGCTTTTGCAGTGTGACTGTGAATTGAAATTCAATGTTATTGTTATTTTAACTGCTCACAGACACTCGCTGGGATTTTGCCTGCTCCTAATTAGGTTCTTGCCTGTTGGGGTTAAGGATCTGTGCTCTGGGATGACCCTGGGGCAGGGGCTGGGACCAGGTGACCCCCCTGTGTCCCTTCCAACCTGACCCCTCTTGTGGGTCTGTGATTTCAGACTGTTCTGGAACGGTTCCTGGTTGGTTCAGTATCACTTGCCTTTTTGTTAAAGTTGCCTGAAACATCCAATGTTTGTCCTAGATGCAGTTCAATTTCCAAACTCTGCATACAAATACAATATTAATGAACTCTCTGACTGGAAACACACCAAACACTGAAGTGCTTCTGCATTTGCACTGCTGGTAATTCTGACATCTGTCCTTGCTCATGTTTCTGTTTCCTGTTCCATTCCAAGCTACTTGAGAACTGCTGAAGAGGCAGAAAACACATCCTGCACTGTGGGCATATGCACACACCTGCATCAGTTTGGACACTGTGTCTGTTCTGGAGGCTTATTTGGGGTTCACTGGGAAGACTGAACCAATTTCTTGCTTCTACAATCAACCCCTTCTTTACCAGTGTCCATTCTTCATGAGTGGAGGGTGTTGGTAATTTTTACCTATTACTGGTGCTGCATTTTTTCACTGTTTTATGATTCAAGTCAAAATCAAGCCATGAAAATAAAGCTAATTGCTTAGGGACAAGAAAAGGCACCTCAAGGTTGTTAGGAAACTTCATTTTCTGTTTCTGAGAAGCTGGTGTGTTTACAGAGGGATCTCCACAAAGCTTTGTGCACAGCTTTGTTTTGATGAGGGATGTGTAGCCCTGTTTTTACAGCAGTAATTCCTCAGCATGGGACACCTGGTAGTTAAATCATTGGCTATCTGTCATTAGTGCCCAATTTCCTGCCTGGGAGATTTGTGGCTCTGTTATAAATAGGGAAGAGGTGCCTGATTCACAAAGATGCCCATGGTGAGGACAAGAGCAGCACCCATCCATCGAGCTGGTGAGGACCCTCTGGGATAAAGGACTGTAACATTCTCCTGGAATTGTTTCTGTGGCTGGGATAGAATTGGTGTCTAAACTGCTGCAGAGAGTGTTGGCACTTTATAAAGAATTTTTGACACCTTCATCTTTGAAGTGTGAGTACCTTGGTGAAATGAAAGGCTTTTTTCAGGTTTTGTTGCTGTTACTACATTTAATTTCAGAGCCTTCAAGTTGACTGACGTGAACTACCTAAAAACCTGTGCAGGCTTTTTTAAGTGTGAGAGGTGTCTTCTCCTCGAGGGAAGGAGAGGAATCACCTGGTTTGTGTGTGCCTGAAGGTCAGGAGGCAAAGACTGATTTCATGAGTGGTGGGTATCATGGTAGGGTTTTTTTTTGGTTTTAAATGAGCTTGAGCATTGTTGTAAGAACTGTGATGATGCATTAGGAAGGTTTACTGAATGCACTTCCTTACAGCTTCTTTAGTCCATTTTGATGCTCTGAAGGGTGATCCAGCACTGGGGAGAAAAACCCCTGCTCTTTTTCAGAGATGTTTCAGGACTAACTGGCAGCGTTTGGGGCTGGTTCCTGTCCCTCTCCAGGAGGGAGGGCTGTAGAGTTTTGTTAAAAATTTAAATCTAACTTTTAGGAGATGCAAACCTACCATGGGAGTTCCAGCAGTAAATTGACCCAAATCTGACACTGGGGTTCACATTCTGAAGTCAGCTAAAAGGCACTGCTGAACACAGAAAGGAAGACAAAAAAAACCCCTGTTAAATATTTCAACTCTTACTGCTCACCTATAAATAGGTAGCTGTTATGAATTCTTCATTGTATCCCTCTGGAGATGGGAATTAATCCAGTCTCCAGCTGCCTGTGACTGAAGGTCACGAGTCAGAATGAATTAGAGGAAAATTTGTGGCAGCATTTTGCAGCCTCTGGTTCCTGACTTCAGGTTTCAGGCTCCAGCTTGGAAGGTTTCCGGGCTCTGTCTGTTCTCTGTACAATGCCATTTGAAAATGAACAAGGCTTAATTTGGGGGCAGCACCCCCTTGCTCTTGCAGCTCCGGGCTGGGGCAGGGCCTTAACCCTGGCTAATGATCCCCCAGGGCTGCAGGACCCTCCTGCTGGCTCTCAGCTCCCTTTGTGCACAGCAAAGGGAACCTGCCATGCTCAGGTTTGTTCTGCACAACTCCTTTGTAATCCTAACCCATTAACTGAGAGGTCTGACTGCCTTCAACAGAACTGGGCAGGTTCAAGGGGGAAAATAAATTGTGGCTGAACTCAGTCCTGTTGGGTTTCTTTTGGCTGTAACTGGAAATGCTACAAGATATTAAAGAGGGAGTCAGCTGTGAGTTACCTTTGAAAGGGCTTGCCAGATGGCTGCTCTGAGTACCCTAAATTATTGACTGAATATGTAAGATATTACATTTTCTGACAGCTTACTGCCTTTTTATTTTCCTCCCTTAGTGTAGGCTGTGCAGATTCCTCAATTTCACTCTGTTTTTTCCCAGACCAGAGTAACGTGGTGGTTGGAATGTCAGCACTACAGAGGACTGCAGTGCTGGGGGGAATATGGAATTTGAAGGCACAAAAGCTCATGTTGCTTTCCCATTGCATTAAATAAACATGTCTTTAAAATGGAATGGGATGCTTAAGTGGCTTCCCTTATGCAAAATTTATAAACACACATTTTTGTAGTGTGTCTTTTTCCTTTCTCTGTCGGGATGTGAAATATTTATTTATTTATTTATTTAAAGGGAGTAAATCAGAGTGATTTGGAAGTTCTTTCTTACAGACCCATCTGTGGCCTTGTCCAGCAGACAGTCCCTGCCAGGTTCTGGATTCCTCCCAGTGTAGGTGGAAGTGAGACAGACACAGTTACAAATCTGTAATTTTCACTTGCTGTGTGTTGGAATCATCTGCTGAAGGTTCAGTCAAAACAGTTCTTGCTGCTGAGGCTTGAGTTTCCTTAGGAGCTGTTTCCATCTGTTGGTAAAACAGTCGAGTTGAGCTGAGACTGAGTACAGATTTCTCCTGTCGACATTTCTATGAAGTGAAAACCCAGGCCCTGATGTTCTAAATCCAGTTAGGAAAATCAGTAAAAGGGGGAGCTAATGGCAATAGCAGTATTTTTTCATGATTTATTGTTGTGTCTGAAGTCAGTAATTAAAGAGAAAGCCACTGCAGTCCTTTGGTTCCCTTTTGGGGAGGAATATATTGTGTTTTCATTAAAACCTTTTTGGAACAAGTAACAATGTGGAGAGGTAGGGAAGTGCTAGTGGGAAAGATAAAAACCCTTAATCCTTTGGTAACACACCTGTAGAGTAGCCCAGATGGCTTTCAGTGAAGTACCCACATCTCCTGGGTCCAGAGGCACCTCTGGTTTATTTTCACCTTTAAGTGCCTTGCTGGAAAATGTCACCCCAACCTGGAGGGCTCCAAGGTGGTACTTGGAGCTCTTTGGGCCAGGGCTGCCCCTGCACCCCCCAAGCCCAGGAGGGGCTTTGTGGCAGCCACATGGGCATGGCAGGCGTGCCTGGCTCTGCCCACTCCACATGTTGGGCCTTGCAGAGCAGCAGGAATTCCTGGGATCCTCACCCAGCCCCTGCAGGAGTGTGGGGAGGGCCCTGCTGAGCACCAGCACAGCTTTCCCAGCTGTTCTGACCATCCTGCTGTACTGCCTGGCAAAGGAGGGAGTGTTTCCAGCCTCAGAGGTATTGCCTTGGCAAAGCTGGGCTGGCAGTTTGGGCTGTAATATTTAGATCGTTGTTGTTTATTATTCTGTTGTGTGATTCATCTTAAAAATAAATGAGAACTAAATTTCATTGCCTGTGCCTGGCAAACAAGAGAGAATTAGGTGACCCAATTATGTCCATTTGCAGTGTGTTGTATACAGCAGGACAACCTTGAAGGATTTAAGTCTTTTAACACAGTTTAGCGAAGAGTGTTGTAATTTCAGACTCAAAGTGCAGCTTCTGAAATGCACAGATGAATCCTTTTTAGGAGGCAGGCACTGAGAAGGGGGCCTGGGGAGCAGAGCTGTGTTTGGGTGCCACAGGTGAGTCCTGCAGCCCAAGCTTTCCTCTTGGCTCTGCACATCCCCTGCCCTCACCTGGAGAGCCCAGGCCAGGCCTGCCAGAGCAGGGGGTTCTCTGTGGCTTCCCCAGCCTTTCCAGCTCTCCCTTCAGTGCTAATAATGCAGGATGTGATTGCCAGAAACCCAGCTGAGACCCCAGGATTGCTCTGCTTAGGCCAGGGTGTATCAGTGAAGGTGTCACTGGGCCTTGGAACTGCTTTGCCTGTTCATTCCCTTGGATGAACAGTTCTCCAGTTGAGTTCTGTTGATCCTGTGGAGATTCCTTCAGTCCAGTACCCAGCAGCTCTTGTTGTTCTATCTCCCTGTTGGGCTTTTTGTGCTGAAAATCCAGATTCAAACATTGTTTTCTGGGGAATGTTCCTCATATGCAATATAAAACATGTGACAAGAGTAGGCAAATAAATTGTGTGTTTTAACTGCACACAGTAGGATTAATTAGAGCTGTTGGTAAGTTTGTTGGTGATGGATGGGATGTAGAAAATCAGCTTTTATCTCTGCTGATCAGCTAACACTCTGCCCTTGGCATGTTGCATCCTGCTGCCAGCTCAGTTTCCTTACACTGTTGTAACCAGTGACATCAGCTTTAAAAACATGTTTCTTTTCAATAAATGTTCCTCATATTTCATCTTAAAATCTCCTTTATCCTCGTGCTGTGGGGAAGCATTGTGGTCTCTTAAGTGACAGAATCTAACACTGACTCTCTGACCCTTGTCCATCTCCCAACATCTCTGAACCTGTAATTATTACTTCTCTGCTTTCAAGCTTTTCTGTATGTTAAATACCCTCTGTAGCAGTCCCTGACCCGAGTGTAAACCATTGTAAAGAAGTAGAATTATTTAGGATGGAAGGATAAGGGTGAATTGAATCTGGAGCCTTTGTGCTTAAAATAGTTTTCATTTCATTTCCATGGTAAAGAGCCTTGCATGGTTTTATCTCTTCTTAAATCCAGTCTAGGAAAGTAAGTCCATTGGGGCAGGAGCAGCTTTGATTGTAAGTTGGGAAGTGTTTTGTATTCCAGTGATACCTGAGTTGGAAAGGGTTCAGTTGCTTCTTGTCTCCTGCTCCTGGGAGTGCCTGGTGGGAGCTGAGCTGTGGCAGAACCTCCTGAGCAGGGGCAAACCTGAGCCTTGCTGTCCTGGCAGGAGGTGCTGAGGGATGTGCTGAGCCCCAGCAGCTGCTCAGAGTGAGCCTCACCCTACCTGGGTGTGGGAGAAGCAGGAGGGAAAGGGAGCACTCAGTGCTTGTTTAGACTGAGACACAAATGGGGAACTTGGCTTAGGCAAAATGAATAATGTTCTGAGCTTGCAGGACCAAAAAGGGGATAGAGGTGAGCAAAGAGGAGGAATTCAGAGCTGGTAAGTGCAACTGAAGCAAAGCCCTACCTGCCCTGGGAAATCCCTGAGGATGGACCATGGAGGCCACAGGTCTGGGAGGACTCTGAGGGCTGAGCAGAGCTCGTGCCAGCAGTGATTCAGCTGTTCCTCAGCTGTCCTGCTAAACTCATTCTCCTCTTTTGCACTTCTTCCCTCCCACCCCCAAAATACACAGTTGCAAAATATTTTTAGATCTTATTTCTTAGGGTTTGTTAGAGATGAATGTGGAAATGCTGCTGTGTAGTTGGGAGTGTGAGCTGCTGTTTGGAACAGATGGGGACAAGTTGGTAGAAGAACCTTTGAGTGGCTTTGGACTGGTCACCACTGGTCACTTCTTGTTCTCGTACTTAAGAAAGAGTAACACAGCCTAATTTTGTTTACTCCAGTTGGTTTTGGAGCCTCTAGCAGCAAAGGTACTTGTTCTTCAGAGGATGTGCCCTGTGGTTTAGCAGAGACCTTCTCAAGTTGTGGTGTGCAAGGCTGATGTTCCACCGTGTGTGGTGTCAGTGGAGAGGTGAGTTCAGCTGGGGACAAGCCCAGCACGTTCTGAGCACTTCCCTTGCCCTCAGCCTTCCCTTTAGGAAGGAGCCCACACAGCTGTGGTGGTTGTGGAGTCCTGGTGGGTGGGTCTTTGAAGTCCACAGAAGGAGAGCAGCAATTAGTTACTGGAATAGGTCCCATTGTCAGTGCTGGAGATAATCTTTCCTCGGACTGTGTGTTTAGAGGGCAACAACGGTGGGAACTAATTAGTGAGGTCTGGCTTCAATAATCCTTTCAGAGCAGGCAATTCCTCTTCTCTGGAGAGGTGAAATGCTGCTTTTAAGGCACTGATAAAGCTCAGCTGCTCCCAACGCCTCCTGAAAGACACTGGGGAAGCTCCAGGTGAAGCTCTACCAGGAATCCTGGATTCAGAGAGGTTGGTCTGAAAAATTCTGTGCCAAGGGTTTTCCAGCCCAGCTTTCCGTGGCCAGCTTTGTAATTACTGTGTTCAGATAACACAGGCATAGTTGAAAACAATAATTTTGGTCAAAATCAGCATGCTTCACATTTCTCTCTAGTTCTCTTCAAATCCTTGGTAAGAGACTCGTGTTTGGGGAGTTTTACTCGAAGTTCTGTGTCACAATGTTTAGTGGTTGTTCCAGGGAGTTGGGTTTTGTGCTGAAAGCTTCTTTAGGAATGCAGAGCTTGAATGCATTTCATTCTCAAGTGGTTGGGAATGTCATTGGTATGGTCAGGGTGGAAGTCTTGCAGATGAAGAATGGCTTGAATTTTAAAAAAACTTACTCTTTAAAAAGAAAAAGGCTCTCCAGGCTCCAGACAAGCCTGCAGTTGTGTGAGCCTTACCTAGACTGTGTTCTGGAGCAGGCTGGGGAGGAAGGGTCCTCCTGGGGTTCTGCTCTGGGTATTTGTGTAATGCTTTGCTCCTTTGCTTTCCCAGGGCAGTTCCCTCTTACGTTCTCCCCAGCTCCAGTCACTGGCCAGGACTGAACACGTGGGTTGTCTCCTCTGTGGTTTTTGGAAGCAGGTAGGTTGGCAGGGCAATATGGGGTTTGGTTGGGTGGGGATGGGGCAGCAACAACTTCATCTGTGTGCCAGGAAGGATTGTGGGGCAGGGAAATGCTGCCTAAGGAATGGTTCATTATGTGTAGCATATTAATGTGGCTTCCTTGAGAAAACAAAGCTGGTAAGTGCTTTGATAAGATTTTCTAGTCCTTCATTTGTAAAGATGGATCATGTTGTCTTCTGGGCATGGCCCAGCTTTGTGTGTGGGTTTGGAAATTTCCTGATGTAATGTCTGCTGGGCACTCTTGTCATCCTAAACCCTGCCTTATGAGAGCTCTCTGTAACAGGAACAGAGGCGTGTCCAAACTTCTCATATTGTGGTCTCAGTGCTGTTTTAAGACTCTTGTCTTTCTGCTCTGCTGTCACCAGGTAGGATGGGCTGTGATGGCTGAGACTGTCACCCGCGATGATTGTGCAGTGTGTGAAGGTCGAAGTGCTCTGTGAGCTTAATTCAGCCTCTTCATGAACACATTTTGGGCCATATTGAGGGCTTTTTTGCCCAAGTTGCTCACTAACTCTGGGGGCATTCACTGTATGGGCAGGCTGTAGGATCTTTATCCCTCCTGTTGACATGGGTGGCTTCAGGACAAACCCCTCTTGGCTGAAGGTTACTTCAGAAGAGCCAGGTTTAGACAGGAATTTTCATCAACTCTTTCTAAAGTTTAAACCTTAATAAACAACTGGAAGATAATTGTGATGGAAACCAATGAATAATACCACGTGTAGACTGCACATTCTCTGATGTGTAGAGCAATGCTGAGGTGGGGTCTTCCTTGCTGGCACAGGGGCAGCCAGGGCATCTTCTTGGTGCTTGGGGATGGTGCCACCTATTGATATCCCATGTATTTAATTTCATTTTTAAACAATAGATGTGTTACCACATTTCAAGGTTTGGCTGTTATGATTTTTCTTTTCTGAATTGGTTGGTTACTCGTGCAGCACTTTCCCTTTTCAAGTAATGATATCTACAAAAATATTATTTATAACATTAAGAACCAGTCACAACCTTGCAGCCTGACTTAGTATCTTGATAAATGTTTATTGTTTTATTAGTCTCTGGGTAAACACAATGTCTCTTGCTCTTGTTTTGTTCACTGTCTTGGCATCACTTGTTAGCACTCAGTAAATTGCACTGTGGAGTGTGTGCTTAGTAACATAATTCTATTTACTTATTTGAGTTGACACTGCACAGAAATATGGGATGGTTTTATTCTCCCTTCAGAGAGCAGTTTGCTGATTAGAGCAAAAAAAAACCCACAAACCACCTTGCACATGTAGAGGCTGCAGTTTCCAGGCAGAACCATCTCCAGCAGATCAGCCTCATGCAGATCTTCCCACTGGAGCTTGTCCAGCAAGGACTGTGATAGATCCTTCTCACTTTTTACTGCTCTTATCTCCATGCCCAGTAATGTGGGTGGCAAAGCCTATCCCAGCAGCTGCTGCTGGAGTCTGCATTGCTTCTGACTCACTCAGGAGGGCCTATGTGTAATTTTAAACTGTTTCCACACCCAGATTACTTTCCCTTAAAAGTAATAATGAAAATGAAGTGAGGGGAGAGGTTGGTAATGACTGCAGGAAAACATTACAGGGAGAACAGTGTTTGAACCTGCTGAGATACAGCCTGCTGTAAGCAAGCCTTGGGTAGTGTATTCCCCTGCTTACTGAGGCTCAGGAAATCAGATTTATAGCTTGGGATGGGGCCAGACCCAGTTCTGGGGATGAAAACTGCTTGGAGACCTGCTCTGGAGCCACTTCTGTGAGCTGTGTGTGGTGCAGGAGTGGCTGGTCACACCTCCCTCCACAGATCCAAGGAATCACAGCATGGGTTGGGTGGGAAAGTACTTGAAATACCATCCCCTTCCCATGGGCAGGGACATCTTTCACTGGCCCAGGTTGCTCCAAGCCCCATCCAGCCTGGCCTTGGACACTTCCAGGGATCCAGGGGCAGCCACAGCTTCTCTGGGCACCTGTGCCAGGGCCTCACTGCCCTCCCAGGGAAGGATTTCCTCCCTCCATCCAATCCAAACAATTTGAGGCCATTCCCCCTTGTCCTGGCACTCCAGGACTGCAAACAGTCCCTCTCCATCTCCCCTCAGGGGCTGGCAGGGGTTGCACTTCCCCAGCACAGGGCACTTGGAAGAGCTTGGTTCACTTTGTGGTGCTGTTATAGCAGTTTGTTGTTTGAAGCACCATTATCTTCTACATTTCCAGTTGTATTTTCCCTATTGTTGACTTAAGAAACATCGAGGATCATTTTTAAGAGCAGCTGGAGAGTATGTCTGAATGAGATTCTGTGTCTTGCCNTTCTACATTTCCAGTTGTATTTTCACTATTGTTGAGTTAAGAGTATGTCTGAATGGGATTCTGTGTCTTGCTAAACACCCTGTTGTGGAACTTAAATAATTACCAGTCAAAACAAAGTACAGTCATGCTTTGTGCTATGGAATTCAGATAGCACAGTCTGTTGATTTCATAACATGATTGGTTTTTATTGAAATAAAAAAATAAAAGTCCAGCTTTTAAATCATACAAGAAGGGATGATCAACCATCTCATAAATTGTAGTAACTTTTACAGAAGTGGCCTTTTTGTATGATATATAAAGGAAAAATGAGAGAGGAGGAAGACTTAATTAAGACTTTTAGTTTTCACCACAGCTTTTGTTTAGTCATTGCAGGTTTGATGGCTGTGCTTTCTGCATCCTGTTTTCATTCTGGTTGTGCTTATTTATGGAAAAACCCGCCAACCATGGACTCTCCTGTCAGGGGGAATCTTTCATCTCACTGGCAGAGTCCTGTTTGTGCTCAGGCACTGGGAGACCCCCAGACAGGGGGATGGTGGGGGGTGCTCATCAGCCTCTGGGAATGTTTGCAATGTAAGGCCCAGTTTAGCTGTTCACACTTTAAAGGAATTCCCTGAAGAGGGATGTGATTCCTTGTTCTCTCAGGGTATTCAGCGGTCTGCCCACTGGTGAGAAAGTTTGGAAATGAAACTTTTCCTGTATTTCTATTATATTCCACTAACTGGTTTGTCTTCTTCTGCCCTTCAGGAAATCCAGGAGCTGGCAGGAGGGGGATGAACCGTGAGGGCGTCCCCGGAAAGAGTCCGGAGGAGATGTACATTCAGCAGAAAGTGAGAGTCCTGCTCATGCTGAGGAAGATGGGATCCAATGTAAGCTGCACCTCTCAGCCCATTTTTGTGGCTTTCCAGCCTGTTTTGTGGTGTCTGGGGTAGTGCTTGTTGAGATGGGCAGGTGAGGGTCTGGTTTGATCTGTGGGTTGTTTTAGCCATCGATGATTTAACCATTATCTGCAGTTAAATACAATTGATTTTTGCTTAAATACTATGAGGCTTGTGATGCCTGAAACTGCCACGTATAGATAAGTGAGGTGTCCAGATTTAAAGGTTTTCATCACTGGACAAACTGCATAGCAAAGCAAGTGTTTTAAGGTGACTGCCCATGAACTCGCTGCTGTGTCCTTGCTGCTGGCAGAGCTGCACAAAGAGCAGGGGGTGAAGGTGCTGGAGGGGAGAGCAGGGGCAGGGGGGGTGGGGCAGGGGGAGGCAGGGGGTGTGTGTGCTCCCTTCCTGTGCCCACTGCTGTGCCCACTCCTGTGCCCACAGCTGACGGCCAGCGAGGAGGAGTTCCTGCGCACCTACGCAGGGGTGGTGAACAGCCAGCTCAGCCAGCTGCCCCAGCACTCCATCGACCAGGGTGAGTACTGCATCCCTCTGCCTCCTCCTGCCTGGGGCAGCACACTCAGAAACACCACATTCAGGCTCCTGTGTTCCTGCATTAACCCTCCTGCAGCCCTGGGGCTGTGGCTGCCAGAGGCTTTGGGAGAGGAGGGCTCTGACCTGTCAGCAGGTGGGTTTGTGTTCTTCACTGGAGCTGAGATCCATTAGCATGGAGAGCAGTTTTACACACCTTATTCTCCATGGTAACTCAAAACATTGATAGCCAAAGTCCTGGGAGCTACATTCATGTGTAGAGCTCCCTCCCCTGTGTGATACACTGAACAGAAATAAATTTTAACCTCATGGATTTATTTTTATTGTGGGTGCAGTAAAAGTCAGGGATGCACAGGGCCCTCCAGTTCTGCTCTGCTCAGTACAGACCCTCTGCAGAAGATCTTAATTCTTACATTCATCTTAATTTTTATATTTATTCTTAAGCTGGGCATCTGTGCTTAGAGAGGAGCAAGTTTGGGGGTTGCTTGCAAGCAGTTTTACTCTCCAGACTGGGAGTTTCGTAACAAAATAAAATGCAAAGTAAATATTCTAAGGTACAAAAGCATGTGTTGGGCATGTGATGATTTAGTTACTAAGACTCCACTTGCTTGATAACACTATTGTTACAAAATGAAATGGAATCATCTGACAGTGTCCTTTGTTTTTCACATTTCCATGAGTGTGGAAGTGCAGTGTTACTGTTTCAGCAGAGTAAGAGAGAGATTAACAATAGGAGGAATTTGTTTTCCATTGCATTTCTTTAATTTGCACAATGTAATTCATTCCCAGACAGGGGTAGTAGGCTCGTAATATGTTAGTAAATCTGCTTTGGTTTGTTTAGATTCCCATTAAGGGGATGAACTACGTGCTGGTTTGGCTAATTCTTTGCAGAAGTCTTGGTAAACAGCCCTGTGGAGCTGCTCTGAATCCACTAATCTCTTCTGAACCTGAATGTCTCTTCCTGCCTTTTCCCTCCCCTGCACAGGCCCCGTGCCAGATCACATTCATAATGCACACTTTGGTGAGGAGGGAAAATTGTGGGGCTCCAATGCCAGAACTGAGTTGAGCAGAAACTGAATATAGATCTGAGACATTTAGAAATCCATTAGAAACACAACCTGCACAAACTTGCTGTTCTGTTTTAAGCCTGTGTGTTCATTCCTCACGTAGCTGGGGTTGCTGGAGATGGAGATATACTTGTATGTTTTGGCTCAGGATTCTTCTTTTCTGCCAGTCTAAAGGGAAAATTTGGTAGGTTCTTGTCAAAAACTGAGGTACACATTCAGTTAAGAGAGACTGGTTTAGTTGCAGTTGGCATTTTTCAGTGTTAAAGAAGGCACATTTTTCACAGTGCAAACCTGTGCTGAATTACCTGCACTTTGGCAAAGAAGGGATGATAGAAGCAGAAACCCAGCCAGGGCTCAGAGCTCCTTCCTGCAGCTGTACTGCTGCACAACTCCTTCCACCTTCACTGCCTGATTTTACTATCTGTGAAAGCATATTTTTCTCACCTTGCAGACTCAAAACATTGAGTTTTGATGTGACTTTTAAATGTTATCAAAAGACCGACCAAGAATTCCTTAAGTCTGCTTCTCAGCTCCCTGATCAGGCAGTGCAGGAAATGTAAGAGCTTCACACATTGTTCAAAAAGTGGGGTTTGTCCCATATTTGAACAGTTAGGAACTGATTTGTCTGTCATGATTTTCATAAAGTCCTTGAAGATCCTTCACACTTTGTCCACAGGGAGGAGAAGCCCTAATGTGAGACTCTGCTGTCTTTGCAGGGAGATTTGATCCCACAATCTTCTTCCCAAAATTATAATTAAACTGGTGGCCTGACCATTAAGAATTTTCCTGCTGGGGGAAAAAAGAACAAAGGAAAAAAAGTCGTTCAATATTTAGAGAAGTGGGGAAGGATGTTGGTTCTTTTCATGCTCAGAGGTGCCATCTCTGCTCAGTAAGCAGTGGAGAGTGGGAGGCACAAATGGAACTGAAGAACAGCCAAATGCCTTTTGCTTTGCAGGAAGATGAAGCTGCAACTGTCATTTCTTGCTCAGGACTCTGATTTCCTCAGCAATCTCTCCAGTTTCCAGCAGTCAGTGAGTGGTGCTCTGGGCTGTGGTGGCTCCCACAGCAGCCATCCCTTGTCTGTCTGTCTGTCCCTCCTGCTGCACCCTGGAGTGAGGGAAACAGGAAGGGTCCCTTATGAAATCATTGGCAATCAGGAATACAATCACAGAGGGGTCCGATTTTCCACCCTAAGGGAGATTCCATCTCCACTAGATGGCATTATCTTGTGCCGAAAAACCCATCCAAATCCTCACTGACTGTTCTGAGTGCTCCAGGATTGCTTAAAGGAATTTTGTTCCCTACTTTTCTGCTGTTTTCATTGAATCTCCTCTGGATTTTTATTCTTTTTTCCATGCAGCTTGCCTTACACAGCAACAAAAGGTGTGTTATTTAAGGAGCTGGCCCTCAGTGGACCTCAGAGTCCTTTGTTCCACAGGGGACAGGTTGCTCTCAGCCTGGCTGGTCCCAGTCCTGCCTTTAGAGCATTTTGCTCCAGCAGGCACAAAAGGCACAGAGCTCCTTCACATCCCTGCTTTGTTCCCCAAACAAAGGCTGACACCCTTGGCATCAGCACTGGGAGAGCCTTGTCATGGACCTGCAGCTTTCTGTGGGTCACTGGAAAACACTCTCACCTGGCTCCTGAGTTCCAGGAAGGCTGGTTGGGTTGGGATGTTTGGGGGATTTTTGTGGGTTTTTTTCATTCTTTGCTTGGTGTTTTGTGGTTTGGTTTGGTTTAGGGTTTTGTGTGTTTTGGGTTTTTTTTACAGGATTAAGAGGATGGACAGTCTAGAATTTTTCCAGGGTATCCTCTGTCCCAGTTTTTATGGTTCTCTTCCTTGTGCACCCATGGAATGCTGTCCCGGGGGGCTGGCTGGTGCCTCCCAGGGTGGTGTCCCTGCCAGGTCTGGGGGGTGACCTGCAGCTCCCCTGAGACCCCTGTGTGACCTCAGGAGTCACTGCAGCCCCCCTGCCCCTGCCCTGAAGGGACAGGCTTGCCCTGGCCCTGCCAAGCTCAGCCTTCTGCCACAACCCTTCAGTGAGCCACTGGTCAGAGCAATCTGACTGGGCTCTGTTGGCTGTCTTTGGGGCCAGCAATGGGAATTAATGGCTAATTTTGATCAAGAAGCATCTTGGAGTCCCTCTGTAATCATTCAGCAAGCCTGAGGGCTGTGACTCTCCTTGAGTTTGTGGTTGTTTTTGTTGGAAGAGGAGAAATTATATCCTTTATCTCTTTATTTCTTATCTTGCTTTCAAAGGGAATTCATCTGTTCAGATGCAGAAAATCACTGGGTTAGGATTGTTTACAGATTTCCTTTTACCTGTGAAACACCTTCACTCCTGAAGCATTACCTGCTGAAGGAGTGAATCTTGTTTTCCTGACAGGAGGCTCAAAGTTACTCTGAATATCTTTGTGTAAATCAGGTAATAATGACATATATCCCAGGCTTTCTAATGTGCTGGAGCAGATCTCAAATGGAAATCAGTGTAAATCTCTCTAGTGTGTGTTCTAACCTCTTCACATTTATTGTTGCAAGATATACTGGAGCCCCAGATCTGGGAAGGGATCCTCAGTGGCCAGAACATGTACTCCAGTCTGAAAATAGTCTTTTTTCCTTTCTTTTCAGTTCCAACTCTGTTTGCCCTTTCTTTTCAGTGTATTCCAGACTCTCAGGAAGTGCTGAGGCCCTCAGTGTGTTGACTTTGATATTCTTCTCTAGAGAAGGCTCATCTGATGTATTAAAAATACCTTATTATCCACTGAAAGGTGAACTGGTAGCAGAGGGGATGAGCTCTCAGTAACCCAGAAAAGCCTGAACAACAGTTATAAAACTCCCAAATGAAGTCTTTAATGCTTAAATTTAGCATTAATTAAGAGTCTAACATTAATGTCATGCTCACATTATTTATAACCATTTAGTTTTCAGTCAGTGTTGTACTGTTGTTAACACCTGTGTGAAAGTGTAAAATGCAGGGGGTTTTTCTTTCCTTGAGGAGCTTTTTAGCTGCCATCTGTGGGTTGTTTGCTGCTTTGTTTTCATGGCTCCAGGAATAAGTGAGGAACCCAGAGGCATCTCTGTTCAGCCAGTGTGTGTGCTAGAGAGGGGCTGGAATCACGAGCTCTTTGGGATATTAACATATTGGTCTTGCCTGCATTGCAGCAGCAGCTGAGGCAGCTCACACTCCTCAGGTTTCTCCAGCTCAAAAGGATCAAAGTGAGGCTTTCCCATGTATTTTTGAGTACAAGCAAAATGCCTCTCTGGGAGTTTCATGCACAGGGGCACAAACCCCACATCCCCCATGCCCAAGGGGCAGGCTGGCACTGGGCTGGGGCAGCTCTGGGAATGGCAGCAGTGCAGTTTGGGAGCACGAGATGGGAATTGTGCTGAGCCCTCGGTGCCTGCAGCTCTGGTGTTCCTATAGCAACAGGAGAGTGGTGCTGGCTCTGGAAGGAAGCTGCTCCCTTGGGGAGGGCAGGGCTGAGCTGCACACACGTGCCTGGCTGGTGAGACCACCCTGCATGGTGGGCACCAAACCCACCCAGGCTGGGGGCAGTGAGGAGGGGACTCTGCTCCTGCAATGGCAGAGGGACTGCAGAGATGCAGAGTGAGCCCTTCTCACCGGTTTTATTCAGCTGAACAAGGCTCATGTTAATGTGCTGCTCCTCTCAGCAGTGCAGGGTGTATTTTTAGAATGCCAGACTAGGATACTAACACAGGGAAGAGTTAATGTTTAGAAGGTTGTTGCTGGAAGGGCGTTGAAGGAATTTGTGTGTACAGAGATCTTCAGGGAAGTGAAGAATTTCTTTAGAAATTCACAACAAGCTAAACCTTCTGATCTCTAAAGGCTTTTGGGGTTTAATTAATTCTGCAGGTGACTACAAACACATCAGGTGTAGGTATCTGTTTATCATTCAAAGAGCATTTGGAAATAGCAGCTGGTAGATGTGTCAGCATCTTCCTTTGTGTTCAGGTAGTGTGGTTTTAATCCAGCTCGTGTCCTACTGGCTTGCTGTCCCTGTACCCAGGTACCTGCTGGGAGAGCATTAGTGTCAATCATCCTGGGGAAATTGTCTGGAATTCAGGTGTCCTGAGGAGCAGCAGAATCCACTGAGCTCACTGGATGTCTCTGAGCTTCACTGCTGTGCAGCAAAATCATTTGACCTTCAGCTCATCTTGGCTTGCTGAGACTGAAGTCCAAGTGGTGTCAAAGAACTCTGAATTCAGCAATCCAAGCAACTGCAACTGGAACATGATCCCAGCAGGGTTTTTGTGCAAGTTAGTGGGGTAGGATTGGCACTACCACCTTCCAAGACAGGACATACAACACTTAGCTACCAGCTGATAATTGGGAATTTCTAGGAAGGAGGAGGGTGGGAGAGAGTAAGGCAGAAGTGGGAGAACCATTTGCATGTCTGAAAGTTTGTGGCAATTAATGCTTTGCTCATGAGAGAAGATGGGGAATATTTGGCTGGGTTTATGTGTAGGTCTGTATTTCTGTGTGGAAATGTGTGCCCAGAAGAGGAGCAGGAGGTCAGGTGTAAGTGTGCCTTGGTCATTGTTCTGTACATTAATTGCTGGAAATGCAGAGCCCCCTGAAGGATGTGCTAAAAGTAACCCTGGTTCCCCATCCCATTGTCTGAGTCAGGGGCTCTTGGCAATGTGCAGCTTCACTTTATAACCTGTGCTCTGCTTTTTGCATTTATTTCACTTGCTTAGCAGGCAAACATCCGTTGTGGAGCCACGTGGGGCTGCAGGAGCAGCTCTGTCCTCTGCCCCTTGAGCCCTGCTTTCCTTTCAGCACCCCAAGGCCCAGTCCCTTCTCTGGCAGTGTTTGGACATGAGGACAGGCACTGCAGAGCTGCTTAATGAGCACCTCGTTAACTTGGTTGTATTCAGCTCTGGGTAGTTTGGGTTGTAGGGCTGGGCTTGAACAAACCCTGCTTTTGTGGCTGAGAAATGGGGATGACATTGCTCTGGACAAATGTCCCCCAGGTTCTCTTGCTGCAGGACATGCTGGGACAGAGCCCTGGAGGTTGGGAGCCCTGGGCAGTGTCCTTGGCACTGCCACTCTGCTCCCTGGCCCCAGCAGCTGGCACAGAACTTGCTGTGTGGCTCCTTGTGTTTGGACAAAGTTTGTCTTCCTCTTTGTAAAATTTATCACCTCCCCAAGGATAAAATTTGATCTTTGATGTGGTTACAGTGGTGGTAAAACAAAGGTCCTGCACACAGAGTGTGGTTTGCTCTGGCTGTGAGGCCCAAATCTTGAGTTCCAGACCCATTCTCCACCCACTGTTCTACTTCCTTTAGGATGCACATAACGATAAACCAGCACTCCCATGGGAATTCAAACCTTTTCCACACTTCTACACTGCTCTTTACTGTTCTTGCACTTTGTCTTCCAAATAGGACAAGGGTTTAAAATTTGGCTTTTTCACTGCTCCTGGATTTTTTGGTGCTCCTTTCTCTTTTCCCACTGGAAGTCCAGGGAGGTTTCACAGCATCAGCAGTTCCAGGTGCCCGTGCCCCTGGTGCTGAGGCTGTGCCAGGCGTGCCCAGGGAGTGGGAAGGGCACAGGGGCTGTCTGGGCTGGGAAAGCCAAAGTGAGCAGAGCATTCCCAGCATCATTCCAGGCATCCCAGTGCCCAGAGCTCTTCCTGTGTCTGCAGGGGCTGTGCTGTGCCTGGGAACTGGGAATGGGGCTGAGAGCTGGGACTGGGGGCAGGCAGGAATTCCCTGCTGTGTGGTTGTTGTGTGGTTCTGGTTCTGCAGGGCACTGCCAGGGATTTGGTTCCTATTCAGACCCAGGAAGGGGAGACCCCGGGCAAACAATCAACATCTGTTAAATAATCCAGCTCATCCCTGGCTGGCCTGACGTCAGGGGTGCTTTTGTGGTTGCCAGGAGACTCCAGCTGCTCCAGCCTCCTCCTCTGCAAAGGGGATGCTCACAGAACACACCCGTGCTCTGCCCCCTCTTTCCTGACACTGCAAAGCCTGTCACTCCTCTCTTAGCACTGAGGCCCATTTTTTGGAGGCTGGTAGTTCTTATGCATTTCAAAATCAACAAGGCAGCTTGTTAATTCCAGGCTGGATCCTGGTGCTATATATCATTTATGTTTTGATCAAGGGAAAAACAGTTTGTGGAGGAGATGAAAAGGGAGATGACTGCAGGGCTTCTGAGTGCTGGCAGGAGGGTGCAGCAGAGCAGTTTTTGATGTAGCTTTATATAAGATAAGGGTCCTACATATGAAAAACAAACTGCTCCTTGGTCCTTAATATTTCCTCCTTTGAGTACATACAACAAATAAATTGTGAAGTGTATAAAAGTAAGTGTAGTTGCATTTACTGAGCATTGATTTAGCTTTTAAGGACATCAGCAAGGGGAATTTACACCCATTTTGGACCACTTTTCCTGCTGTATTGCAACTAAAGAGCAGGTTAGATAACTGAGAAATGGAATCCATGTAGCTGAAACAGATGAGGAATTTTTATTAGTCCTCTTTTCCCTTTTATGCAGGTGTAAAGGCAGAAGTTGCTTGGGGCACCAAGCTGAGATCTGCTTCTTGATATGCTTTGATAAAAGACTGGAGGAATTTTAGATGCTGATGCTCCTTCTGAGTTGAATTTGAACTTTCCAAAGCCCTCTTGAGGGTTCTGTGGAGCTGAGCACTTCCCTGGCTGGGCCAGGTGGGCAGGGCTGCTTTTGGCACCCCCTGGTTTGCCATCTAATCCCTTGACAGGAGGAAAACTGAGTGAGCAAAATCAGCCCAAGCAAACTGAAGCAGTTAATGAAGGCCAGAGAGGTCATGGGGCACTCAAACACTTGGGGTCACTTGAATGGAGGGCATCATTTTTAGAGATTATATAGACAGTGACTGGAGGATTCATCATGTTTTCTAATCAGATAAATGCTGTGAGAGGATCTTCAGATGAAAGAAAGCTTTTCCTTTTATCTGCCTTTCTTGGGGATCAAATTTTTACCAGAAATTAAAAATACTGCACTCAGCCCTTCAGGGTTGTTTTCCAGGTCTTGTCTAGACTAAAGACACTGATTTAATCCTCTGCTTTGACACTGCTGTCTGATGTGCTTTTATTTCCATATTGTCCTGAAGACATTTCTCTCTAATTGCCTGCTGGGCCACACTCCATGGTTAGGAAGTCCAGGGAGCAGATTTCTCTCCTGAGGATCTCAAGGTACCTTTTGGAAGGAAGAGAGCTCAGCATGGAGTGTTTCCACCAGCCTTTAGCAGATTTGCTTCTGAGCCATTCAGGTCTTTGTACCATCAGTGCCCACTGGAAAGGCCACTCAAGCTTGCAGAGGCTTGGAGATGGTTTGGGAGGTGATTCACCCCTTTCTGTGCCCAGGGCCATGAGTTTTGGTGGTGATTATACACAGCTGATGGCCTCAGTTGAAAATAAAAATCCAGTAACTGGGGAAGTCCACACAGGGAGTTCTTCTGGGAAGGATTTCTGCAGGCTGGGGATGAAAGCATTGCTTAGTAAAGCTGGATCTCTTTCCTGGGCAAATGAAAGCCTTCAGTTTGAAAGAAAATACTGCACTTCCATTAGGAAAAGGAACATTTTCAAGGTGTGTTAGCTTATAAAGGATGTTTAAATGATTTTTAGTGGGGAGAAAACCTTTCAGCTGGTGTATTAAAGCAATTCTTTATTCTTTAAAAGCAAAGAGCAATGAATATCTGTATGTAAAGATACAGTAGAGAATACCTAAATGTCACTTAAAAAGAACAGTGATACAGAGGGAAGTACAAATTTCATGAACAGTTGAGGTCCTTGTACTTCAGAGAAGCTCAATAAATTTTGTATGCAGTGCTGGAGTTTACAAAGCAAAAAGAAAGACTCTCAACATGCCTGTGCTGACAATCCTCTGTACATTTCCTTAAGTCTTGCTGCTTAGAAATGTATGAAACAAGGGATTCTTGGTTTTCTTTAAAGCCAAACTGATTTCCTCAGGCTTGCAAAGGAACACTTTGAATCCCCTGCTGAAATGTGTAGCTCACTTTAAATGCCAGTCCCCCCCAAAGTAAGAAAAAGCAGCTTTCTCTTTCTGTCCTCTTTTTGCTTTGCTGTTGAGTTTCTGGCTGTGCAGAGGGACAGTTTGGGCACTGTGTGTGTACAGGAAGTAATCACAGCCTGTTTTCCTGTGTCCTTTGTCCCTGCAGGTGCTGAGGATGTTGTGATGGCCTTTTCCAGATCAGAGACAGAAGACAGAAGGCAGTAACTACAGGACACCTGAAGAGCCCAGAACTGGAGAGGACAGTGAGATTCCTGCAGATACAGGAGGATGGCTGAGCATTAATAAGTTCCTTTGCCCACCCTAATTGTTCCTTGGTATTCCTTCTCCTTTGTAGTGTTGTTTCCCTCTGCCCAACCCCCAGAATGCATCTCACAGCCATCTCTTCCTGTCAGATTTTGCTACTCAGCCGGGCTGTGTTAATTAAGGACAGACCTAAAGGTGTATCTTTGGTTGGCTCAAAGGGACAGGCAGTGGTTGGCTAAAGGAAGGCAATTCTTTTCAAACTTGACCAATGGAAACCTTTTATCTCACAGTTTATTTTGTATTTTAAAGAAAGTCTTTGACATCCTACTTCTAAAGAAGCTTTTCATGCTGTGGTGCTTATTTAGGTCAAACTTGTGAACTTGAAGAGGGTTTGATTTGGCTGCATAGAACTGGAAGCAACTTGTGATTGGTGACAATGCAAATGCTTTCCCTTCAGTTGGCTTGCAGGTATTTTGCTGACTGCAGCACTTTCATTGCAGGAAGCTGCTGGTTTGGTGCATTGGTTCTTTCTTTCTCCTTCCTGACTTGGGGGGAAGGAGACAAATGTGCTTTGCAATATTTATTACATCTACACACATTTAAACGCTTGCTTTTGGGGGGTTGTTTTGGTTTTTTTTTTTTTGATTGGCTTTGAAGTCATGGGTTTTGATTTCCTCTTGGCTGCAGTGTTTCTGATGCAATCAGTTTTTCCATCCTCAGCTGCTCTGTGGCCTCGAGCTCTTTGGGGAGCGTGTGTCCAAAAGCAGATCTGGTTCCCTGACCCCACCTGGTTGGGCTGGAAGGTGGGGATTGCCAGCCCTCCTGGGTGCTGGGGGGTCCCAGGGGCACCCCTGGCTGCTCAGGTGGCTGCTCCCTTTGCTTCTGACACAGGAGCTGTGCATATTTTGCAGGAATTGCAAGAATAAGATCTATGGCTGTGATGTGAATTTGCCAAATTTGTATAGAGAATATGTGAACTTGTCTAAAATCCTACAGAGTTCCACTTTAACCCTTTAATTGCTGCACAAGACTAGCTCTCACGTTAGGAAAAATTAATGATCATTAACTTAAATCCAGCTTGCACTGGGATTTCATAAACTTGAGTTTCTGCCTCCTTGCAGCTGTTTGGTGCTGGGGAACTGCCCTGGGTCCCAGGACAATAATGCCATTTCCTTCAGGCATGTTCAGGGGGCAGGAGCTGCACTCAGCTGGCCAGCACTGAGTGTGCAGGTGACACTCTCAGGTTTACTCTCTTTGTAGCTGCAGGGCCTTAAAACACACACACACACGCAATTTACAGCCTGAAAGAGCTGCAGTGGCATTCCCAGAGTGCACTGACTGTCCAGGAGCCTGCACAAGGTCCTTGGCACTGCTGCCCAAACCCAAGCACTTCATTTGCTCTCATGTGTGCAGGTGGGTTTTACACAACTTCTGGATTTTGCTGTGGGTTGCACTGACTTGGAGATGTTTCAGAATCTATTAAAGCTGAACTCCATTCACCTGTCCCTGGTTCCTTTCCTGTGGTTGTTAATGACTTGCAGTGACAATTGTAGAACCTGACTGTGGCAATGTGACCCTTTTCATGGCAGGGGATTCTGCTGACAGGATGCTGTTACGGCCTCAAAGTAGGGGAGAAGCTGGAGAAAACCATGGACTGTGTGCAGATGGAAGAGTGGTTTTGTGAGCACAAGGAGGAAATTGTCTTGAGCAAATAAATCCTGTGTAAAAAGAGCAACTGTACATCTATTTATGCAAACACTCCCTTTAATTCAGTTGCAGCTTTGTAAAGTTCAATGTGAAAGTAAATCTTTTACCCCTGTTCATTGGGGCCAGATAAGAAATTTCTTTATTAAAATAAACCAGGAATGAGCCCAAAAGATTCTCTAAATTTTGACCTGGGTGCCCAAGAGGCACTTTAATGTTAACTTGGGTGCAAAGGGGGGCAGCCCTTGGAGGGTTAATTTAAGGGGTGTGTGTGTTTGTGGCTGGAAGGGATGGGCTGGACTGGGGGGCCTGTCATTGTCCAGCCAAAATGAATCCTCCATGTGTATCTTTGGCATTCCTGAGCTGGTAAATCTTTTCAAGAAGAAAAGTGAAGTGTTTATGTGGTTTAATCTTTTCACTAAAAATGTAACTGTTGGGGAGGGGAGGGAAATACAGTTTTTAATAGCCACTCTTGTTTCATATTGATTTATTACACTGCTAAACTGCCCAGTGCAAAACACTTGCCTCACCTTTGTGAAGGACTTCCAGAGACACTCCTCAGTGGGGGCTGCAGTGATATGTTGAGAGGGATATTCTGAGAAAAGCCAACTGTTGTGTAAGCACATGGTGTGGAATTCAGACACTGGAGGAGTTGTAGCCTCTTGAGAGTGTCTGTGCTTGGTTGTTACCTGTGTGCTCTGCCCCTCCCCACAGGTGATTTCTTTCCACTGGGGCTGGAAGATTTATAATAACTCATATATAAATCAGGGAGAAAGTAGTGGCAAAGAGGACTTTCCAGTACTCCCCTTGAACTACATTTCTAAGTATTTATCTTCTGGCTGTGAAAACAAAATCCCTCTTCCAGCTGTGGAGCCTGGATTAACTGGGAGGTGGAGAGACCCACACACAGTAGGTGAGTATGGTGGACTTGCTTATTGTTTGTACACATTTCTCAAGCTTTGCCTTTGTGCTTTTGCCTTTTCAAGCAAACCATTACGAATAAAACTAAGAAATACAGTGGTTTAGAGGTCTGAGGTGAGCACAGATCTAATTTGAAATGTTTGTGAATAGAAAAGGCTGTGTAGTCCAAGTGCCAACCAAACAGTGCTTAAGGCATTCAGCAGGGGAGTGTAAAAGCTTCAGAGGCATCTTCCAGAAAAACACACTCTTTGGGTGGTCTCTTTGGGAGACTTGTTGCTTTAGATCCTCCAGATGTGCTGTTCTACCTCTTCTCTTGCCAGTTGATCGTGTCCCTCCTAATCCAGAGTGTTTCCCAGAGCCTCCTCTCCCCTCGTGGGCAGCAGCTGCTCTTTGGAGCTTGTTGTGTCTGCCCATGGCCTGTTGTGAATGAAAAGGAGACTCCACCATTCACCCAGACCTTCAGTCTGATTCTCCCAGGTCCTAAAATAACCCTGGAGTAACAAATCTGTGAGCTGGAGGCAGAGCAAGGCTTTGGAAGGAGGTGCTGCCTGGAAGAAGCTTGGGCCACTAACAAATAAGCTCTTCAGATTTTTTGGTCCTGTTCCTTTTGAAGGTAAGTAGTTCCTAGAAGTTGCACCCTCTTGGCCTGTGTGAAAGTTTCTAATGCTTTACATGAAATGTTTCAGTTCCATGAAGTCTAATTCACCAGCAGCCTGAATTGTTCTGGTGAAGGCTGAAGGTTAAATGGCCTGTGAAATGCAAAGACCCATCACCTGCAGGAGGGATCATCCTAAACAACACCTCAGGGTCAGACCTGCTGCACTTCCAGGCACTTGGCACTGCAGTTCCCCTTAAAGCTCCTTGTGGCTGCTGCTTGTCACAGCCCTACAAACACACAATGCTGCAGAACAGGGAGGGCCATTGTTGTCACTTCCCAAGGTAGGAGCTTGGATCTGTTCCCTGCCACACAGGGGTTCCCTTCCAAAGACACAAATCACCTACTGCCTTCTGAGCTCTGCCTTCGTTTGCTCTGCAGCTGACTTGCCCTGAGCAGGATTCCTGCAGTATGTTGTAAACAACCTGGCTGGTTTCCTTTGTAGCCTGAAGCACTTCAGTTCTGGGGATTGTTTATTTTGGAGATGAGAACAAGTGGGTTTTGACACCTCATAACCTGGCCTGCTTACAAGCTGCCTCGTGTATCAGCATGAAACAGTCCTGATGTTCTGTGCACAGAGCTTTTGGCTGCCTTGATGTTTCCCAGGTTAACTCTCCTGGTTTTCACAGGCCTCTGGTCACAGACCAGCATTTAGCAGCAAGAAGATAAACTTGGAGCCTCTAACGATTCTCGTGTACCTCCAACCCAGCTGTGGAGTGATGGGAATGGGCAGTGGGAGCCAAGCAATCCCTTCAGCCCTTTGTCCTGGACCTGGAGAGGCTGGAGCAGGCAGAGCCTGCCTGTGTGTCCTCATGGGATGTTTTTAATGGCTCGATTCTGCTGAATCTGGGGGTGTGATGAGGAGGGAGATGGGGCAGGGCAGGCAGGGATGAGTTCCTGTAGGTGGGAGCACAGGGGGATGGTTCTGCCTCGCTGTTGTGTTCTCCTAAGCCTCTTTGAGCCTGCAGAGAGATGCTAATTAAACTCGACAGAATCCTAAGCTTGTGCCTGGCCTCGGCAGCAGCCCCAGCCTGCAGAGCCTCCATGTGCTGGGTCTGGGCATGCTGAGCTGCTCACACCAGATGGGCCTGCAGTGGTGCCTTTTGGTTTAGTCTGACCTTGACCCCGAGGTCAAGGCTGAGACTAAATGGGGCCTGTGGACTTACCCTGCCTGTCAGAGCTACCTGAGCATTTTCACCTGATTCTTTTGCCTTCTCTCTAAAGGTAGCAAAGTGTAGATGCCAGAGGATTGGAGCAGTGCAGGGAATGAAATGAAACCTTTCCACTTTCAGTGCCATTGTCCTGCTTCCTCCTTCTGACCTGGGTAACTGAGAAGTGTTTAACTCTTAGTGTTTAACTCCAGCCCAGTGACAAATAGGAAAGGTTTGCTGAGGGTTTTGCAGGCACCACAACCAGCAGAGCTCAGGCTGTGCCTGCTCCACACCAGCCTGGCAGCAGAGTGTGTGCAAAGGTTCCCAGCTCTTCTCCTTCTGCAGAGAACGTCCTTTCCTCTGCCCTTGGGGTTTAAATAGAGGATTTGTCAGGAGCAGCACCTTGACTCGATGCTGGTGAGATGGATCACAGCAGTGAGATCTCTGGCACAGGGAGATCCCAGAGCTGGGAGTGCTTACAGCTCAAAGGCAACACCTTGAATCCTGCTCAGGCAGAAGGAAATTCAGCTGTGTCAGGTTGCTGCAGAGCAAAGCCACAAAAATACCTTTGAAACACAAGTACTGTGAGATATCACTGAGGGATCACAAGCAACGTTCAATCTGCAGGATTAGGTCGTGGCTGAGTTGAGCTTAAATTGGTTCTGTAATTCTAAAATGACATTTACTGACATCTTCACAGGAGAGGCCACGGTGCTTTTGTGATCTGATGGAGAGTATGTTCTGCCACCTGGGTAGAAAGTAGAGGTCGTGTGTGTTGTTTCTTTAGTCTCCTGTCTTGACAGAGTGCAGAGAGTTGGTTCTGTCTGGACCTGAATAAGTCTTTGTGAGGGTTGTTAGCACCATTCTTGCTCAGAGCTACTAAAAAGAGGGGGGGAGCAGTAAGGGGAGGCACAGAGAGATTAAAGGGGAAAACCCAGTAGGTTATAAATGCATTTTCCTCTGTGCTGGAGGTTAAATAATATTTTATGTGTGTGACACAGATACTGTGATTAAGGAGCTGTCAGGCAGAAAGAGCTGGGCAGCAAAGGGAGCAGAGATGCTTGAGGGAAAAGGGTATGAAAATGTTCTAGTGCTGAATCCTCTTGTGCATATCTAGTGTGTGATGTGTGGCTTTGTATGCCTTTCACACACACACCCCCAAAAAAAAGCTATTCTAAAGATATTTAGTGGTTTTGTCCTTCATTTCTTAAGCATCTTTTTTGTCTGAGGTGTCTCACTGTGATGTACTTTAGAAAACAGAGGCTCTAATCTGTGCTGCTGCTTCAAGGTCTAGGATTAGGACTGTAGAATGGCATATGATAATCTTGTACATAAATCGTGGCTTTAACAAATGGAAAAGGGTTATCCTGTTTACTCAGTTGCAGGCAGAGCAGCTCCTGTGCCTCTTGCTCAGTTGGAGGACTCCTCAGTCACTGCAGAGCCCCTGCAATTCCAGCTGTCATGGGGCAAAACCTGGGCACTCAGACCCATTTTTAGATCAGGTCAATAAAGCCTTGGCCTATCCTGAGTCGTATTTTAATGTTCCCCAGCTGCCTGTCATTCCCAGAGGCTCTTCCTCACGCAGGAGCTGCCTGTGTAAGCTGGGCTTCAGACAGGATGATATGCCTGTCTCATCTCATAAGCTTTTTACTTACACTCAGTGGACAGTGTCTCACTGAAGCAGCAGTAAAGAGGGAGCAGGGTGTGCTGGTAGCAGGCACTACAAAGCACTGCACTCCAGTCATTTAACACAACATGGGATTTAAAGCCCCCCCCTGTTTCCTTTTGCAGAAGACAGTGTGTCATTCCACTTACTCAGCTGATCCCCCTCAGACAGACACAGAACACTGGATAGAGCAGAAGGAGAAAAGTGAGGAGTCCCCCATCAGAGGCTTTTTGTCCAGACTGGAAACAAAAGAAAGCTTGAAATGTTAAAAGGTACAGGTGGAGTGAAATTCATGGCAGCTGAATGTTTGTCTGAGTGGGGTGGTCCTGGAGATCCTGTGGGGTCCAGCTGAGGTGGATCCCACAGAAGTGGGGGGCACATAATCTTTCCAAAGGAACTCACCAGAATTGTTTTATCTTCCTTCACTGAGCAGAGCTCTGCTCCTCTCCTGACAGTGCCAGGGCAGCACCAGCCCTCTGTATGTGTCCAGATCACCATTCCACACCTTTAACACAACCTTCCTGCCCCAGCACAAGTCACTGCCAGCCTTTGACCACCCTTCTGCTGCAGACCAACCAAGGAAAGCAGCATTCAGCTTTCCCAAGGGCAGGTGATGTGTCCTTGTAGGGAGACTGAGTACCTGGGGGCTGCCCAGGGAGAGGCAAACAGCCCTGCCTGGGCAAGGAGCTCCCTGGGCACACTAATCAGGGCTGGCTGTCCCCTTAATCCCCTGATCCTTCCCATACGGCCCGGGCGTGCTGGGCCCTCCTCCCCTGGAAACGGGGCCAGCAATTACAGGGGGTGAGCAAAACATCATTAGCAAATCTGCAATTAGACTGCAGGCCAGGAGGGCAGTGGCTTTACTGCAGCCAGGGTCACAACTGGGATCTGTCAGAACAGAAATAAATATGTGAGATGACAAAGGATTTAGCTGGGCCCTTGTCTGGTGAGACTGTGACTTAAACAGCCAGGGCACCATGAGGAAGGAGCTGGGAGGGGAAAAAAAGAAGTAAAAGGGTGTTTTCCTCCTGACCATGTTATTTCAAAAGGGACTTTGGGTGAAGCCACTTTTAACACAAACAATGGCATGTTTTTAGCTTATTTTTGTGGCCTTTAAAAAGCCTATGAGGTGGGGGAAATATGGCAGCTAGAACTCTGTCTCAGAAGAACTGTTTAGTAAAAGTGATTTTATTTTTCCATATCTAAATAACAGTGTTCACAGCAGTTTGAGACAGAGAGGTGGGGGCCTGTTTACAGAATGTTTGCTCCTTCTTTTTCTCCTTTTCCAAATTACCACTTAGAGAAGAAACCTGCTGGATATCTTGCTGTCCATAGTGGGGCTTTTTCAGCCAGAGCAGCACATGAGAGTGACTGGAGGTTCAAATGTGCTTTTAGAGAAAACCACAGGGAATTGGCTACTTGTTTTTAGATGAACAATCATTTGTCCTGGAGGTAAAAACCCAAATCTTTGACATGTCTGTACCTACTTCATTTAGTCAACTCTCCCCACCTTAATGTCTTACAGTAGCAAGGGTGCTTGTCTTGCTCTGCTCTTTATTCCCTTGGAATATCCACCCAGTGTTGATGTGAGGATGATCTGTGCAGTTCTAAACCATCCTGTGACTTTTTCTTTGCTGAATGTCACTGAGTTCTGTGGCTGTCAGTGGGAGATGAGAGGTGTTGGTGACAGGGAGCCTTTGAACATGTGATGGCCCTGCTGGGAGGGCCGTGTGTGGCAGTGCCAGCACAGCCCTGGTGGCCCTGCTGCTCCAGCCCCGTGTCCTGCTGGATTCAGAGCTGCAGGTTTGCAGTTTGCTTTCCTTTGGAAGCCTCTGAGATGCTCTGCAGCCCAACAGGAGCATCTGCTCTCCTTTGTGCTGGAGAACATTGCTGGATCTCCTCTGTACAAGCTCATTTTAAACCCCATTGCTTGAGTTTATTAATATGTAATGATTTGGCTCCTCTTACCTACAGAAAATTACTTATCAGGATAAAATGCAAGAATTTGGCTAACGAAAGGGGGAAATAAAGAGTGTAATTGTGTTAATTATCAGAATACCAGACATGTAATTAATATGCCACAGGAATAAAGAGCAAATGTACTAATAGCACATAATTGGACTTAAACTACACCCTTGGTAGAAGCTTCTGCAATGGAACTGTTGTGTTTGTGCTCCTTTTCAAATTAGCAATAAGGAATAAATTAACATCCATTTTCGTGCCCGTACAAAGACAGAATCATATTGTGGGGCTGGGTAATGAATTCAGAGAATGCCTTTACATTCCCATATGGCTCTTGGGGAGGGGAATACTCATGGCTCTGCTCTTCTCCCTTGCAGGCAGGAGGAAACCCCATTGTATGACCAGATGTTTGCAGAATCCCATGAGCCTAAAGAATACAAAACAGCTGTAAGCTGGGAAATTTAAACCTTGCCACCAGTACCTGGTGCAAAGATATGAAATTGGTGTCTCCATCCATCCTTTTATATCTGGTGTGTTACTGGACTGTGTTGTCACATCAGGAAATAGGGTAGGGGCTGAAGTGTCCCAAAGGGACACCTGGGTACAACTGGGGAAAACCCCATATTTCTTCCCTCTTTTTTTATATCTGTATGTCCTCCCCCAGCATAAATCACTAGCTCAGTTTTCTGTATAGATAGGGAGTTAAAGCAGCTGTTGACATGGGCATGGCCCCCTGTGCTGCTCTTCAGGGCAGGTTCATACAGTAATTGATGAAACCATGTAGGACCACTGGAATCCCTGGGCTTTATGGGCATACATTGCAGAAAGGTTCACCCAGAGCACCTGACTGGAATTCTTATTACTGAGCTAGAGGATGATTAGCAATAGAACTTATTGCTGATGCTGGTTCACTTTGTCTACTCTCTTCTCTTTAGAGGTGTCTTACTAAGCTTTACAAATAATTTATGTAACGCTTTTTAGAGGCCACAGTGGTTTCAGGGACTTAAGAAACCTCAGTACCCCTTCAAGTAGGGAAACAATTTTTTAAGGAACAGGTCCAGTTGTGTTCAGACTCCACTTTTATTTGTACAGCACAGCTTGGAATGGCCATTGTGGTATTCAGTGTGAAGACTTATGTTAATAAAGCCTAACTTTTCTTGAAGTCCTTAACAAGCATTGCTTTTTAGGTAAAGACAGCCAGTCTGCTCAAGGTATTTCAAGGTATTACAGCATTTCTTGAAGGTATTTCAAGGCATTGCAGTACTTCTGAGTTTTTCCTCCCCTTTTTGTGCCCTGCTTTCCTAAATATGCAAATGGAAAGCCTCGAAATTCTGTCTTATTCAATTGTAATGCACCTGTCACCACAGTACCCAGACACCTGCCTTTTCCTTCACAGAAGTATTGTGAGGGTGCATTAATTAACGCTTGTAAATGCTCAGGGATCCTGGGATGGAAAGTGCTCATGAGTTGTAAAATATTATAATGATGACGCAGAATATTCAGGCTCCTTTGTAAGGCAAGACTTGCATCTTCCCTTCATTGCTTTCATGTTTCTGGGTGCACATTTTGCAATATGAGGTAAGTCTGAGCAGGAAAAGGATTGACCAAGGTAGAAAGATATTGTTAGTGCTGCTGGTTTTCTTGTGAGGGAGCTGGTTGGGTTTGTGTTCTTCCTTGCTTATTGAATTTTCTTTTTGTCTCTCTGATGAACCTGAACTTCAATGGCTTGTTGAGAATTCTCTGAGCACTCAGAAATGTCAGGGGAGAAGATTTTCTTCCTCAGATTGCCAAGGCCTTCATTTGCATCCCCTAAATCAATTCTCATACATGATCAAAGCACTTCTGGAAATTTTCAAGTGTGGGGAAAACCAGTCCTCTAGTTCTTCCTCCTCGAAAATATACAGTGAGGTTCCAATGCATTAAAAAATAATAATAAAATCTGCATCTACTGAATCTAAACCCATGAGGTTAATGCTCCTCTGTGCTCAGAGGAATGCCAGTGTGAATATAGGGACAGCAAGGACAGGTAATGTGTCATCTGTGTGTTCTGTGTTCCAGCTGGCAGGGCCATTGCTCTGCCATTTTGGGGTGGAGTTTTCCTTTGAGGGACCCAAAAGATGCCACCCGTGCCTGTTGCCTTACAAGAATGCTCTGGGGTTTCATAGACCTCACTGTGCAGAATTCATTCTTTATATTCCCCCTGACTTAGCTTTTCCTTAGTCTCTCATTATTGTTTGCTCTTCCTGCTTGGCTTAGACAGATAAAGCCATGTCAGAACTGAAAAATACTGAAATTCAAATTCCCCAAATGCTTTGGGATGATCCTATTGCTTTCTCTAGTGGGAATGGGAGCAGCAAGAGGGGAGCTGGGAGGCAGCTCCTCAGAAGCTGCTCTGTTCTTGCCCTCATCTCATATTGTGCAGGCAGCTCTCTCATGAGCTTAATTACTGCATAGTCTCTATGGCAATTGGTGCCCTCTCAGAAGTGGTTTCAGGGCAGCTGGGATGCACTGGTGGAGGAGATAAAGCTGGGCTCTAACTTCTCCTTAAAAGAGGTCATCATCTGCAAACCAAGTGGTGTGCAGACATGAATTGCACCGAGATGAAAACAAGCCCACCCCCAGTTCTGGCCCCTTTTTGTTAAAGACAACCATTTTCTCAGGGCAGTTCTAGACTATTTGAAGTTTGGGCCCTTTCCCTAGATGTGCCCTTTTAAATGAATCCCAGTCTAATGCCCAGAGTACCAGTGCTTATTCTGCATTTATCCCAGACCCTTCCTGTCCCGAGCTTTCCCAGCCACATCCAGCCCTGCTGTTGCCTCACCTGAGCCTGTCTGTGCCCACTGTGTTTCTGCTGCGCCCTGCCTGCCTCTCAGCACCACACAAATGCATTCATTTCCACCTCTCACCTTATCTGTGCTGTTCTGGCTGCTCAGCTCCCTTCTGACAAGTGCAATAAATGTGTCCTCCTGGGTCCTTGCGAGCCGGGCATTAGTCACACTGTGCATTTCAAGGACATCAGCCCGATAGGTTTTCAGCTGAAACAGAAAACATGTTCTGCCAGGAGCCATTTGTTCCAGTTTTGTTGCTTACCAATAAAATAAAAATCAATGGGGGTTTTTTGGAGCTTGAGAAGCAGGTCAGAGAGTAGGAGGGAGATAAGTGGTAAAAAGGAAGGTGCTGAAGTTGGTTCCCTGAGTGTCTCCGAAATCATGGCATGTGACATTTGGGATAGAGTGAGAATCCCTGTCAGCGTGGGAAATGCAGTTTGCTCTGGCAGACAGGAACAGGACAGCCAGTGCTGAACAGCACACAGGGCTGGGGCACAGCAGGTCCCACACTAGGTGACTTGATCAGTTTGGTTTTGTGACACAGGAGGTGTTGGAGAGGATGTTGTGTTTGCTGTATGTTACTGGAAGCAACAGTGGAACCGTGGTGGGGGCACAGGGCAGGATTTCACCCGGCTGCCTCCCCATCCCATCTGTGCCCTCAGCCCCTCGACTGCCCCTTCAAACCTCTTAGTCATCCAAGGAAACAAAGCCATGGAGCTGAGCCTCAAATACAGACCAAGGAATTGTTTGCTGGACTGAATCAGTGCCTTAGTCACAACTGACTCGGAGGAGTTTTGCTTAGAGAGTGAAATGCCATCAATGCCTTCTCCTTCCTTGGAAAGTTCCCAGTTTCAGCATGACTGATGCAGCTGATTAATTCATCTGAGCTGGTAGTCTCATTGTGTAATAAATAAGGTTTACCTGGACACAGCATTTTTTTTTTCTCTTAAAAATGTCTCTCCTTGCTAATTCTGCAGGATCAGAATAATTTAACTGAGTCCTGATGGTAGCACTGAAGTCCCTTCTCCCTGTGGCCCATGGTGCTGTGCTTTCCCCTGCTATAAAGCATGACACAGCTTGAAAATGTGTTTTTGCCACACCTAATGGTAATTTATTTTGCAAAAAATGTTTTGTTAGAATATGTGTATTTGCATGACAACTGGCCAGACTTACAAGCCCTCTTCAGATACCTTTATACTGACATTAAAGCCCTGTCCATAGTTAGGTTCCTAATCAAAATCCAATATTTGGGTGAACACTGGGTATGTGTTATATCATGTATGCATCAATGGGCAGTCATCTTCTGACTGATGTTATCTTGCCTTACAAATCTTTACTAATGGGGTGGTTCCCCCTCAGCCATCACCTTAGTAAGCCTGCTGTGAGAGTCATATTGAGCTGGACAGTCCTACCCTCCATACAAAAGGAAAACACATCATGTAGCAAACTGTCAGCTGAAGCTGCGTTGGCAGAATGTAAAGACTCAGCTCTCTGACAACAGATGGGCTCCAGGCTTCTTCTGACATGAGCTGCCATCCAGCATATGTTAGCCAGGCTGAGAAATCAAGGGGGTTTAGACTGAGGCTTTAGCTTTATTTAAAAGCAGAAAGATGTCTTAGCTCTTGGTAGAGCAGCTGCCCTACAGTCAGTGGGATAAATGTGGAGGAACTTGGTTGCTTCAGGGAGAGCTCCAGAGCACAGGATGGGAACTGGGAGGTGTTCACTGTGCTGGGCCACAGGGGCTTCCTCATCCCATTCCTTCTCTGCTCTGCAGGCAGTCGAATACAGCAAGTAAAGGTGGTTGGTTTGGAGCGTGGAGGAGCCAGAACATCTTGCCTTGGGATTTCCGAATGCAGTGACTGGTGCAGATGAGATTCTGTCACCCTGTGAGATCTCAGTCACTGCCCCAGGGCAGGGAATAAGTTGGATTCTCACCTTTGGGTCCTCGCCCTGTCTCAAGAGCAGGGTAAGCAGGGAAGGGAACAGCACTGGGCTTGCCTTGGGAGGGAGCAGGAGGCTCTTCCAGCACAGATCAGTCCTGGTATTTAAACTGCACAGTGTTTTAAAATAAGGAAATACCACATCTCTAGGATCCTGAACATTCTGGACTTTATTTTTATTTCACTGTGGGAGTGAAATGGCTAATAGGTACAAAGCATGAGTAGTCAAATCTAATTATAAAATAAGTTGGTTGCATTTTAGTTTTCAAAACTCTGATCACGCTAAGGTAGGTTTTTTTCGTCTGTTGAAGCATTTTCTAATTGAAATTTTTGATCATGGAGCAATGAACTTTTCTATCACAGGCCAAGCTGTGTCTGTGCCTCTCTGGGCCAAAAAAACACATTTTCTGCCTTTTTGCTGAAAAGATAGGGTGAAAGCACTCAAACAGCTTTATCTGGGGGTTTAATTATTTCTTGAACATCTTTATACGGGGTTTAACTCAGGTTGGGGAGGTTTAATCAGCACTTATTAAATCAGCTGTGTGAGGTTTGGAGGGGGGGACACTAGTTTAAATTAAATAGGTGAAGTTTTGGGGGGCCAATTGAGATCAGCTGTGAGAGGTTTGGGGAGACAGTAGTTTTAATTAAATAGGTGAGGTTTTAGGGGTACCAATTGAGATCAGCTGTGAGGGGTTTGGGGGCACAAATTGAGATCAGCTGTGAGGGGTTTGGGGAGACAGTTTTAATCAAATAGGTGATGTTTTAGGGGGCCAATTGAGATCAGCTGTGAGGGGTTTGGGGGTGCCAATTGAAATCAGGTGTGAGAGGTTTGGGGAGATGGTAGTTTTAATCAACAAGGTGAGGTTTTAGAGGGGACCAATGGAGATCAGCTGTGTGAGGTTTGGGGGTACCAATTGAAATCAGCTGTGTGGGGTTTGGGGGTACCAATTGATATCAGCTGTGAGGGGTTTGGAGGACACCAGTTTAAATCAATTAGGTGAGGTTTCAAGGGGTGCCAACTGAAATCCTCAGTGAGGGGTTTGGGGGGCACCGGTTCCAGTCAGCCCTGAGGGGTTCTGGGGGGTCCCGGCCCAGCCGCTGCTCGCTGTAACCCCGCAAACCCGCTATGCTGAGTCCCGAGGGCGCAGGGTGTGTGTCTGTGCGGTGTGTGTGCGGTGCCGATCGGTCGGTGTGTGTCTGTGCGGTGTTTTATGCGCTGTGTGTGCGGTGCGGGGTGCGGGTGCCACAGTGACTCGGTGCCCTCCCTGCCCTCAGCGCCCTCAGCCGGGCCGGCCCCCCGGGGCCCGCAATGGGCTCTCCCGCCGTCC
>WBMV01004379.1:288633-344932 GCA_013396655.1 Campylorhamphus procurvoides | reverse complement strand
GGGGGGGGCGCCGGGCAGGGCCGCGGCCTGGTGGGTATCGATCGGCCCGGGCAGCGGCAGCGCCATACGCATTGCGGGGCTGCTCCCGGCACGGCCCCGCACCGGGCCCGGCCTCGGGAGGGATACCCTGCTTGGGGGGCTCGGCCCGGCCCCGGCCTCGGGAGGGTTACCCCGCATTGGGGGCTCGGCCCGGCCCCGGGAGGGTTACCCCGCTTTGGGGGCTCGGCCCCCGGGAAGGTTACCCCGCTCCGGCCCCGGGAGGGATACCCTGCTCCATCCCTGCGGCCCCAGGGAGGGTCACCCCGCTCCGGGAGCGCCGCTGTAAAACGTCTTGTAAACGCAATGGTTGCGAAGTTGTCGGTGTGGAAAGCGGCGCGTTAAAGGCACATCTTGCTGCGGTTCGGGAGCCCGGAGATGCTGCCGTGGGGAGGTCCTCGCCCAGCTGTGCAGGCAGGGACCATCCTCTACCTGTGTGACATCCCTTCGAGCGCAGCCTGTCCCTCAGCGCTCGTGGGACCATTAAATGTCGTGTTTCCACACCAGTGTCATTGAACCGCTGGGCTTTTCCATCCCTCGAAATGAGGAATAAGGCTGCGATCAACCACCGTTTTCAAAGAAAGCTGGAATGTGCTTGGAAACGACTGGCAGATTAGTTACCCAGGGCAGCGCTCCCGCAGCTTGTTGGAGCCTGTGCCTGTTCCCAGTGCCATAGCCAGGGCTGCTGGACTGCAGGTCCTGATCTGTTAAACCTCATCCCACGTAACTGAGTTACAGAATGAGCTCTGCTTTGCCCGAGTGTGCAGTTGCCTCAGTCCTTGTGACGTTTTGGCTGCTGGAGGTAGGCCTGTAATAGCGTTATGTGAAGATGCATTTAGCAACAAATAAGCTCTGGAGAACATATGGAAAGATGCTGGGGCAATTCACTTTCCTTTCTCTGGTGGTAGGAGAGGCATTTGTTGGGAAGCTTTTTTTCTAAGCTTTCCATTTTGTGCTCTATGGTCAGTTCCATTTTTTTTTTGTTGTTTTCAAGTACAGCTTCACCTTTCTTGTCTGTGACTTTAAAAGTCCTTGGTACTGAGGTGGCTGAGATTTATTGTAAGTGCTGAATACAGAATTGTGTTTGGTTTAGTGATGGGCTGGGAAGGACACACCAGAGTGGTGAGTTCTGCTCTCCAGTTCTGCTGTTCCTGGGGCTGGAACAGGGAGGGAAAAGTGGTGTCTTTTTTGATGATGGAAAGAAATAAAAGCAGCATTTGGGGAATGTGATCTTGTGTATAAGGCAGGGGTGCAAAGAGTGGTTTCAGGTGCTAAAAGGGCAGTTCCAGTCCAGCTGATGCAGAACTCCTAATTTAACTGAATTTATTTAGTAATTGATCAAGTTGACCCAAATATTTCTGAGCTTGTTGGACTGAGGTTGCACTGGAAAAGCAGAAGCTGCAGTGCATTCAAACAGTGTTTGTGGGGGTGAAGGCTTTGGATGGGAGTGGAATGGAGGGAGTTCCCAGAGGAGAAGGCACTGCAGGTGATGGTTGCAGCTTCCACAGGTCCTGGTGGATAGACCTCTGCCTTGGGGCCCTTCCAACTGACTATCATTTAGGAAGGATATTGATGAAAATAATACTATCTTGAGGGAACTTTGCTGATCTGTGATTATTTCAGGAAGTTATGTGGTGCTGTGAATGCCTTAAACCCAAACCACAAACCACTTTGTTACTACCACAGTCTTGCTGCAGATGTTTCTTTGACACAGGAACAGCCTTTATAGTATAAGGCAAGGGATTAGGTTTCTATCTCCCTTCTAGAGGCAAGGAAATGTAACACTACCCTAAAGCATTATAAAGAGACAATTTGGCTATTTATGGGACCTGTTTTTTTTTATTTCACTCTTCAAGTATTTATGAAAGTAAAAGACCACAGAGAAGAGACAGAATTAACTGGTGCTAGACCTTTCTATGGTGCATAGTGCTTGGGAAAGCATTGTATACAGCTATCTGCTCATGCAAACAGTTTTAATCTCTCTTTATATATTATCTAAAATCAGAAACTGAAATGGAGGAGAAATGGTGTGGGCAAGCCTTTTGCTTTTGTGTTTGGAATACTCTTGTGCCAGTTCTCCCATGTTACTGAGCTGCTGTCTTTGTCAGCTTAGCAGGAAAATTTATCAACAGAAAATTTTCTACACTTAAAAATTTATCTTTGGCTTGAGGTCTTAATGTTTTTGCAGACCCAAAATCACTAGTTTCAGATTATTGCAAAGAGCTGTTTTTAAGAAGAGGGACAAAAGCTGGGTTTGTGGCCTTGCATTTCTGGAAGGTTTGAAGTTAAACCCAGGTCAGGCCACAGCTCAGCATAGTGGGAACATCCTGAACTGGGAACTCTGGTACTCTGGTAGGGATGTGACAGCTCAGTGGCTTGTGGCTCTGCAGCTCTTCTGCAGAGGAATAGCAGCTTGTGTAGTCATTAATGTCCTCTGAACAAAAGGCACTTTTGCCATTTCTCTGAGCCTTGCCTGGTCCTGTTGGGTGTGTTGGGAGGAGCCTCTGTGGGATGTGGGGTCTGGCATTAAGGGCCATACGTCCTGTGCCATTCTCGTTGTCTCAGGGACAGCAGCGATGCCTCAGACATGGGAGAGTGTAGTGAGTCCCTCTCAAAGAAATCTTGTTCTGCACTCTAATTTATTTGATTTGTACTGATTGACTCACATTGGCTTCAGCAGGGACTAAACCTCCTTAGGAGCCTTTAGAAAGGATTACTGGAAACCTCAGTGCCTTTGAAGAACTGTCTGTCTGTCCTTTGTTTCTAGCATTAGGTCTCATCTCGCTTGCTTTGTATTGCATTGAAAACAAGTTGCAGCTCCTGCTCCCAGCGGGTTTCCTGGGTTTAAATGGAGTCAACAAGTAGAGCCAGAAGTGCCAGCTATGCCGAGCTGATGTTTGCTCTGCTTGGAAATGCTATTTCCCTTCGAGGAGTGAAGTTTATAAATATGACAGCAGCTAGAAAGTAAAGGATTTCCACTCTTGTACTATAATTAGCAAAATTTAAGATAACATTTGTTAATTGAATGTTTATAGTTAGGGGCTTGTGCTTTCTATTTCAGTCTTGTGTTTAGCATAAAACATTTTAAATTTCACTTGAAAAATTAAGGCTTTGTTGTTTTAATCCTATTTAAACTGTTTTGTGGTGGGATCTTTGTTTTCCCTGCCAGGCTTTTATCCAAATTGAAATTTGGTCAGTATATCCTTTGTCTAAGGTCTTTGGCATTCTGAATGTTTCTTCTGCTGCAGTTGTGGGTAATAAAAATTGCAAATATTTTCTAGTCAGTTATTCACATGTCCCTTAGCTTCTTCAAGCTTGGAACAAAACTTCCATTATCTTTATACAAACAACACCAGATTTAGGCAACTGGGTCAGTGTAGAGCAGGAAACTTTCTGGGAGTGGTGATAAACCTCTGAAATTGTGGGATGAGTTTCAGCCTCCTGATTTCCCATCAGCCTGGAATGGTCGAGACTGATCTTAGTGGATGTCTGTCCCCTTACCCAGTCCCTCTCCTGCAGCATCTCCTAGAGATTCTCAGGGAATCTCCTGGCTTCACCCCCCTACATTTTATTGCTGCCTACAGTTTTCATGTCCTAATAATGGAAATGGAAGTTTGTTTGGGAACCCTTACCACGGGTAAGAAAATTCTGTGCTGTCAGGAAACTGAAGCAGAACTTTTGTTTGATTTTATCCCTTGTTTGTACCTGGTTGTGGGTGATGACTTCTGATAACGTTCTAGGTGTGAGAAGACCCAGTTAAATAAACAAATACAATCCATCTTTCCATTGCCACTGATATGGTTCAGGTTGTTTATATCCAAGGTTAATCCTCAGCTGTTTCTGCTGGGAAGGGAGGCAGAGCTGTGAGTGCAGCCTGGGCAGGACAGAACACACATTGTAATCAGGCCATGTTACGCCCTCTCTTATTCAACTTTACTTTCAGGGTGGAGAAGGAGGTTTTATTGTGTACATCTCTACCACTTGGCTGTATTTTTCTGTAGTTAACGTACAACACAAACCTGTTCTTTCAATGATATTGCTTGGAATTGCATCAGAACAGTGCTAAATTGTGAGTATTCAAGGTAAGACATGCCTTAGAGTTTTTATTGTCTCAGTGAAAGGCATCCCTGTGTTCTCTTGCATCGAGAGAAAGACAAACAGAAGATGTGCATTAATCAGATTTTGTCAGGACAGGACTAAAGGACTGTTTATGCAGTTCATGGAGTCCAGTTCATCTGTATTGACAGGGAATGTAACTCTGTTTTTATTAATTTTCCTCTGAATTTTTCATGAAGTCTCAAAGGTGGATTTTAAAAATGGGTTTTTTTATATTTATTGTCACTAGATTGACCATCTGCCTTTCAAACTCTAGTGCTTACTGAGTTTAAGATGTTTTACCAATTATGAAGAATTAATTTTGTTATAAATGTAGTTCTGACAATGTGCAGTTGAGCCCTGTATATTAAAAGTAGTTGTCTAGAAGAAAAGGTATTTTCAGCTGCAGTCCTTTGTGGTTGAGATGTGTCTAAATCTTCAGTTGTGTAGGTGCCAGGTCCAATTTAATCAAATGAACTTCTGACCACTTGTAAGAAGAGAAGGGAAGTCCTCAGAAAGGACTTTGATAAGTACATTTAATATTTGCTTTCAAATTATAGAACTGAATTAATTCTGATTGTCTTAATAGCTTCTGATTAAAGTTTCCACCCCAGCCCTAAACCCCATTTCCCCGTTACAGAGTCATTTGCATTCATTAATTCCTTTAAAGAGCAGGAGGAGGTTGCTGCTGGTTATCTGCTGGTGGGACTGCAGCCCCAGCCATGCTCTGTGCAGCATCCTGGCTTTGAGGCTCATTCCCAGCACTGCAGGAGCAGCACCTTTCCTGGGGTAAAGAGGGTTTTAACCCTGTGCTGGGTGCACCACCCATGGGGGCCAGGGCCCTCCTGGGGGCTCAGCAGCAATTGTCCTTGTCTGGGGGTAAGTCAGGTTGGACAGGGCTGCTGCTCACCTCGGGGTGAGTGTCCCATCAGGGCTGGCAGCAGGAAGGCTCTGGCAGGAGCTTTGCCATTCCATTTGCCACCTGGAAAAAGGGGAATGCTCAGCTGTCCTTGGAATTTCTTCTTGCCCACCCAAAGCCGAGTGGAAGGCAACATTCTGTGCTGNTGATTGTCTTAATAGCTTCTAATTAAAGTTTCCACCCCAGCCCTAAACCCCATTTCCCTGTTACAGAGTCATTTGCATTCATTAATTCCTTTAAAGAGCAGGAGGAGGTTGCTGCTGGTTATCTGCTGGTGGGACTGCAGCCCCAGCCATGCTCTGTGCAGCATCCTGGCTTTGAGGCTCATTCCCAGCACTGCAGGAGCAGCACCTTTCCTGGGGTAAAGAGGGTTTTAACCCTGTGCTGGGTGCACCACCCATGGGGGCCAGGGCCCTCCTGGGGGCTCAGCAGCAATTGTCCTTGTCTGGGGGTAAGTCAGGTTGGACAGGGCTGCTGCTCACCTCGGGGTGAGTGTCCCATCAGGGCTGGCAGCAGGAGGGCGCGGGCGGGNAAGCAGTGATGTGTCTGCCCTAAGCTGTGCCTCATGTTTCAAATGCTGGCTTGAGAATTCCTTGCAGTGTGTGGTTGTGCTGGAGTCAGTAGATCACAAACACGGATAACAGGCCTTTCCTGGATATTCAGCACTAAGTTGGGTGGTTTAAAATCCAGTGATGTTTGGCCTTCATACACACAAAGGGATTTAAGCTTTATGTTTTAAAATCTGGTGATGTTTTACCCTTCCAAAACACAAAGGGGTTTAAGCTTTATGATTTTATTGTCTGCAGCACAATAAAAGGACATGACTTTGCTTTCAACTGGGCCTGTTGTTTGAAGGTTCACTAGACTCTGCAGATGCTCAGCATACTCATAATTCTGTTCATATGTGCTTACAGGACTTCAAGGATTTACAGAACTCCCCACCCAGCAGTAGGGGGATTTAGTAGGTTGCTAAATTAGGAGAAGGTTTCTCAGTGCTTTAATTTGTTTTGTTTTATTGTAATGTATACTCAGAAGTGCTGCAATGGGTATGGAGGATTTTTCCTGGCAGAGATCTCCTCTAGTATTTTATCCCAGTCCCTGGCAAGGACTAAGATAAACAGATGAAAGGACTCAGATCTCTTCATCTGGGGTGTAACTACCCCAGATTCACTGACAGCAAAACACACAACTGTGGCCCCTTTGTGCTCCTGAAGCCAAAGCTGTGTTGGTGAGACCCTTTTCTTGAGACCAGAAATTTGAATTGGCAGGTTTCCATCTGAGCCTCATCCTTCCTTCTGAGATGCCTTTGAGTCTGTTCTGACCCAGGGAGCCTCTCTGGGTAAATCCAGCAATGTGGGTGACACTGAACTGGCCCTTTGGTGTGCTGGGGGTTCAGAGTGTGAGCTGTGGAGGCAATAAAGGCTGTGTTGCCATACTGAGTAAAACCACACGGTGGTAATTAAACACTGTTTGCATTAAAGCAGCTTGTTGTGAGTCCTCTCTTGGTGCATTGTTGTGGATGAAGATGATACATCCTGTCTGCTGTTGCTGCTGCTAACCAGGAAAAGATTGCAGATGAAAGCATGTTGGGAGCATTATGGTTTCCTGTATGAGCTCTCTAGGTTTAATTGTTTGTTGAAGTGTCCTTTTATCACTGTTCTTAATTCCCTGGTAAGCATATGGCACATGACACGAATCCATTTTAGTTTGTTGGAGAGGCAGGATTCCAAAGTCTGGGTTAGCTTTGCATCTCTGCCTCTTGACAATCTGCTTATATAATCCTTCAGGGGTGAAAGAGCCCCACTCAGCTGTGTGAGGCTGTTCTAGCTGTATATTTTGCTGTGATTGCACAGGCATTTATTTTGGAAGTTGATCTCATACAGACCAATATCTGGGTAACATTCCCCACTGAATGCCTTTTGGTGTGTCTGTTGTCACCTCTGGCAGAGCATTTCTTACATTTGAGTTTATATCTGCACTAAATGTGCTCCTCAACAGCAGTTAAGAATCAAGAGTATGTGGTAGCCCAGGAGGGGTTTTAAGTAACAAATATACATTGCCCAGCACAATTTGGGTGAGACTGATACATGCTGAGCCTCAGCATGAGGAGAGTTGGACCAGGAGAGACTGTCAGGAAGAATTAATTGTTACACCACACATGCTGGTTCTGTGCACTGGGAGCTCTCTGTGTCTTTGGGGAGCATAACATAAAGCTAAATATTTAACAATCAAGGCACTCTCATGTTGACTTGTCACATAGTAGATGGTAACCTATTAGATAACATATTTTTATCTTGCATCTTCAGCGATGTAGCAGAAAAATCTCTTTTTGCTGGGTGGCAAGGAGGGATCCTGCATTTCTGTGCAGCTCAGGGGGCAGGGGGTGCAAACAGGCTCAGGTGAGCAGTCTGCAGGCTTGGAGCTTTACTGGGGCTTCCCAATCTCCTAAAACAACTACTGAATAACTCCTGTTTGATCTCTTTTCCACCTGTTGTCTTCATAAAAAACCCCATACAGACAAGATGCTGAAACTGGAAAGAGCCTTGATGCTCTGAAGAAGAGTCCTCCAGCTGGATCCCAAGTTTGCCAAGTGGGAGGGGAGTGGGGTGTAAACAAACCCCCGTGGGAGATGCTGGCCAGGCTTTTTGGTGTTGTCACTGCAGGTTCTGTGGTGGCACACGTGGCACTGCTGGCAGGGGCTCCCCAGCACTGCTGGCAGGTTTTTGGATTGCACTTCAGGGCCATCAGAAATCCCAGCATAGTCAGAAACTAATTTAGATTCTCTGAGTTACTTTTGGGAAGCCTCCAGGGACACTCCACTCTTCTGAACATACCTAACCAGGATTTTGTCTCCAATGTTTTAATTTAATGAAATGCTGATTCAGAATTAGAAAAATCAAAGAGGAAAGGAAAATCGATATTGTAAATATTCTTTTTAAAAGAAATGATCAAACATTTTGACTGTGTACTTGTTTTCCTTGCAGTTAACAAGCATAAGCCATGGATTGAAACCACCTATCATGGCATAGTTACAGAAAATGACAACACGGTGCTCCTGGACCCCCCTCTAATAGCCCTGGACAAAGATGCCCCTCTGCGCTTTGCAGGTAAAGAATCCCCTGCATTTCTGTCTGAGGAAGGGAAAATGCTTTCTTGGGGGCAAAGGCTGTGTGTGATGTGTTTGCCCTAACAGTGGTTTTTAGATCCTAGGAAGTGTTTGTGCATGGACTGGAGTTTTATTGCAGATTTACAGCTGTCTCCAAACCAGAGAGTCCTTTCTTTTGCAGGGATTCCATGCTGCTTTCAACTTGGTGTGTATGTATTGAATTTCCTGCTGGTTTAGTTTTGCTTTGCTTTTGTAGTGTCTAACCTTTTCCTCAGTCTCTAGATTCCACATCTCACAGCATTCACTCTGGGACTTGTGAAACAATGAGAGTTTGTGGGTTTCGTGTTGGTTTTGATTTGTGCCTTAATAGAGTGAAAAGACTAATTAGTAGGATTAAGATTGCATGTCTGTGATAAGTTTGCTTAACAGTCTGGGGTATTTTAAGAAATGGATGACCTCTTCTGGCTGAAGAAAAGGCTTTTCCTGCTCTAGCAAAGAATGGAGAGAATGATACCCAAGATGTTTGCAAAATCCTTCCCTTTTAGCATAGGACTGAAAGGTGATGTTTTTCTTACAAACTGAGGCAGTAGTTTTTTTTCTGAAAACTATTATTTAAGAATTCTGTGTTCATTAATTGGGTGCAGTATTATGGAAAGTACCTTTTTTAGTTTGACAAAGTATTAGAGAGATGTGTCTGAAGAATACCATTGGGCATCTGCAGGTATTTAAATTACTGGTAGTGGATAACACAAGCTTAAATTGGATATTTTCAGAGCTTACTTAGTTAAGTAAAACTTGAGAGCTGAGAATCCAAAGGGAAATACCTGAAGGTTGTGACATGAGCTGTTTTTGGGAGCATTGCTTAGCCTGGCTTCCAGGAGGAAGGGATAGAAAAGGAGAGTGATTAAATTAAATTAACAGCCGTTTGAAGTGCTCAGCACTGCATTGTTCTGGCAATTTGGTCACAATTTTCTTAGAGTGGTGCTTAAAGTAACAGTTTTGTTGCATTCTCATAAGGCTGTAATTATCTCCAGGGAAGTTGGAGATAATGGTGAACCTCTGAAATTCAAACTTGCTCGTGTCTTGGATACATCTGGCAGAGGTTCTTAACTGGAAACAAAACTGCTGTCTTTGTACAAAACCCTTTTAATTGCCAAGTGAAGACCCAGGGAATGTGTCAGGTGAGAGGGGCTTTGGGAAGGGTGACTTGTGTGCTCAGTGATGGACAACATCAGTCACCTCTCCCAGTTCTTCAGGGCTTTAAAGGGGGTACTGGTAGTTTGGCAGGAACAAATGGACGCTGAAAATGGCAATTTTAGACCTCTTGGTTAGCAATGTTTTCAGGAAACTACTGTCAGAGTGTTTTCAAATACATTGTCAGGTTTGCAGAGGAAAATTCAGTGTCAAAGCATTGTTCAAATGAGCCTTTTTCCATTGGGTTGATTGAAATTGTATAAACCTGCTTTCATTTAATGAACCTTTTTACCAACTGAAAGTTGGTTTTAAGTATTTGTATAAACAGTGTATATTTTGGCTTTCAAAAACTGACAGTTCTTAAGCAGCAGCAGCCTGATAGATTTAAAGAAATCAAATTTTGAGTATAGCACATGAATGTTGTAAGGAAATTCTCCCCAGGATGAGAGTGTTGGATTTGAATTGCATGAATTTTGAATGACTGTGCTGTGGGGATCTCTAAAAGTCTTTGTGTGGCATTAAATGGGCCAGTAGTTGAAGCAGCCCTTGAGGAGCCCAGTTGGGCCTGGCCCAGCTCTGGTGGCTGCTGTGGGCACATCCTGGCCCAGCCAGCAGTGGTGCTGGTGCCCAGCAGTGGTGCTGGTGCCCAGCAGTGGTGCTGGTGCCCAGCAGCATCTCAGGGGGTTTGGCTGAGAGAGCCCATCAGAGCAGGGCCCTTTGCCCAGCAAAACAGAGCATTTTCAGGGTTAAATGCCCCTTTCAGCCCTTACTGGGCTAGTCCTACTTATAAACCAAATTTATTCATGCTTCAAAAGGCTGGATATTTTAATTAACTGTGCCCTCTAGCTGAGCTGTGGAACTTCTGAACTGTGTGCAGGTTTAAAAGATTTTAAGTAGAGCTTTTTGCTTTATTTCAATTTTGAGCATGTCGAAACATCTGGAAACTGGTTCATTTCGATGCTTTGTGGGGCATGAACTGCAGGGCAAGTAAAAGGAGGATTTTATTGCTTTGCTCCCTCTGTGCTGAGGGGTAGGATCCTAAAATCGAGGTGTGCAAGGACAAGTAGGGTTGCACAGACATTTATTTACAGGGTTATTTGTTTGGTTTACATCTGAAATGACACACTTTTGGGGACAGTTTGATGTTGTGCCAGGTTGCTGTGCCAAATGCCTGCCATGCAGGGGCCACATGGACTCAGCCTTGTGCCCCATGATTGTTCCTGATCTGCTGGAGAGGACAATGGCCATTCTTTTTTCTCAGTGAAACCCTTCTACAGTACCAATGGAATTGTGCTGGAATTTGATCCTAAGTGGCTTTGCTGAGAAAAAGTAAAAGAAAGGACAGCTACATTTGCTCTTGTCCATCAGTTTGATGTCTGAAGCTCTCAGTAGGGATTTCCCCTTTCCTGGGCAAGAAGGGACTGCATTTTTGTTGCATTTGAAGCACTAAGTGTTGTATCTGATGCCTCCACAGAGGGTTTTGTTGGGAGAGTGTAACAGAGGGTCTCACTGGCCAGATGTTGGGAATGTTTCCCTTGTGGAAGGAAATGTTTCTTTGGTTTTTTGATGTGCCTGTAATGAGGCTTTAATCCCTCTTCCCCCACCCCTAGGGAAAACCACTTCTCAGCCACAATCCTTTATTTTCCCCTTGCCCTTCTGGGATGCAAGAAGTGTTTTTGTGAGGGTTAGGAATATTTTTGACTTCAGGCCTGAATATGTGTAGGATGAATATGGAAAGGACCTTGCAGAATCTCTACTTATTCTTTTAAAAAGCCCCCCAAAATGCATCAGGCCCTTGGATGCCTCTTGGTATGTTAAATAAAGCATGAAGGTTCAATATATTACAAAACCTTTTATTAACTGTAGAATTCTTTTACATCATCGCATCCTAACAGTACAGAGAGATAGAACATAAAACTCAACAAAACCTTAAAACACTACTGAATTCTCATGGTGTTTTAAGAAGGGAGAAACACAGAGGTCCTTTAGTCTCAGAGTTCCTGGAAGGAGCAGGGGCTGGGTGTACAGGAGTTAAGACATGGAATATTTAACGTCACTTCTGGCTGATCACTGGTGTCAGCCACGAATTTAAACAGTGTAAAATTTTCTTCAATGATCCTATTGCCAAAAGACATTAAAATCTGGGATTATATTTATATCCCGTGTGAGAATAGACTGAAATAAATGATGTGGGGGCCACAAGAGGCACCAGACTCGGTGTGTTAAAACAAAGGGCTGATTATAAATCCAGGGATTACCTGAAGTGCCTTTCAGGGAGAACCTGTCGAGAGCTATTTCAGACACTGGCTCCTTTTAAAATGAAGGACTAGAAATCATGAGAAGGAAATACAAGTGAGGAAAATTACAATTTCAGTATTAAACTGTAATTTTGCCTCTGGAAGTGAAGTATTTCTCTGTAACTATAGTGCCTCTTTTTTTTTTTCCTGGAAGTCAAAAGGGGAATATGAAGTTTTTTAATTGTAGAAACATGGTGGTTTCAGTAGAGTAGGTAAAATCTGATCTAAATTATCTGTCTTTAAATAGAATAGTATAAATAAATTCAGATAAATTGTACTTTTTGGGTAGTTATTCATCACCATGCAGGTTTGCAAGTATCTCTTGTTTAGCAGGTGGTATCATTTAGAAAAAAAAGCAAAAACGAAAAAAGCCTTTTGATGAACTTATTAAATACTTCAGAATTCTACAAAATGGCAACCTGGAGTTAAAAGATGAAATCACATTTAACATAACTAAAACTCTAAAATTGTAACAGTTGCAGCAAATCACCACTGGGATTTTAAAATAGAGTTTTTCCACAGCTTTTCTGTGTAATGTGTGCATCTTTGCCTTTTCCTGATTTGCTCCCGTTCAACCTTTCCTGTTACTGACTTGGGTTTATCTTTTCTCCCTTTAGAGAGTTTTGAGGTGACAGTCACCAAAGAAGGTGATAAAGGGTTCTTTCTATCCCTTTTATGAGTATTAACCTACTAACTTTGGTTATGAAATGGGGAATCAGCACTGAAACAGAAGATCCTGTCATGCTCTTTTGTCCCATTTATTCTCCCAGTTTTTTTTCTATTTTAAAATATATTTCAATTAAAAACTGTTATGTAACCAAACCCTTGGTTAGAAATATCTGTAAATCAGACATCCATTTGAACCACTTGGGGTTGTTGTATGGACACTGAAGAAGTTGGTTTTGGGGAAAGTCATGTCTTAAAATATTTTCACTTACAGCTTTTTGGGACAACTGAAGTTTTTTCCAATGCTTTGTAAACCAATCTAGAAGTGCTGAAGCATCATAGCCCTTCCCTGCAGTCCATGTCCTTCAGGACCTCCTTCAGTAGCTTAAATATGAATTGAAGCCCCTTTTTGTGAGGACCTCCAGACATGTTCACAGTAGGAGTGTTCTTGGTACTGTGATACCTCTGCAGCTATTCCAGCAAAGGAGTGGGGTTTGTTGGGTAACAAAATCCCCTCCCAGACACGACAGGTTGGGCAGGAACAGCCCCAGGGCAGGTGAGCAGACACTGGATTGGCTTTTGGGGTGTGCTGGGCCTACCCAGCTGTGCCAGCCAGTCTGGCAGTGCAGGCTGAGGCTTAGGAGTTATAAAAGTGAGGTACCAGGGGCTGCCCTTGCAGGTTTGTAGGGTGGAGGTTTGGGCAGAGGCAAAGCCTATTAATCCATCACTCCACCTGGGAGCTCCCTTGACTAACAGTGGCCCCTGTTAGAGATAGCTGTTGAAATGGATGCCTGAGAAGTTGGTATTTCTACCTTTCTCATCCAGTAGTTTATTTTGATTCCCTAATTTTAGCCAGGTACATTGCACAGGAAGACTTTGCCCTTTGATCTGTTGACAGAATTTCTGTAATTCTGGTGCTGAACCTGAACTCGGAGCTTTTTCACCCCTCGACTTGTAACGGTGCATTTTAACCTTCTGCTCTGGTCCAAACGAACCAGCTGCCCAGCTATGCCCAGTGCTTGGCATAGAGGACATTACCAGTGCCCTTGGCTGTGTGCTCACATGAGACCTACTCTTGCCCTAGAGCTATCTCAAGTACTCCTGTGAAATGCCTGTCTACATTTCTCTCTTTCTCTTTTGTACTCCTGCATGAATGGATGCAAAGTAAACAAGTTGCTTGGAAGGCAGACGTTTGCTTCTTTTTACTAAAGTTCCCAGAAATCACCCATTTTAAAGCACAGTGCTCTTGCTTTGTCCACAGACCCTCACAAACCCTTGGCTGCAAAGTATTTGGTGGTTTATTTTAAAGCTGTGTCAGAAAGCCCCGGTTCTGACCTCTCTTCCTTTGGCTCTGTAGGTGAGATCTGTGGATTTAAAATCCACGGGCTGAATGTTCCCTTTGAGGCAGTGGTGGTGGATAAATCCACTGGGGAGGGAATAATCCGCTCCAAGGAGAAGCTCGACTGTGAGCTGCAGAAGGACTACACCTTCACCATCCAGGCCTACGACTGTGGCAAGGGACCAGATGGAGCAAATGCAAAAAAATCCCACAAGTAAGTAAATCTGGGCAGTGTCCTGTCTGTGTGGAGGAAATGGAAACCAAAACTGGCAGAGTTTTTCGTGTCAGGACAGAATGACAGAGTGGGTCGTGTGGTGCAGCCTGCCTGCTGCAGCAGGGTGAGAATGGTGATGGAAAGAGCAGCCAGGTGGGCATGGACTGCTTGGGCATCTCTTCATTTGTGTTTTTTGTGACACTGCTTCATCCCTTGATGCCTCTGAATTTACATTAGAAAATAGCGTGGGGAGAGAAGCAGAAAAACTGTTGATACACTTAAAGCCTGGCATGAGTTGATAGGTACTTTGCATGGGACACCAAGCCTGGACATTGTTTCAGAATTCAGATTTTAAATCCAAGAAACTGGTTGAAGAAGTCAGTGTCTATTAAACTTACCCAAATGCAGAAGCAGCTGTGCTGTTCTCATTTGCAGCCTCACCCAGAGAACCCCAGATCAATAGCAGAAGGCTCATCTCTGCCTAGATTAAAGAATGGCAACAAAGCAATCTTTAGCTAATCTTTATCTAAAGAAAAACCACAATATAAAATGCTCTCTACAAAACCCCCTTGAGAATAACTGTTGAACGCCCTGGTGGAAACATCTGCAGAGCATGTGGGCGATGAGCTGCTGTGTGAGGCAAAGAGGGGAGTAAATAAGAGAAGGAATAGAGTAGCAGAGGCCAGCCTGGTGACAAATGTGTAGCTGTGACCTTCCAACAGGCAACAGAATGTCACCTCCTCAAGGATTGCACTTAAGGAACGTAGCTGTGGCCTTAAACTCTCTTTGATGCTCAATTTGACTTGTGAAGGAAGATTCCAAAGAGAAGGATGGCAAAAATGCCTTTTTGGGTTATCTGGAATTAGATTCTTTACTCAGTTCCTTCTCCACACTGTAGAATTGCCCTATATTTTTCTACCTGGTGGTGCTGGTTAATTGAGATAGAAACTTTCCTCTGCTGGGTCTGGTAAAAGTTAGTTTTGCCCAAATTCCTGGCAGTGTAATGAACATCCAGCAGCACACTCTGCTGCTCTGCTCAGAGCAGAGTGATGAGTTTCCACAGCCTGCACCTGCAAACCCTGTTCCTGTTCCCCTGGCCTGTGGCTGGCTGTGTTATGGGGGTTTTGTGGGTTTGAACAGTCCTGCAGTGTAGCTCTAAGTCAGAAATGGACAGTTTGTTTGGTACAGAAGGCCTTTTTTTGTTTGGTTTTTTTTTCCTTTTGGTGGTGTTTATTCAGCACGTAGGATAAAATAAAACCTTAAAGATTTTTCTTCTTAGCATAAGCATTCTGCTTTTGTGGAAAGACTGTATTGATTGAATTCTTTGTTAGTTACTTTTCACCATTCATCTTTTCTCCTTGGTCACTGACAGAAACTGCTTTATTTTTCCTGTGCTGTGTATACCAGCACTCAGTGACAGGCATGAAAGGATGGAATGCAAGATCCAATCTGTTTTGGATTATCTAGCAAGCTGTATGATGTGTTAAAGTGTATCTGCCACTTCTGTGATTCTTCCATTAAAGTTGCCTGATTCCTCATTTCTGCATCTAACAAATAAACCCATTTTCACTGACTTACACAGCTGAGTACTTTATTAGCCAAAGAAAGCCAATCAAATGCACTTCACTGAGCTCTTAGTCTCAGACCAGCCTTAACTGTCATTCTTGTTCACATAAAATCAGAATTGGGTGTTCATGTCAAATGCTCTGACAGCAGGGAAGGACTGCAGGCTGCTTTAACAAAAGTAAAAGCCTGTTTTGTCACAGCTCTATTTTGTTGTAGTTCTGTAAAACGGTGCCAATTTGATAGTTGCAGTAGGAAGGTTTGAATTTATTTGCAAATAAACAACAATAGTAAACAATAACCTAGAACTGCACACTGGGAAAACACTCCCTGCTTCCCTAGTTGGGTTGGTTGGGATTGTTGGGTTAGGGTTGGGTTTGGGTTAGGTTTAGGGTCCTTTCTACCCGAACTGGAATCCCAAGGGCTGCTGCCAGGGCAGGAGGGAGCTGAGCCTGTGTTTGCTGCAGAGCCACGGTGCACATCCAGGTGAATGATGTGAACGAGTACGCGCCCGTGTTCAAGGAGAAGTCCTACAAGGCGGCGGTGGTGGAGGGCAGGCGCCCCGACAGCATCGTGCGCGTCGAGGCCGTGGACGCCGACTGCTCCCCCCAGTTCAGCCAGATCTGCAGCTACGACATCGTCACCCCTGATGTCCCCTTTGCCATCGACAAGGACGGTGAGAGCTGCTGGCATGTGGCACCCAGAGAGCAGCAGCCCAGCCTGTCTGACCCTTCCCTACAGCCCACTTAAACACGGGGGTTCCCTTCAGGTTGCATTGAGAATGGAAGGGGCTGTGTCTCTCAGTGCCAGTACCAAGTGCTGCTGCTGATGGGGGGAGCACGGGGGGTGCTGCATCTCTGGTCCTTGTGAAATGCTTTACTAATGAAAATGTAGCTGTGTGATGTTTTAACCACCTCGTAGTAGGTCTTGGTTTTTCCCCATATTCTAATTAGCTTTCAAAAAGGGGATTCCACATGTGTGCTCTTCACATTTGAGATGCTCCTGTGTGGCTGCAGTTACAGTGTGATGGCTATTGCTTTGGAAGTGTAGTGATTGGTTCAGGTCATTTCCTGACCTCCAGTGGTCTATGGACCCTTCAGAATCTATAGATAACTTCTAGTGGTTCAAGCAAGCTGGTTAAGCAAAGTGAGCAGTTTTGAGTGGGTTTTAGTTTGAGTTTTTGGGGGATTCACATTGTCAGTGGATTATTTTCATGGGTTTACAAATTTAAAAAAAAGATAGAGAATGTTGGCAAAATCCAGACAGTTTATGTATCAGTTCCCACCCCTGAGCAGTTTCATTCTGATATTAATATGCTGTTAAGATCCTGAGAAGTATATACTTCCTATTCTGTGTGTGGGCTCACCTATGGATTAATGTAATTGTTAATGCTCTGGGCCTGATGTCTGGCATTGAAAAGTCAAATAGAGGAGGGGATTCACTTGCAGATCTGTCTGTTAATCTGTATGAAATGCTTAGGTGGTACCTGAATGCATTTATGCAGCACTGCTCCTGAGAAATTGCATTGATGTGTGATCACTGCTTTGCTTGTGTGTCAGGTTATATAAAGAACACGGAGAAGCTGAGCTATGGTAAAGAACATCAGTACAAACTGACAGTAACAGCCTATGACTGTGGGAAGAAGAGAGCTGCTGAGGATGTGCTCGTTAAAATTAGCGTGAAGCCTACGTGCAAGCCTGGCTGGCAAGGTTGGTTTGCTCCCTTTATCTCTGCTTTTAGCATTTGCTGGTGCCTTCAGTTAAACAGGAGACATTTGTAATACTGTCTCTCTGGATCAATATGCAGGTTGGAGCAAAAGAATAGAATATGAGCCTGGCACTGGGTCCTTGGCCCTGTTCCCCACGATGCATTTGGAGACGTGTGACGAGCCCATAACCTCGGTGGAAGCGACGGTTGAGCTGGAGACCAACCACATTGGGAAGGGCTGTGATAGAGACACCTACTCAGAGAAATCCATCCACAGGCTCTGTGGTAAGAATGCTTTTGTCAAAGTAAAAGTGGTCTCTCTTGCTTATTAGTTTTTCATTTAATGTTAGACCACAAGTCAGTGGGTAGATCTGGTCTTTGTTTGCACATTGTTTACTCCAACTCATTTCCTTGCAGGCAGTGAAAGGCATGAAATTGCCTGAGGGTGACTTTTAAAATAATTGTCAACTATGGTAAAGAACCCTTTTGTTCTGCCTCTCCCCTAACTTACATAGACTAATAATTTATCTTACATGAGATTCATGTTCAAGAGCTGAAAGAGTGTTTTCTGTGTGAAGGGTATAGCCTTAAAGCCTCTTTTTCTGAACATCATGGATGTGATGGCTGCAGTCTAAGAAATACAAGGTGAAAAACTAGATGAGAACACCAGAAAGGAGTGGTCTGGAAACAACAGTTCACCTGCATTAGTTAAACTCATAGTGTGCTTGCCCTGGGAATAAAGGCCCTTGGCACCCACTTGTGCTGCAGCTAAAGGCTTTACGAAAAGTGTCTGAATCCTTTGGAGCCAGCATGGCAGAACTGAGATTACAGGACAAGTTGTCACTGATGCTTCATGTCTTGAGCTTCAGTTGAAGGTGCTTGAAAGTCTGAGTGGTGTGTAAGCCCAGGGTCCCAGGAGTTCCTGAGCTGTTCCCTGGTAGGTTAGTGTGGCATTAGGAAGTGGGGCAAGGGCAGCAAGCCAAGAACCTGCTTCTGACTCTGATTAATCAGACTGTGAGCTGGGAGGAGGTGCTTGAGCACTCTCTCAACTGGGTGAATATTGAGCTTACAGCTCGTACAGTGCTGAGTGAAAGGCATCACGTCTCAGGGACAAGAGGCATTAATGAAATGGGTTCTGAGAAAGGTTCTACAGCTGCAGAGACAGTAAGCAGAACAACTTCAGTGAGCTTAGTTGCTCACCCAGAAGCTAAATTTTTGGAAGTCACCAGGGTATCAGATGTCTGTAATTAGTACCACATTATGGAAGAGCTTTTTGTTTGGTTGTGTGCTGGTGTTGTGTGCTGGTAGTGCATCCCCCTGACAGCTGGTGCCAAAGATGGGAGCCCAGAGCAGCAGTCTGGTTTGAAACCAGCAGTGGGCTGTCCACTTTGTATCTGGTTTCACTGGAGCATTTTCCTTGCAGGGGCTGCCTCTGGCACAGCTGAGCTGCTTCCCCCTCCCAGCAGTGCTGCCAACTGGACCCTGGGCCTGCCCACGGACAATGGCCATGACAGTGACCAGGTGTTCGAGTTCAATGGCACCCAGGCCGTGAAGGTGCCCCAGGGCGTGGTCACCATCAACCTCAAGGAGCCCTTCATGATCTCAGTGTGGATGAGGCACGGGCCTGGAACCAAGGAGAAGGAGACCATTCTGTGCAACTCGGACAAGACAGGTCTGGCAGTGCTTTGGTTATGAACAGCTTTTGGGTTGGGGGGGTTTTATGTTCTGTGGCAGCATGTGTGACAGCCTGCAGCTCTTCTCTGACCTTAGGGGCTTTTTGGAGTGAAATGAAGTGGACTTTAAAAGTCACTCTTTGTTGTGCTTCTGTGTACAGGCTTGGTCCCTGATTACCCAGCTTCAGATTGGGCAGGCTTGTTTTTCTAAATCTATTTCAGTTTACATTATGCACTCCTTGTGCTGTGGTAGGTGATTATTCTGGCAGTGCAGTCTGGAGTTTGCATCTCCAAAGATAGCTCTGTTCTGGATGCTGCCTAAAAGCATTCAGATGCACATACCAGGTCTAGAGACAGCATTTGATGCTTTATCTCCTTTTTTTCTAGGAGGGTATCATTTCTCTTTCTCCAGTGATGAGGGATTTTTTCACTCCCTGCATAATTTCACTCTCCGTGAATGCTACAGACACAGTAATTTTGAAAATGCTGCTAATAAGAAGGAAATGTGATAACCCTGTTTCCATAATTGCTGTCTAATGGGGGTAAAAGAATTCTTGTCTTTGTTAAGCTGGAGCAGTGCATTTGGCCAGTGTATTAGAAAGAGACTTTATTTAAATTGCTGCCTGGATTTTCAACGGAAACTGCAGCAAATATATTTTGAATTTTTTGTTTGGTTGTGTGCTGGTTGACAAAAGAAAATAAGAAAGATTTGTAGTACCCTAAAAGCATTTCTTTGAACAGGAGAAAAGTGGCAGTTATTCAGAACCAAGTACAGATAATCTTTTCCTGCCTTCACCTATTCCTGTTAATCAAACCTTAAACCTTCTTTATGGAAGTGAGTGAACTGGGGAGAAAAAAGGCAAATTTAAATAGTTTTTCCTGGTTTAAAGTGCATGGGAAGCAGACCTTCACAGCAACTTTTCCTTTTTTATTCCTTAGTTTGACCTAACCATGTAATTCTTGGGGCAGATAGTTTCTGGTAGTATTTGCCTTCATTCTAATGGTATATTATGAAATACCGTAAGACTAAATCAAGGTGAGTTGGAGGGAGGCAGGTTGGCCCATATTGCACTGGAACAGCACAGTCAGGCTGAAGGATGGGCATTGCCATTCCCTCCTTTCTCAACCCATCCATGCTGTGGAATGGATCCTGTAGCTAAAATGTCTCTTCTTCTTTCTTCCCTGTTTCACCTTTATATTCATTTCAAATGAGCAGTCCTTTGGAGCTGTGGCTACAGCTTTCCCTTGGGAGGAGAGTGTGTCCCCTGCCATGGGTGTCCCTGCTCCAGGCCAGGGCTGGGGGCAGGAGAGGCTGCTCAGCTGGGTCAGAAGCAGCTCTTCTATTTGCAAACAGAGCTCTTTTCTTTTTCTCCTGCTGACAGTTTATCTGTGGCTCTTCCCTCTTGTGTCCTGGTTCAGGCTGGCTTTGGGGACAGACATGTCTGTTCCTCGGGGGTTCTCTGCAGAGCTTCCCTCACCACAGGCGTGTCACAGCCCTCCTGCCACGCCTGGGTTGCTGCTCTGTGTGTTCCTTGCCATCAGTCCCAGCGAGCTTTAAGGGTGAAATTGCAGCACAGGTGCATTTTGTGGAGCTCCTGAGGAAATAATGGTGTTACTTGCCCCTGTTGTGCAGATATGAACCGGCACCACTACACACTCTACGTCCACAACTGCAGACTCGTCTTCCTCTTCCGCCAAGACCCTTCGGAGGGCAAAACGTACAAACCTGCTGAGTTCCACTGGAAACTGAACCAGGTCAGTGTGCAAGGGAGTGGAATCCCCCAGGGACTGAACTCCTGGGAGCATGACCACTAATAAATACTTGGTGCAGCTCTAAGCTCCTGATGGCCTGTCTTATAGAGCCCAACAATACTTGTTTTATTTGTGAGCCACTCAGGTTCAGCTGTATCTTTTCATTAGAATGTAAAATCCAAAGTCATCCCTCTAGCTGTGATGGCAGTGGGCTTCACTGAGGACACTGTAAGGTGTAGAGTGCCTGAGAAAATGGGAAGCATTCCAGGTTGTTTGTGGCATTAAACTGCTACTGAGCATGTGACCTTTTTCCAGCCCTCTGGATCTGAGTGATAAAATCACCCTGAATATCCATAAATTGATCAAGTTCTTTTAGTTGCTTTGGGTTACTATTGCAGGTCTGCTTTGGCAGTTACCCAAAAAGTGAGTGACTTTCTATCATACCTAATTTTATCCTAGTTTTTGTGCAGGGCAATGGATGTTGTTTTAATGATAAAATAGGTATATATGTCCCCGTAGGAAAATTTCTACTTTGCAAAACCAAACCAGCTTTCACTGTAAATAATTCTGTCATAGAGGGCTCTTTTCTGTCCAAAATGGTCATGATTTTTTTAAGTCTCTGTCAGAAAATACCCGTCCTTTGTCAAGTAATGTTGTCTTACACTGGTATTTCAGGATGTACTTGCATGTAGATATGTATTTTTAGATTGAAATATGCTGTCATTCAGTATAAAAATTAAGGGAATGGAAGTACAGCAGCTTCCTGTGCTGGCAACAGAAGAAAAGAAACCTTTTATTGATGTTTGGCAGTCAGTTTGCTTTTCAGATGGGTGCCATGTGTGTGAAACATCAGCTGTGTCTGTGCAGGCTTGGTGGTGTGTCTGTGTGTGTGCAAAATGTGCATCAGACCAGTTATTCAGCTGTAACTTAAATTAAAGTGGGATGTTTGAACCCCTCTTTGCTCAGGTGTGTGACAAGGAGTGGCATCACTACGTGGTCAGTGTGGAGTTCCCTGCAGTGACTCTCTATGTGGATGGTGTGTCCTATGACCCTTTCCCAGTGACTGAGGATTACCCCCTGCACCCCTCCAGGATAGACACCCAGCTCGTGGTTGGAGCATGTTGGCAAGGTAACTGGTCACAATATTGAATACTTTTAGTAACTTTTTAAATGAAATATCTGTGGTTATCTAGAATTACACGGCAGATCTTTTCAGTGCCTGAAAAATAACTTGGTTTGCCTTTTGCAGGTTGTTTTTGCTCCTGGCTGGTATCACATATTTCCTTTTAGTCATTTTTTCCATGAGTGTTTGTTTTCTTGTTGGCCACAGGTGCTTGTGCAACACAAAGCTGCTCACCAAGCTGATTCCATCCAAGTGGTCTTTGTGGTGACCGTGGGAGTGCAGCGAGCATTTAATTATTATTATTGGTGGTGTTGTAATTTTTGCTATTTTTAATAATAGTTGTAAGAGTACATCCTGTACTTCAGATTACTAAGCAAAACTCTTAATTTCAAGTAGGATGAAAAGCATGTTGTAGAAAAAGGTTTCTGATTATTGCAAACATGGCCAGCAGACAGTTCAGCAAAGCTGTCCTTGGATATTCTACCATTTCTACTTATAAAAATAGACATCTGCTTTATTGTTTGCAAAATGTGGCTTAAAATAACCATATTCTGTAAGCTGTGAAGTGCTGATTCATGTGCTTTAATACTTGCAAACCTACTCTTCAGAGCTGGAGAAAGAGGAGGGGAATGCATCTGCACATGGATGCTGATTGCCAGGGATCCTGGGAACAGAGCTCCTGCCTCCCAGTCCTGAACTGCAGTGTTTGCTGATTGAATCACACCCTGCCTGCTGCAGAGCTGCTCTTTCTGGCTGAAGATAGAGGAGTGTGAAATCATTCCTGGGTTCTTTAGTTCCTCTTACAGCCTGGAGTTGCTGTCTGCAGCAGTGCATAGGGGTAGCTTGGGAATGAGTGACAAATGGAAAGCTTGGAGACATTTTAATCAAACTAACAGTCTTCTGTCTTAAAATGTCTCTTCTCTCTGTGAGTTTTAAGGCTCTGAAGTGGGAATGAAGGTTAAATTATCTGTCCTCTCCATCACATCTATTATTTTGTGACAAGTTCACTCTCATTCAGTATTAATGTTATTTCAGTGCTAAATTCATTCTGTTGTCTCTTCCTTGCCTCAATTAATGATTTTCTCCATCATTCATCTCATTCTGTGTGAGAGTTTCCAGCTTATCTCTTCTGGCTCAAAGGGAAGTTAGAGAGACTGGTTTTGGATAAACTGGAGCTTGGGAACTTTGTTCCAGCTAAATGTATGGATTGTGTAATGGCTTCCATATACATTCTGCATCATAACAAAAACATGTGCATTTAGTTTGAACCCTCCTGTGCTTTCCTATTGGCATCATGATATGATTCTTTAATTTCTTCTGCCATGAGGTTCCTTTTAATGACAGCAGACTGAAATGAGAGTGTAAAAGTCTGGAACAGAAGAACTTGGAAGTGCTGCCTTTCAAAAATCCCACCCAAAGCCTGATTTTTAGGGCATGAAAACACATGGTGAATAAAGTTTGCCAGAGGAGGGAAATTAGTGATCATCATTCTTGTCTTACCAAGATTTTAAAATAAACCAGGCTGCTCTAAATGATACACACAGCTCACCTCCAAGGAGAGAGATTTTATGGTTTTGAATTAGTTCTTTTAGAAATTGAAAAGCTGTTTTTCATTTTGCTTCCATCTGATAAATTGAGTGCTTAATATGTCTGGTGCCACTGTTATGATAAAAGATCTGTGTTGGTAAGGGCTTGTTTTGATACCTTTTGGTGATTTGCTGTATTAGGTTGGATTTCACCCTAATTTCCCCTGAAATGGAGCCAGTTGATTTCCAGTCTCATTACTGACAGTGGGTTCTGTGAGATTTGCTCTCTTGCTTAATCCAGTTTTTGCTGGTTTCACTGCAGGTTGTGGATGGGGCTCTTTGGGTTCTCTTGCCGTGACTTTTTATGTTCTTGTAACAACACAGTGATGCTTCTTCCCTGCATTGCAGCTCCTCATGTTTCAAAAGAACTCCTAATCCTCGAGGAGCTGGGTGGAATAAAAGAGACTTTGGGGGGAAGGGCTGCTTTGTATTTTCTCTGATAAGAGTTTGCCAGACTGTAACTACTTGGTCCTTTCCCTATTGTCCTCTTCTTTGTCTTGCTTTTCTACAGAATATGCAGGAAATGAAAATGACAATGAAACTGTGCCTGAGACCTCTGCAGGTTGCTGGAGTTTTTTCCCTACTGTTTTGTTTCATTTTGAAGCCAAGACATTGCTTCATCTCGCACACAGCATGAGGTGCAGCACTGCACTCGGGCCATTGACCTTCACATAATGCTCTCCTAGGCTTGTTCTTCACCTGCTTCTGTTTGCAGAGCTTCATCAGCTGACACTTGCCTTGGGCTTGGGGTGGTTTGGTTGGGTTTTTGGTTGCCTCCAAATGCCCCTCCATGTACAGATCTGCATCCCCTGTGATTGCAGTGAAGTGGTGTGAATGAGGTGCTGATGGAAAGTATCAGCTACAGTTTCTCTCATCCAGTTCTGTTAAATATAAATGCACCTCATCCTATATAAGTCCATGTATTTGTGTGTAGGTATGTGTGTCTATCATAGCATTATTCAGCATGCTGGGGAGGATCTCTGGAGGTCAGGTGGCTCTGCCCCCCACTCAGAATAAGACAGATCTTTCTAAAAAGTTGGGTGATGGCCTTGAAGTACAAATTTCCAGTTGCTGTTCTGTGGCCCCCATTAATGAGCAGGATGGAGCAGGTGATCACTGTGGTGTCATCTTCAGGAAAACTGAAGGAATGAGGTTGCAATCATCAGACTTGGCCCAGATATCTAAACATGAGTTACCTGAGTTTAAACTGCACAGAGAAGGGGCACCCTTAGAGTGGGGCAGGTAACTCAGACACCTTTTTCAGAGTGAGCTGAATGACTTTGTGAAGTTCCTTTCTGTCCTCTGAGTGTCAGGAGAGCCTGTGGTGCTGGCTGTGGTCACTCCCACCTGGAGGGTGGATGCTCTGGGGCGTTGCCTTTGCAGAGATCCCAGCAGCAGGAGGTGGTGTTGCAACCTCAGCTTGACAATTCAGGTTTCATGGTTCACCCCGTGGTTCAGTGTTTCATTCCTGAGCACCACCTCGCTGTATGGGACTTGTTTGGAGCTGTTTGTCGTGGAACCCTGAGTTCCAGCTGGCCACAGCTGTGAGGGCCACGTGCATGGTGCCCTGTTCAGTTCTTTCTTTATGCTTGCCCATAATCACAAGGTTAACACCCCGACTGGGTCACGACTAACCTGCATGTGTGTAGGGCTGTGTGTGGGGTGTGCAGCTGCAGCAGAGCCCCAGTGGGGACAGTGACAGCTGGCCCTCTTGTCCCTGCCAGGTGCTGAGCTCCGCATGGTGCAGTTTTTCCGGGGCAACCTGGCAGGGCTGATGATCCGACCAGGGAAACTGGAGAGCAAGAAGGTCATTGACTGCCTCTACACCTGCAAGGAGGGGCTGGACCTGCAGCTGCCCGAGGGGGCTGGCAAGGGGCTGAAGGTAAGGTCACACACTGGGGACACTGCTCTGCTGCTGGCAGGTCTGGTAGGGCTGTCCCAGATAGAACAGGTTCATTTCTTGTGGCGTTTTGCATTAAAATTACACAAAAGCTAGGAAATCTTTCTTGTATAAATCTGGTCTTAGTGGGGTTTAAGAATTGAAGTTACTGTTCTTTTTAATTCTGGAAGAGGCATTCCATATTTTTAAGCCTCTATTTAATCAGCTGTACCAGGGTGTCTAATAAAAGAGGTTCTTAACAAACACCTTCATCAAATTAGTCTAATTTTGTGACTTTTTTGGTAGCAAGGTTGTGTGGACAGGCTGTGTTTCTCCTTGGATATCAGCTGTCTTTCTTCCATTACCAGAACTGTGATGAGGGCCTAGAATTTTTCTTAAAGAATGAAACACTAAATTTATTCCACTGGGGCGAGGCAGTGAATTGGGAGGTCAGACTGTGTGCCACAAGGCCAGTAAATAGTGACCTTTTGCTTTGAATATTGATGCAATTATTCTGCATCGAGCTCTAGTTGGAATTGTCTCTTCTCTGTGGCTTCAGATCCACATGAACCCGAGCCAGTCGACGCTGAGCATCGAGGGGGATGACATTGAGAGGGTGGATAAGGCCATGCAGCACCTCTCCTACCTGAACTCCCGGCAGTTCCCCACGCCCGGCATTCGGAGGCTGAAAATCACCAGTGTTGTCAAGTGAGTGCTGCTGCTGCAAGGCTGCCTGGCTGCTGCTGAAAGGCTGCCTGGCTGCTGCTGCAATGCTGCCTGGCTGCTGCTGAAAGGCTGCCTTGGTGCTGCTGCAATGCTGCCTGGCTGCTGCTGGAGCCTGCAGTAGGGCTCTTGTATCCCAGCTCTGGCACACGCAGGAGTCTTGGGGTGTGTGACCATCACACTTCTGAATACAGCCAATGTTTTCTGCCCCAGCACTGTTTTCCTCCTGGGGGTGGATAAGGAGTGTGTAGGACAGGGTGTATTGTCAGGCACTGCCTTCATTAAAGGTGTTATCTGTGCCTGGGAGTTAGAGCACAGAAATGGGGCCAAATGGCAACTGTAAGTAAAAATTAATTGCAAGATTGCTCCTCGGTGGGGAATTCCTGCTTTGCAGCTGCTGAATTTAGCCAAGACTCTTGGGTCTGAGACAGCTTTTCAGAGATTTACAGAGCAGTTTCAGTGTGGAATTGTGCCTCCCCACCAGCTAACCTGCCTGACTGCACATCTACTTGTGTCCCCAGGTGTTTCAACGAGGAGCCCTGTGTGTCCATCCCCTCAGTGGAGGGCTATGTCATGGTCCTGCAGCCAGAGGAGCCGAAGATCAGCCTGAGTGGCATCAACCACTTTGCCCGCTCCGCGTCCGAGTTCGAGAGCGCCGAGGGGGTGTGGCTGTTCCCCGAGCTGCGCATCATCAGCACCATCAGCCGCGAGGTGGAGCCGCAGGGCGACGGCGACGAGGATCCCACGGGTGGGTAACCCTCCCCTCCTCGGGGCCCTGCTGCGTTCTGGCCTTCTCCTTCACTGCAGAATCCAGGGAGGGACAAGAAGTGTAAATACCCTGCTCTGGCCTGACAAAACCTCCCTGGAAATGCTAGTAAGCCCAGGCTGTTATCCTTGTGGAAATACCCCTTGTTTGTATTTTGTATTCCATTTTTTTTAGTCATTATTTCATGAATCCTCGCTCTCCCTTATTTGTTCTGGGAGAAGAGTTTGCATGTGACATTTTGTAGCTCCTGTCTGCTTCACCTGTTTGTGCTCATGGCTTTGGCTTTCTCTCTGCCTTTCAGTCCAAGAGTCCTTGGTGTCTGAGGAGATCATGCACAACCTGGACACATGTGAGGTGACAGTGCTGGGAGAGGAGCTCAACCAGGAGCAGGAGAGCCTGGAGATTGACATGACACGATTGCAGCAGAAAGGAATTGAGATGAGCAGCTCCAACCTGGGCATGATCATCACAGGTGGGGCTCTCTGCTGCTCTTCTTGTGGCCAAGGTCTGGGGGCAGCACGAAGGGAACAGCCAAAAATAAGTAGTTCTAGAGCCTTCCATGTGTTCTTCTCTGCTGTCCCAAATGGCAGGTTGTGTCTGGACTGTGGAAATGAAGCTACACTTTGCCCCAGAAAAGGTTTGTTCCTTGCACAGATAATCCAGTGCCTGGGAGCATCATTCCTTTGTGGTCTATATTCAGAATATGTTAAAGTATTTTAAAGGAGGGCTTCCAAATCCCTTCAAAGACTGAATGGGTCTAGGATTTTATCACAAAATCAATCCACAGGATTTCAGTGGAGCCACGTCGTGTCTGTGGTGTTACTTTTGTTCCCACTCACTGAAAATCCACCACCCAAGAAAAGTCAGCAGAAGAAAGGGTGTGACATTTGTCCAGCCCCTGATGTTGTGTTGGTCTCTTTGCACAGCACCCCTGTTGTTACCTGTGTGTCTGTGCCCCCAGGGGTGGATACCATGGCTAACTATGAGGAGGTGCTGCACTTGATCCGCTACAGGAACTGGCACAGCGTGTCCCTCTTCGACAGGAAGTTCAAGCTGGTGTGCTCGGAGCTCAACGGGCGCTACGTCAGCAACGAGTTCCAAGTGGAGGTGTGTGGGCCTGGGGGGGTTGTGCCCCAGCTGAGGGAGAACTGACCACTTACTGCTTTACAGCTTTGTCCTGTAGATAACCATCAGTAGATGTGAGCATTTGGGGTTGTATTTTGTGTTCCTAGTCCTGCATTTCAGCTGTAAAGGAGGCTGTGCAAACAGAGGTGACTGTTGTTTTTGTAGAAGGAATATTGGGGTTAATGAAGGTGAAAAGGTTGAACTGTGAAAACACAGGGTATTAATTAATTTAGTTTCTTTCTTACCACTTGCACTGGAGTGTTTTGTCTTTGCTGTTAGCTGAAAATATACAGCAGAACAAGAGGTGGGAATGAAGGAGATGCAATTAATGGGTTAGATATCTTTGTATGCACTGTTATTTCAGGATTAAAATGGCTGGCTACCAAATTTGGTGGTAAACTGGCTTTATCTCTTTCATTCTGCAATACTGGTGTCTCTGCACCAGCTTGCCAGACTAAAACAGATTTGAGAGCTGTGAAACTGGAGGGTTTTGTGACAAGAAATGGAAAATATGAGGAGCTACTGCTTGGGATGGCTGTCCCCTGGGAAAAGCCATTGCTGTGTTGGAGGAGGACTGGATGCCTACCCTGGGAAATAGATACTTTTTTGTATTAATTTTTTCCCCTTCTTATTTCTATCCCTTCAGAACTGAATGTTGGACTGCTGGAGTGTAACCCTGTGTCTCTGTCCCCAGGTGAATGTGATCCACACAGCCAGCCCCGTGGAACATGCCAACCACATTGCAGCACAGCCCCAGTTCGTTCACCCTGTGCACCATTCCTTTGTTGATCTCTCTGGGCACAACTTGGCCAACCCTCACCCCTTTTCAGGTCAGGATTCTCAGCCACCCAAGCTGAGCTGGTTTGATTGCGGTGTTAAAATTTGCTGCAAGAGAGGGTTTTTTCCCAGTGTATTGGACTAATAATGCAGGCAGCTACTTGGTCCTATTCTGCTCCCAAGCAGGGAGGATTTCTGGGATCCAGGATTCCTTTTCCTGCCAGCAGAAGAGCTTTCTGTTGGTGTGTGTATGTTGGAAAATGGGAGGGGACTGTAAGACCTTGATAAATTAGGGCTCTGAGGAACTGGGACAGTATTTCTGAATGGCACGGGGAAAGAACTGCAGTGCTACTCCCTTGATGAGTCATGGGATCTGCCCTTTCTCTTTTAATTACATTAATTTGGCAAGAGTGTAGGATGTGAGAGGAAGAAAAATAGGCAATTTAGAGAGGAGCCTGTGTGGTGGAATCTGCTTTCCATGTGTTTTCAGTCCTTCAGCTTGATGTAATTATATTTAAGGAACTGAGGTTTAGTTCCTGCTCTCCAGCTGACTCTTTCTACCTCACACAGTGATGTGCAAGGTTTGTGTAAGGCCATTTGCCTCGCAGGGATGGGAGGGAGGTGCTTGGTAGGCCTGGGGTACAGTTGGCACTGCCAGGTAAGGAGCCCTTTTCCTCTCTCCCTGCAGTTGTTCCCAGCACAGCCACCGTTGTGATCGTGGTCTGTGTGAGCTTCCTGGTGTTCATGATTATCCTGGGAGTGTTCAGGATCCGGGCTGCACACCAGAGGACCATGAGGGACCAGGACACTGGCAAGGAGAATGAGATGGACTGGGATGACTCTGCTCTGACCATCACTGTGAACCCCATGGAGGTAACCCTGGGGGCTGGGGCTCAGCACTGCACCAAACTGCCCTTTTCCAGCTCTGAGGGCTGGGATTGCCCATGGGCAGAGCAGGAGAGCAGAACCAACCCCTGAGCTCAGGGCAGAGACATGAACTGGCAATTCTGAATGAATGTGCCAAGAACAGTTGTGTTTGGGATCTTGCAGGAGTTAGAGTTTCATGGCAGAGGGTGGAATTTTGCAAGCTAGTATTGAACACTGGTGTTACTGTGCTGCACTGCCTTAACCAGCCTGCTTTGGTCCAGACTTGCAGGAATTTATTGTCAGAACAACTGTATTTGTAATATATGGGGGGGTTCTTCATATATATATGTGTGTGTATGTATACGAATAAAAATCTTCCCTGGCCCACATCTGAATTTCTAGAAAATTGGGAAAAATAAATGCTCCTGGAGTGTGTCCTGCTGCAAGATCCTTCTCCAGCAGAATTTGCAGTACTGGATCACCCCTCAGGCTGAGTTTGTGTGGTGCCAGCACTGACAGCAGTGTCACAGAGCTGCTTTGCCTTTGTCTTTTCTGGTTGTCTGATTCCTGATGAGCTGCTCAAACCAGCAAGGAATCTGCAATAGCTCTTTGTCAATACAGAGTAAAAAGAATTTTGGCCAGTATGGCAAGGACAGTTAATTCTTGTCTTAACAGACTTACGAGGATCAACACAGCAGTGAAGAGGAAGAGGAGGAGGAGGAGGAAGAAAGTGAAGATGGAGAAGAAGATGACATCACTAGTGCAGAGTCTGAAAGCAGTGAGGAGGAAGAGGGAGAGCAGGAGGAGGACCAACAGAATGTCAATAGACAGCAACAGCTGGAATGGGATGACTCCACCCTCAGTTATTGATTCCCGCTGTGCCCTTTGTCCTGGTCCCGCTCTGGAAGACTCCACTGTCACACACTCCATTGGTACCAAGGATTCATGGTGTTTAAAACAAAAAAAATTCATTCTGGCCAGTAGGTTGAACCCCCACACCTCCTGTGTTTGTGTTCTGTCAGTCCCTGATGTTTAGGGTTGTAGTTTAGCTCCTCTTCCTTCAGCCATGCCTCAGTGACTGGATTTTTTTTACGCTCTGTGAGGAACCACCTTGCACTTTTTTCTTCATGTCATCTCAGCTAAGTGACTCTACAGCTCTGTAGCCATTGCACATGAATTTCTGAACTGTCTTTTTTTGCTCAGTGAAACAAACTTGGCTTTGTTCCTTTTTCTCTTTCTAAAAGATGCAAAGATTGCTTGTTGACAAAGGGTAAAGCTGCTCATTTCAGCCTGTTGATTTCTTTTAATTTTTCCCCCCTGAATTAGTGCATGTGTAAAGTGGCAGAATGAGGTTAATATGTAGAAGATTAACAAGACTTTTTAATATTTTGTAAATATCTTGGAATTATGTAATTATGTCATTTGTGGTAGTGAAAACAGGGAATTGGGGTTTAAAACATGCTAAAGTAAAAAAACCATGCAGCATGAACTATTCCAAGTCTCATCCTACTGCAGCAGGAGCACGGGCACAGTTCTTAGTGTAGGTGTTGAGTAACTCTGTCCTTGGCCTTGACTGCCATGTGTGCTCAGCCCCCTCCCCTCACTCCCCTCCTTCCCTTCAGCCCTGGGACTTTGCAGAGGGACCAGATGAGCTCCTGAGACATTGTAAAGGCTTTAGGAACCTCTGCAGAGGTTCAGCTGCCCTGTGCAATACACTTGTTGGGGTTTCATTTTTATTTCCTTTTTTTTTTATTATTTTTTTCTTTCCCCTCTCCAGTTAAGTCTTGGCATTAAGGGCTTTTAAGTTATTGGGGAAAAAACACTATGTGGATGGTGGGGCTGTGGGTGTTGCCACAGCTCCTGTTGATCCCAGGAGGCTGCCTGTGCTGCAGTGCTGGCTGTTCACACTGCCAGGGTGGCTCCTTGCAGCTGATGGATTGCAGTGAAGCTGGAAAGCCTCAGCCCTGGGTCCCTGTGCACTTTGGCTACCAGTCTACATTAATAGGGATTTGGGATTTTTTTGGTTGTTCATTTTTTCCAGTGTGGCAGGGGAAGGCTTGGGGTGTAGCTGATGCCACTGCCCACTCTGCTCCTCCCCTGCAGCCCCTTGGACAGTAACTTGGACTGTTGGTGGTGCAGCCTTTGTTTACACTCAGTAATTGTGTTTTCCTGCTGGTGAAAAACTGTAGCATAAGTCACCCAAGCAGAAACCTTTGGGAATCCTGTTGGTGTTATTCCAAGTCGAGCTGATTTGGGTTGTTTCTGATCACATTTGTGACTTGGGACTGCAAAGGACAAAAGCTGGAAGGTACGAAAGGGGTGGGAGTGCTGGTTTTTCTGTCAGGCAGGGCTTGTTTCACTTTATTTGGTCTTATGCAGAGTCTTGAATAATGAATTTCTGCTTGATTTCTATGGAGGTGAATTAAAGAGTAACTTGTTTTGCTTGTAACAGGAGCCTGGGACTGCATTCCCTCCTCAGCACGGTAAGCCAAGCTCCAGTGTTTGCTCGTGGTGGTGGGTGCAGAGCCCACTGGTGTCACACAGAGGGGAAAGGGGCACTGGGGAAGGTGCCAGAGGAGCCAAAGGGTGGGGCACAAAGGGTCCTCATTAACTGAGAGAGAGAAAAGAGAAGGGTTGATGCAGGTGTTGGTACAGGTGGGTGTTCAGAGCAGCCCTGTTGTCACCTGGTGGTGTGACAGGAGCTGGGGTGGGTTTGATCTGGGGAACCTTTGACTGTGGAGTGCCTTTACAAGAGGAGATGGGCCTGGAAGCAGGGAAGGAACCCACACCAGAGCTTACTGCTTTTTGGGGTTGGTTTGGTTTTTTGGTTCTTTTTTTTTTTTTTAAATGTAAAATTTTAGATTTCTAAAATGGGAAAATGGTTTTGACTACTTATGTGGTAATTAACTGCTAGTTTTAAGTAAACTGGGAAACTTTTAACTTATGTCTGACAGTTGTCCTGTGTTAATGTGTAGAAGACTTATCCTTCCATATGCTGTTGCTGTAGCTGCTGTATTTTAGACCAAAACTGATCATGACTTAATGGTAATGCTGAGGGGTTGTAACAGCCTGGTGCAGTTTGTAGCCACTGTGGGTATAACTTTTCAGATGTGTATATTGGTAACAGGTCAGTTTGCAAAGTCTATAAGCTACAATAAATTTCTGGTTCTAAAGTTGGTTGCATTTATTTCTTACTGAGTGGAACAAAGTAAATCGAGTTGTACAAACTGAGTGTTAATTTGCCTCTGCAGGGGGAGTAGGAGTCTCGTTTTCATTGATCTCAAGCACAGAAAGACTTGGCAGCATCTGAGGACAATTTATCAGTATTTTTTATTTTTTACTTACAAAACATGTACCTAAAGCAACTGAAAAGTTCAACATGTAAACATTCTCTTCTGGCAGAACCACAGTTTGGCTTAAAAAAATACTTCTTTTTTTCAAAGGCAACAGAATAAGCACAATCAGTTTGTACAGAGTGAGTTAAAAAAAAATAATGACAGAAACATCTCTAAATAAATAGAAATAGGTCTATCATTCTGAGCATATTTATAAAATGAGAAGCCACTTATTTCTAGTGAAATGGAATACTTTTGGAGGTGATTTAAGTTTGAATGTTGAGTACAGTTCAGCTTGCTGAGACCCATCAGGTGAGCTGCTGCTTTGTGGATTGGGAGTCAAAGGCTCTTTGCTGACCCATCAACAAAGATGCTCCCCCAGGAGTGCACGAGGGAGAAGGTCCATGTGATGGCTCACTGAATTTTTACTTCTTGTAGGTAAGTCAAGTTTGTAGACTAAATAATCTCTGTAAAACTGTGCTGGGTAGAGAAACCCCTCTGGGACTCGCTCAGTTCTTGCAGTTGATGCACCTTTGTTTTATTGCACTTCTCACATGGAAGGACAGGTGCCAGGAGCCACTGCTGTCACTGTCCCTGGGCCTGGGGGTGCCCCTGCAAGGGAACTCCTTCTGCAGGCACAGCATTGTAGTGTCTTCCCATCCCCAAGAACAAACAGACCTGAGCAGGGGCTCTGGGGTCAGTGGGTCTCACCTTGCCTGTGGCCCCAGGTTATTTTGCACACTTTTTGCTCCCTAAATTAGTTTAATAAGGAAAGAAATAGCAATATTTATGCTCTGAAATGGAGCAGAGGCACAGGACTGGTTCTCACTGTGTAATCAGCCTGCAAAGAGCTCTAAATCTGCAGTTTTTCCTTCTAGTGCCCAAACAACTGGCAGGGCTTGAGTGCTGCCTCAGTGACAGCCAGGATGGTTTGAGAGGTGCAGGAAAAGGGTTAGATATAGAAAATTAAAAGGAGGAGTCTTCTGTGCCAGAACTGCTGCTCCCACCAGCAGGTGCTCCAGAGGGGACCTGGTTTGTGTGAATAGGTACAACCTGGAACAGGCCAGACCTCACAGCTCAACATCTTCCATGAAAACAAACAGTAAGTACTTTAAATCACAATTTAAATTAGAAACAGTCCAACACTGAATCATAACCTGCTACTGCCTGTTTGGATATAAAGGGACAGAAGGGTTTAGTCCAGGGATTTCATACTCCCCTCCCTGATCAAACCTGGCATTATTATTTATTTCTACTTACAGAAGTTACTGTTTTAAAGCAGTGCCAGCTTTGTTCTTCCCCAGCTGCACAGCTGATGGATTAGAACTGGTCCCCTTAAAAATGAGGGTGGATTCAAACAGCCAGACTAGGAGAGCATTTTTTAAATTTTAAAGTACTAAAAAGAATCGAAAATCATTAATTAGTTGTAGCTATGTGCTGGATGCAAAAATCAAATCAAATTTAGATCATGAAGGGAAGATCTATTAAACAGGCAAGTTACTTCTGTGGGAATTTTAAACCAGGCTTGGAAGCCAAAATTCTGAGTGTGGCCCAACATATGACAACACATGTACCTGTTGTTACCTGAGAACCAGGATCTGAAATGCCTCTGTTTTTACCTACCTAAGGAAAGTAAAAGTTTAAGAAACAGGTTACAGTGAGTAAAAGAAAATTGCTGAACCTAATTAAAGGCAAACGAAGTAAAAGATTCAGCTTCAGGGGTGTCTTGACAATTAAACTCTGCTGTTCTCAGAAGGCAGGAATGGTGGGACCTCCACAGGAACCTGGTGGTGTGGAGAAGGAGGGGAGATGGAAGGAAGGAGCCAGGGAACTCCTGTGTCCAGCAGTGGCTGCTGCTCCCTGTCCCTGCACAGCACCAGCCCTGGCACAGGCACAAAGCTGTGGCTGATCCCAGCACCCTGGGCCCCAGGGGAAGGGGAGGCTGGAGAGGACTGTCCCAAGCCAGGCACTGGCACAGCTGAGCCCCCAGGACCCCCAGAGCCAGCAGAGCAGGAGACTGAATCATGGCTGGAAGGAGGAAGAGCAGGGAAAGGAAGAGGGAGGAAATTTGTAAGAAGATGAGAGTGGAGATGCAACTTCCTGTAAGTGTTTCAGTGTTAAACCCACTCCTCTGGCACTCCCTGCTCAGGAGGGCAGTCTGGCCAAGCAGCTTGGGCACAGAGGGGTGCCATCTGTGCCAGCTGGCTCTGGAGCTGCAGTGTGGGAGCCCAGGGACTGTGGAGGGGTGGGGCAGTGCCCTGCACACACACATTGCAGGGACACCAGGTGGCAAACCAGCCCTGCTGGACCCCAACAGGAGGGACTTGGAGCAACCAGCATTCCCTGCCAATTCTCAAAATGCAATCTTACTGTTTTCATCTTAAAACTAAAATAAATGCAGGAATTGCTTGAGGCTCAACTAAGGCTTGATGTGGGAAAGCAAAGAAGCCACCAGATCCAGGGGCTACTCCAAACCTGCTGTTGTGGCATTTTTAGAGAGCAATAGCCAATTCCAGCTCAGTGTAAGAACAGTTTGGCCTCTGGAACAGACAGAAAGCAACGTGACAGTGTCACAGTGTAGGGTAAAACCACCTGTCCAAGCCAGCCACCTTGGGGGGCACTGACCCAGGGCCTCTGTCCAGCTAAATTCTCCAGAAAACACAAATACAGACATTAGCACACTGGAAGGATGTTCCAACTGCCTCAACTCTTCCAGTAGAAGATGTATTTGCAGCCTGATGAGTTCTTGGGGGTCCAGCACCTCTACCTACCTCTCCCTGCCCGCAGTGATGGCGCTGCCTCCTGTCCCTCCCAAGGCTGGGGCTGAGGACAGGTCAAGGGCTGTGCAGCACTGTCTGATCTCCAGGACCTTCAGCACTGCAGCATTCCCCAGTCTGTAAGGGCCTGTCCCCTGCTGCTGGGCCCAGAGCAGGTGCTGCAGTGCCTGGAGAAGCCTGGGCAGGCTCCTGCTGCTGCTGCTCTACTGCCTGTTGTCCTTGGAGACGTTGTGTGCCAGCCAGTTCACTTTGGTTTTCCAGCTCTCTCGCAGGGCTTCATTGAACTTGAGCCTGAAGTGCTTCAGTGCCTCCTCATCAGTTTTCCCAAGAGCCAGGGAGTCCTGGAGGGGAGAGAGTAGTGCAGCCTCCCTGAGCACACCTGAGCAGTGAACACTCAGCTAGGAAGATGTTCACTCACTAAGAAATTAACTGCATTGAAAGGAGCACAGAGTAGGAAAGGAAATGCCATTGGTTTCTTTTAATAGTTAACTGTAGTCTTCTCCTAATAAATACTTGCATTTTACTCTTATGCTGGTGCAGAGTGTTACACAAAGCTGCTGTCTTGGAGCTGGCCAGGGATATGTGGATACAACTTAAGAGGCAAACTGGGCCCAAGAGATGAGACACAAGCAAAGGGCTTTGTCTCCTTCCCCCAAGGTGGTTCTACAAGGTACCTCAAGTGAATTCTGAGCACCATGGTCTGGTATTTCATGGACACTGGACATTACTCCTGCTTCTAATGTGCCCTTCCCCACTGAACTCCTCCTCCTCAGTGAGCCACAGGATCAGGTGCTGAGCTGGAAGCAGCCCTGGGGTCTGCCCCTCTTACCTTCAGGTACTGGATGTCTTTGGAGCAGCTGAGCTCTGGCAGCCCTGCAGCTTTCATCAGTGCAAAGAGGTGCAGGAAGAGCAGCCCGTGGCGCCGCAGGATCATGTAGGCTCTCTCACAGTAACCCCTGAACCTGAAAAAGTTATTTACTGTCATGGGTACAGGCTACATATTGCTGGAAATAAATTCTAAAAATGCAGAGGGTAAAAAGGTGAAATCAGTTTTTCACCCCCAGCACTCACTCACCTTTCAAACTTCTCGTTGTTGTTAGTTTTTCCCTGCTGGATGACGTGCACAAAGTCGTAGGTCAGGATGAAAGGAACTCGTTCTCTGTTAATACCAAATTTAGTCTTGAAGTTCCCCAGAAAGTGACCAAAATCGATATGGAACAGCTGAAAATAAAGAAGAAAAGTGTTTTTAGAATAGTATTTATTTTACCTGATCAGTGTCCTCAGCAGTTACTGTCTTCAGCAGGTAGTGACCATAGGATTTTGGGAGGGAAAAGTGACCTCTCCCTCAGCATCCCTTTGGAAAGAGACAATATTTACTTGCAAAGATCCTTTCTTGTGTGATTACCTGTTGGAGAGGACAGAAAGGGCACTTGCCTCTTCAATACTTGATATAGAGGTGCCAGATTTAGTGTGTTACTAGTAGAGGGAGCAGAGCACTTCCATGAGCACCTGCCAGTGCAGGCTGCAGTCCCAGGCAGGGTAGAAAGAAATAAATATTAACTGGCCCAGCTGAGGCTGCTTTTCCTCTCCTTTTGGTATTTTTTGAAATACCAAGCCCGGCAAAGGGACACCGAGCCTGTGACCCCCTGGCACTTTTGCCCCCCAAATCCCAGGCTCTGGAGGGAGGAGCAGGGATATCCTTTATATCCTGGATAAAGGAGAGGGGCCTGTGCAGGGCAGCTCTGGGAGCTCCTGCAGCCCCGGGCAGCAACACTCCCACACTGGGAGTCAGATCATACCCCTGTATTTACCCTCCTGCTGGCAGAAGCCACTCCTGGAGAGCAGTGCCCAGGCTGGGGGGAGCTGGGGCTGCCTCAGGGTGTGTCAGTGGCTCCCAGGCCCCAGCAGTGCCCGTACCTGCCCTGTCTCCCGGATCATGATGTTGTCGCTGTGCCGGTCCCCGATGCCCAGCACGTACGTTGCCACGCAGTACCCGGCACAGGACAGGGTGAACTCCTCGATGGCCTGGTCTAAGGCATCCCTAGAGAGGGGAGGGAGGAGGGAGACAAATAATGTCACTTTGGACTCCAGCCCTTCACCACTGCAAGGCTGTTCTCAGAGCTTCCCCCATGCAAAGCTGTAGGAGAAAGGAAGGGAATCACATCTGGATTCCTGCAGGGTGCTCCAGGGCAGGACTCCCACCCATGCCACTCCTGTCCCTTTTCCAGCTGCCACCACACTGTATCTCTGGAGAAGGTAACAGGACCAGGGGCAGATCAAGGTTTGGAGCCAGGCTCTGGCCAGTGCTACCTCAGGTTATCGGGGATCACAAGGAGCTCACCAACAGGAACACAGACACCCCCATTTCTGCTCAAAACCCACCCAGAGCCACAGGATGCCTCCAGGTGTGCCAGGCAGGGATGCAGCCACAGGCACTGGGGAAGGGAAGGAGGCAGGGAGGGAAGGGGAGCCACTGACCCCGGGTTCTTGGATTTGAGCCAGTTGAGCAGCGCGTCCTTGTTGAAAGCTGCCGTGGCCACCATGTTGCTCTTGTTCAGCTGGATGTTGGCGATGGTGTCCGAGTGCATGACCACTTCAATCAGCCCAGTCTTGTCTCCTGTGGAGAGGCAGCCATAAGGGGTCATCCTGCAGAGATGAAAGAAACCCTTCCACTGAAATCCTGCCCAGGACTGGGTGGTGTTGACTTTTAAGCTCGCCCTTGTCTGCCATGTCTCCTCCATCTCTCCTCTGCAGTTCTGTTCCCCACAGGACCTGCCCAGCTGCTCACACAACACCAGACAGACCAGGCTTGCAGAGAGAACAGCCTCAGCACCCACGACTGCCCACTGCAGGAGGACAGCTGTGTGCACACTGCTCACCTCAGGTCCAGGCCCTCCTGCTTCCACAGGATGTCCATCAGCTGGATCATCTGCAGGGTCAGCATGTCCTGGCGCAGATCTGTGCAACAGAACAAGGGAAAAGGGTCGTCAGGACCATCCACTGTCCCCTCTCTAGTGCTCCTCGAAGTGGCCCTTGTAGTTTGCTGGTCAGGAACTGTAAAATCACCCCAGAGACCCCTCAGCTCCCAGGGCTGTTCTGAGGGAGGGACAGGCTCCTGCCCTTTGCCAAAGCTCTTCCCCTGGCACTCAGTGTGGCACCTCAGAAATATCTGTCAGGACACACCAGGGAGCAGCAGCCACCCCAAGCCTTCAGGAGCTCCTTCAGACCTTCCACATCAGGGTTGGTTTTATTGTTCAAGGGTATTCAGCTACCACTGCACTAAAATCTAAGTGAAAGAGGGCAGCATGTCAAATAAAGAGAGGAGTTTATCTCCAGATTACTGCCAAAAAACTACAAACATTAAAAGTCTTCATTTATACAATACCTTGATGGTCCATATTTAGGCTTACTCAGCACATTAAATACTTGAGACTAAAGGATATATTTGCAGGAACATAATAGACTTACCATCTCCATTTTTAAAGATAATGCCCACTCCACCTCCACCTGTCTCTTCATTATTAAACACAATCCATAAAGGTTTCATTTTGGAGTCCATGAAGGTGCACTGATCCACACTAGAGGAAATAAAGATATTACCATGAGTTTCCACCATTAAAAAAGCAGCCACCCAAGCTGCCAGTCCAACAGCACCTACAAACACTGGTGGAGTGGGGACTTCCATGAGGAAAGAACATTGGGATAACCCAAAGCTCCACTGGAAACAAAGCCCGTGGCACAAGTGAAGAGCTGCATTCCCTTCCTTACCAGACTTCAGTGAGGATAATGTTGGGGTTCAGGGGGGACTGGAGGTGGGAAAGTGCTTCACGGTACGTTTCCTGCTTCATGCACACATGCATCATCTCCTTGGTTTGAGGCTTGGTGGCCTTCTGAGAACTCACTTTAACAAAGTCATTCAGAGCTTTCATCTTGTTGAGTGCTTCTCCCTGAGAAAAAGGGAGGGATGGAACAGGGTTAACAAATAGGAAATTCCTGCAGAAAGTTTAAAATACCCATTAAAATCTCCTGTGAAATGGAAACCTTGGTTGCATCTCTTGCTTTCTCTTCTTGAAGTAATTTCACCCCTTGCAACAAAGCCAATTTAGTGCTCTTTGCATGAGGGAATCCTTAATTAACGGTGGCTCCTCTGCTGGACACAAATGCACTGCTCCAAATCAGCCAGTTGTGACCTCTCCCACTAAAGGGTAACTCATCCATGTCAGTGCTCTGTGAACACTTCAAACCATCCCAGACACACAGTGTAGTTTGGGGGGGTGGTGTGAGTAAGAGATAAGGAAACTCACATGTGATGGGGATCTCCAGGCTCCCAACAGGACATGCCAAAACCAACACTGCAGTTATGAGGCTCTTTTTGCACTACTGATAACACTGAGCTGGAAAAGCCAACAGCTGAGAACCAGCTCCAAGCAAGGGGGAAATCCACCTTCTGGCTAAAGCCACTGTTACCTGTTTCATCAGAACCTTCATGTGGTGGGTGCTGCCTCTGCAATAAGCCTCCAGGATCAGCCCAAACCTCAAGGACACGGCAGGAACGTGCATCTCTGACCTGGGGGAGAGGGCAGGTTCCAGCAGGGCTGACTCAGCCTCCCATTCACACCCACAGGGAGGGCAGAGCATTGGCTGCTGATTCTTTCTGGGTAATAGGGAAGGAAGGAAACAAAAAATGCCCCCAGCCCAGGTGGTGATGGAGGAAAACCACTGCTTGGGGTGGTGAGACATTTTCTGTATGACTAAATCACTAACCACTACACCACCACCAAAAGACAAAAATAAATTAATAAAAAACTCTGTGTCCTCTTGGAGAGCTGGGCTGGATGATCCCTGTGGGTCCCTTCCCACTCAGAAAAGTCTGTGAAATAATTCTTGTTCAGCTGCCCAAGGTAAACAGCAGCAGTTTCTGGGTTTTGGGAATCATGCAAAGGAAATCCCACCATGCTTAGATGGGAGACCCAAGGTGAGGGGCAGCAAACAAACACCCAGCCAGGCCTGCTGTCCCCCTGCACAGAGCAGGGAAGAAACCAGTAAATGCTGATTTCACTCAATTCTGAGAAAAAGCCCAAAGCATTTGCCCTTCACCTCAGATGCCAGAAGAGAAAGTGGCCGATCTTGCGGTTGGACAAGGCCCTGTCCAGCAGGAACTTGGTTAATTCACAGTCTAAGTAGGACTCATACTTGAGCACCTGGACAAGCTGCAGCAGGTACTGGAACACATCGTGGTCTCTGTTGACAGCAGGGGAACATAAAAGACAACCTTATCTTTACTGCCACGAGTGTACTTGTAAAAGCTGCAAAGACAAGGCTGTCAGGCTTGTTCCCAGCCCCCCTGAGCAGGAATAGCACAGGGCCCTGTCCCCTGGGGATCACACCTACGTCAGCTTCTTCAGGGAGTTGATAGCAAAGGATCCAACGTAGCGGTCAGGGAAGCTGAAATCCAGCAGCTCCAAGGCATTCAGGACAGGCAGCTCTGGCCAGGTCTGCAGCAGGAAAATCATCTGTAATGGGGGAAAAAAATAGCAAAAAAAAGGGAACAAGGTTTTTATGACAATGGACATAAATTTAAAGTTCTACTGGTGGCAGAGCAGCTCCTTGTGGGGGTCACTATTTATAGATCCCTCACAGCAAGTTTGCAGAGAGCACATCAAAAACTGACCCTCTGCAGTGACTTGTGCTGGTCTCTCACTGTCAGTTAAGAATATCCAGATTCTATTTTTCCCATGAATTAAACACATTTTTTTTTCCTTTGTGTCCAGTTTCTTGAAGGAATAAGTAAGACCTCGATAGTCAGTAATGAATCTGGGCCAGCCCACCCAGCCAAACCTCAGGTGGGAACAGAAAACCTTCCCTTGGGGCACTGTGGGAGCAATTCCCAAGCACAGCACAGGAATGCAGACACAGTGATGGAGCAAAGGGGGAGCCCCAACCTCCTCACCTGGGCCACATCCTCGTGCTTGTTCCACTTGGTGATGATGAGCAGCTTGGCCAAGGCCTGTGGGTACTGGTCCCGGATGTCGTACCTCATCTTCCACACCAGGTCCTTCTCGTGCTCGTAGAGCTCCGTGTGGCTCCTGCGCTCCAGGATCTCCCTCAGCTGCAGCTTCTGCTCGTGGCAATCACAGGAGAGAGCACACCCAGGGCTCACTCTCAGCCCAGAGGATTTGCTCAGCTCAGACAGACCCCTCGGCCCAGACTGGTGACAAAAGCTGGTGGGGGTAAGGTGGAAACAGGACGTGATCCTTGCACAAAGCTGAAAAACTGATGCCAGAAGACTCACCTCCTCAGGATCTTCTGGTGCAGCTCGGGGTTGTTCTCCATTCCTCCCCAACTCCAGCAGCTGGGACAAAAATAAAGAGTCTGAGAAATAGAGTCCCTCTGTAATTGTACTCATCATCACCTGGGGGTTTGTGCTGCATTGAGGTCAGTCACTTGCCACTCCTGGAGAAGGGACTCCCACCTCCCACAGCCCCACTGGAGGCCAGGGAGCCAGCAGGACCCTGTGCCCAGAGGTGCAGCCCCCTGCCCTGGTGCAAACAAGAAGGAAGGGATGAGCCCTTTCCCCAAAAAGGGAACACCCAGAGTGCTCTGGGTCACTGAGCTCCAGGCCAGCATGGCCCATCCCAGGTTCTCAGAACTGGGGTGTGTTTGCCAAGTACCCAGTGCTGCCCGAGCCCCCCTGCCCTGGCACAGCTTTGTCTCAGCCCCTGAGCCAGACCCTGCCCTTGGGGAGCACACAGACATCCCTGGCACCACAGACCCCCTTCTCCTCAAACAGGCACTTTTCTTCTTACACTTGTCTGCTGAGTTGCAGTGACAGATGGAAAATCCCCACCCAACATGGCATGTTATCACTGTGCTGAAAGGGAGGGAGCTGCCTGTTTTCACACATTTCCCCTTTTATTCCTCTTCCTCCCTCCAGAGCCTCACACTGCCTGCAGTTCAAAGGCAGCTCAGTTAAACCCAGTTTTTAGACAAGTGCAGCTTTACCTCAGTAATTCACAGCTTGGAAAGCTATTCACCCAAAGGGCCATGAGTTCAGAGAAAGTCAAATTTTCAGTTAACAGTGTCTATTTATCAGGCCTGCCTGTCAAGAGCTGCCCAAGGGACAGTGGCCCTGGATGCTGCCACCCCAGGGCATTCCTGTGCCTCCCAAATAGTGCCCAGGGCCCCACCTGCTCGAAGGAGGGGTAATACACAGGGTGTGGTGCCACGCTGGGGAAGCAGATGACCAAGGCTGCTGCACTCTCCGTGTTGGGGTTGCACTGCACTGTGCCCATGGGGTTCAGAAGTTCCCCTTTCTCATCTGAAAAGCAAAGTACATAAAACCCATGAACCCAAATCTGAAGCTTTGGTGCAGAAAGCAAAGCCCTGACTGCTCCCAGCTCTGGCCCTGAGCAGCTCCTTCATCTTCCCCACCTGCCCCAGGTGAGGGGCACAGGACACCTTTAGGTCAGCAGCCACCTCTTATGTCACACGTGCAATGCCAGGCACAACAAGGCACAGCTCTGGATGCCATCCCAACACAGAGCAGTGGCCAGACTGGGTCTACTGGTCTGAACTGGGCAGTGAGGCAGGACGTGGGGCAGCCCTGTCTTTGTGATGGAGACTGAAGATGTGAAACAAGAGCAGCTGCACCTCCTGCCATACCTGGGAAGGAGGACCACATGTGCAGGCAGCACTCCCCCGTTTTCAGCTGGTCCTTGTAGTCGAAGAGCATGACATTGACCCAGGCGATGGGACAGTCCTGCAGGGCAGACACAGCAGCTCATTTGGGGCTGCACCTGCTAAAGGTGGCTGAAGGCAAGAGAAGAACTAGCAAGAAGGTGAGAGACCCACATGCAAAGACCTCACGACACCCAGGAATGCAAAGTTATAGAATCCCGTTCTTTTCCAAGCCTGAAAATGACAATGGGCAGGAACTTCCCATTCAGGACTGTGCAGGCCCCCCCTCAGCAAAGAGCTGTTGTACCACCCCAGGGAGCCTGTCTGCATAACTTTTAAGTTCTCTAAAACCAAAAGCACAAGATGGCATCAAACTAAGGTATTTGCCAAAACCTGGGGTCCTTTGTGTAGTGCAGAATGGCACCAAACATCCCCCCCAAATACACCTAAAACTTCGTCACCTGATGTTTTTCATCGCTGGAGAATCTTTAAGTTTCCAGCAAGGCCTTGCTACTCTACACTCAATGATATTTGAAGGAGCTATGCCACACTTCATGTATTTCACAGTCTGGGGGGAAGGAGAAGAACCTTCATTTTGAAATAGGGAACACAGAGTTCACATGACTGAAGAAAACCAGGCAAAGAACACCAGAAATAGCTGATAATGGGGGGAAAAAAGGCTTGGCTCCTTTGTACAAGAATGAACACTACGTATGGAAATCCAACTCCACGCTGCCAATCCCCCACCACACCCCCAAAATAAACCCCACAGGTCCAACCCAGGCTCATTTTGGAGGAGGGAGACTCCAGCAGGGACTGGGACAGGGCCAAGGCAGAGGACCCCCCACCCCAGTCCCCTCCCCTGAGCAGACACAGCCCAGTCAGGTTTCCCTCCAATGCCACAAAATGAATCACTTCCCAGTGGCCTCTCACAAACCCTGGGGCTGATTTGATTACACTAAGTATCCTCAGTAAAATCCCATTTGAGACACCAGCTCCTACAGCACAGGGAAAAGCCAAACAAAACACCAGCAATAACCTTTTCTAACAGAGTAAATGACATCAAGCCACAGCTCAGAGCCTGCCAAGGCACAAGGCAGGATTCCTGGCGGGTAAGGTCCAGCAAAACAAGGATTCAGCATTCTAAAGACAGGCATCTCCTGCATGAGTTAGAGAAACACTGCAAGCCAACCCTCTGGGTGACATTAACCCTCTGACTCATCCAGTCAGCCTGAAAACATGTCTGTTTTTGTGGTAGTAAGTGACTGAGTCCCACCTATCTGCTCTGCTCGGTCTGCACGGAAAACAACATGAATGGAATTAACCTTTGAGTAAGAAAAAGTATTAATAATCAAAAAAACCCCAAAACCCCCAAAAAATCAGGGTTCACTCTGACTATAACCTGCTCTTACCAGTCATTGAAAATGAGATCTGGGCACCTCACTCAGAGCTGCAGCTCACCATGCAGAAAAGCCCCTTTTTGCAGAGCTCAGCTCTAGTAAATGTGATTTTGAACTCAAAGCTCACCAGAACACAGAGGAACAAGACCCTCTTAACAGCCCAGCTAACCAGACTGGGTTTGTTTTGCCAATCCGAGCAGAGAGATTTCCTTCTGACTACTTCAAAACTGAATATTATTCCAGTGTGACCACAAACATGCAGCCTGTGGATGAATCAGATCTGTCCAACAAAAGCCTCCAGCCAGAGCTGGAGTTCTGCTATTCCAAAATAAAATATCAGCAACAATAAAAAGGTTGATTCTGGTCCTGCCCCAAAATATTTCCAGCCTGAAGTCTCCAGCCCAGAAATTGGTCCCCACAAGCAGGATTCAGGAGTTGTCTGCTGCCCCCAGTTGTGACTGCCCAGTAACCCTGAGAGCCCCCAGTGTCAGCACAGCCAAACCCAGAGACCCTCCCAGCAGAGAAAGGGAGGCAGCAGGACTGAACCAAAGTCTCCCCTGGTCACATCTGTCAGCCCCTCATCTCTGCACTCCAGTAAGGATGGCATGACCAATCCTCTCTTTAAGGCACGATGACAGTGTTTTCATGGCCACAGAAACAATAATTTGCAGAGGAACAAATGCATTTGCTGCTCATAAAGAAAACTCTCACATGCAAAGAGCTCAAGGCAGTGAGCTTAAGTTACAACCCTGGGAAACTTGGAATTCAATTACAGGCTGCACTTGGGTCTGATTTTCATTACTGAACCATTAATGGGCTAGAAGTTTTGGAACAGAGGCAAGTGAGAAATACCCCTCTCAATTAAGAACCTCAAACCAAGAGCTTCCAAAACGATTTAACACTTTCCATCCTCAGTTTGAGGCACCTGAACAAGAGTAACCTTGAAGAACCCACACGTTCATTCCCCCTCACCCCAGGCTAAAGCAGTGTTTACATTCCTCAGTCTATCCCCCCTTCCTCACTGCTGATTTGCTCCACAGGGGGTTTGCAGGAAAGACCTTATTAAAAAGAAAATGCAACACAGACAATGGTTGAACCTCAACTACAAAACAAGGAAGTTGCAGAGCAGGGAAACAGAGACAAGTGATTCCTCTTTAAGTGCAGTCAGATGCTGGGCATGTTTCTTAATGGCCTTTCTAGGGAAGAAATTACATTTAAACAACCTTCCTCCCAGGCAGCCACTCCTCAGGCAGCTTCCTGTTCCTGCTGGAGAAGTTGGCTGTTACTCTCTGTAAGCTCTTTTATTAATAGAAGGTCCCCTGAGAGCAGCAGGCACTTGGTCCTGTGCCCTGCAGCCCTGGCCAGGCTGGCTCAGCCCCACAGGGTCTCACTTACAGCTTTCTTGGACTTCTTCTTGGTGGACCGTGCCTTCTTGGCCTTCTCAATGACAGCGTAGAGGGCGAAGCAGAGCCGGGCCATGCGGGGCAGGTCACAGATGTTGATGTCAAAGTCCAGCCTCTGCTTCCACACTGGCTCTGAGCACACATTCACCTCTGAGCTGGACACTGTCTTGCACAGCATCTCATTGCCATGGAAGAGACCTGCCTGCACCACCAGCTGAGGGAGGGGGAAAGGAGAGAGCACCATGAACAACACACAGGGAATTGCCTTGTTTGCTGAAGACACATGAGGAGAAGAGGAATGGAACAGGGCACCCCCTCACCTGAACAGGATGTCCTGCTCCAGTCCCTTTCCCAACTCATTGAGACATTCAGCTCTTCACTCTTTATCTTTACTCAGCTTCAGTAAGGGCATTGTTACCTTCTCACTTCATGCAGACTTGCATATTGTATAACATGACACATTCTTGTCCTGTTTGCTTCCTTTCCCAAAGGGCAGCCCATTCTCCTTCTCCTCATTTATTGATCTTCCTTCATGGCAAACACTGCCTATCCCAGGGCTCTGCTGCATCCTGCTTTCTGCCTTCACTTTGCCAGTCCCCTCTCCCACCATTCTCCTCTTAGAGCAGCTCCCCTGCCCTCCACCCCACTGTACAATGCCATGGACACAGAGCAGCAGCTCAGTTTGCTGTGCAGACCTTTGGCAGGGCAGTGATTCTACTGCTGAGCATCTGCCTGGCCATGTCCCTTCCCCTTCCCATTGTGCTGCAGTTGAGGAGCTGCCCAAAGGCTGAGAGAAGCAGCCCAGAGGAGCAGGTGAGCTCACACCACTGCTGTCCTCACCACACACAGGACAGATGTGACTGCAAAAGCCAAAGTACAGAACCCCAAATTGAGCCAGTACCCACCTTCATTCTCTCATCTGCATTGACCTTGCTGCCTTGCACCAGCTCAATGTAGAAAGGCTGCTCTAAGGACCACAGAGAACCATAGTTTGGCTGGAAAGAGAAAAGAAATCAGAAATCAGTGCAACAACGATCTCTCAAGCCAGCACCAGAACTCATCTCCCATCACATGCTTTATGCTCCCACAAGGAAGAGCACAAAGCCTGGGACAACCAGGAAAGCTGTGGAGGGGGCTGGAAGGCTGCCTGGAAATCCCCATCTCCCAGACCCTTGCTAGGGGCCCATCCTGAGAGAGGCAGGGAGAAGCAGCTGCTGTTCCCAGCCACGATCAGCATCCCCATGAACAGAGGAGCTGAGGGCACCCCAGAGGTCACTGTCCCCTTTTACCTTTTTTTTGGGGAGCGGGGGGGGCTTGGGAGCCATCTTTGGGGGGCTGGCAATGCAGTTGGTCTGCTCATCCCTCATGGCAATGATGGCAGAGCAGTGGACCATGGTCAGGTGTGGGGTCAGGCCCCGGTGCAGGCAGCTGCGGATGTACTGCAGAGACAGAGGCACAAATCACAGCTGGCTGGAGCACAGACCAGGGAGACAGGCAGGAAAGGACACAGCAACAATCACATTTCAGTTCTAATTTATCTCCTCTTGCTTTATAAGCCTGCAACTGGCTGGACTCATGTGGCCAGAACTGAGAATATGAAGTGCCTTTTAGAGCTGGCATTTCATCAATGGACTCAAATGGCTGCATTAAGGGAAGACACTGAGAAGGGTTCAGCACTCCCACAGCAGTTTGCCCTGCCAGGAGGACACAGGATTACTTGCCCAGCTTTCAGGAAGAGAAGGCCCAGCCCACCATCCCACAGCCACAGTCTATAAATGTATTTACACAGCACTGGGCAGCCAGGGACAAGCCAGGACCACCAGCCCCCAAAACACGAGGCTCTGTGAAGCTGCCAGAAGCATCCCCTGCCCTCAGTAGCACCCAGGTCCTGTCACTGATGGGCTGCACTCCTGCAAACAGCACTGTCTCCTGGATAACAGGTCTCTGCACCCCCAAGCAAGAGGGGGCCATGTGGGAACAGAGTCGTGGACAAAGCCAGACAGGAGCTCACCTGGAACTGGTACAGGGGGTGGCTGCCATAGAGGAACTCCCACTTGCCATTCACCTGCAGGGTGTAATCCTCTGCCCTCTGCAGGGTCTCGTGGCGGAACACAGTCGCCTGCTTCTTGATGGCATAGCTCATCAGGGTGAGGGGCAGCTCCTTGGGGGAGATCTGGAAAGTGAAGCTCTCCTGCAATCCCAACAACACAGCACACACTGTCACACACCAGCCAAGGGCTGAAACAGCACACACAGGGGTGGCTCCTGCTCCATGCCCAGGCACAACACACAAAAATAACATTAATCAAGAGCAGGAGGCAGTAACAGGGGCCCACAGGCAGCACAGACTGTGGAGCCTGCAAGCAGGGTATGCTGAGCATGAGCTGAGCAGACCCTTGGGCTTCCAAAGGGAAGGCATGTGCATGATTTTGTGCTCCTCTCCTACCCAAAACTGAAAAAGGTTTCCACCCCTTTAACATACAGCAACCTCAGCACCAGCTAACCAGTATACCCAAGGCTTGTTCAGGAAGGGGAGCAGCTCCCTTGGCTGGGGGCTCAGTCTCCCTCCCAGCCACCTCCACAGGCAGAGGAATGTGGAGAATGAAGATGAACACATGGAAACACCATCCACACACACATTATTCTGCCTCCAAACGCCCAAAGGGCCCCACAGGGAAAGCACAAACCACCAGACACTGGCACAGAAAAGGCTGTGCTTTACCCTGCCAGACTGGAACTTGACGTTGACGAAAATGTTCTTGGTGGGGGTTTGCAGAGAGCCCGTCCCAAAGCCCTTGGCCAGGGGCTCGAGCTGCAGGGGGAAGTTGTACTCCATCCAGGCTGCCCAGCCCAGCTGCTGCCGCCTCGCTGCCCTCTCCTCACAGAACTGGCACATTTTGGTGCGGAAATCATTCACCTCTGGGTCCTGCACGGAGTCAAACTCGTGCAAACCTGAGTGCAGAGCAAGAGACAGAGGCAAAATAAGCATCTGCAGCCAGTGGGGGAAATGAGCCTTTTCCTCAAGTCTCTGTGAAAGTCTTCCTGCACACATGCTTAACATGTGGCCAAAAGGAGAAGAGGCAGCCAAGCTACCAGAAATCATTTATTTATGATGTACAATTGCACTGCCTTCGACTACCCCAAGCCCTCTGGCACCAGGAAGGAGCCCCCTGCTTTGGTCTGCACACACCCCCACCCCATTCCCTCACCAGACCCACCAGAGACCAAACCCACTGAATCCACTGTTTGTGCACCACCCAGGGTGAGTGGGACAGGAGCAATCCCACCCCAGCCAGCACCCCTGCCACCACCAGCCATGGGGAACTGACCTTTGCCAATGAGCAGGCTGATCTGGGAGTTGATGACCTTCTTGGCTCTGTCCCCCTCCCGCGCCACGAGGCGCAGCACGGGCAGGAAGGGCTGGATGTCGCAGAGACGCCGCTGCTCGTCCTCCAGCTCCTGCTGCTCGGCCGTCTGGTTGATGCACGTGAACACATAGGCCTCGGGGTCACTGAGCATGTGGTACAGGGGCTCATACTGGGCGTGCTTCCACACCACCTGGGCACAGCAAGAGCCCTGTGAGTCCCCTGGGCACTGCCACAGCAGCAGCACCCCCTGGCAGGGTCTTTTCTGACCCGTGCCATCACCCCCAGCCTGGCTCTCCCAGGGCACAGCTCTCAGGAGGGCAGTGCTCAGCCCAGCATTGCTGCACCTGCAATCCCAGTGCCCAGCCCAGACTGGTGGCTCCAGCACAGCCTGAACTGCTCTGTGGGTTCATTTGCAAGTGCCTTTCACTGACTTCCTTTTTTCATGCTTGCCATTTGTTTCAGGCAACGTAAATCCCTCCACCTGAGTATTTAAACAACCCCCAACGTGACCCTCACAGTGAGCACCTGCTGAGTGTGGCCCTGTGAAACAGGAATTACTCACACTGGAAATAAAACTGGGTTAGGTAACTTGCCCTCACTAACATGAAACCTGCAACGAGAGCCAAGAGCTTTTCTCAAGTCTTGTCAACACCATCCAGTTCCCAAAGATCTTCCTCCCCCAGTGGACAGGACTCCCACATGACTGTTCATATCCCACATTTTTACTCTCCCTCTAGAGCAGATGGGCCCCTGGCTGTGCCACAGACCTGCCACCTAACAGCTGGAACAAGGCTGTTACCTGCTTGATGGTGCCCAAGCTGGCATTGCAGGGCACACAGAGGTTTAAGTATATTCCTGTGGGCAGCAGAAAGTCCACCTGGATGTTTTGGTTTTCCCCCTTGGACCAAAACTCCGTAGGGCAGTAAATGCCTGGGGGCATCCTGCTCACTGCTCAGCTACCACCTGCAAGACAAGGGAAAATAGGCTGTTGACCACATATTATCTGCCCAGTTCTGTGCTGGGCTCTGTTGAAAGTTAAAGTGCAAAATAACCCAAATAAAGGAAGGTCAGCACAGCCTTAGAGCTCAGGAAAACATGGACTTTAGTCCACTTCCCAGTCTTGTGCCTTTAAGCCACATTTAACTACAGCATTTGCTTCTGTCTCAATGCAACCCTTTCTTAATCCCTTCTAGACTGGGATTAACATCTACATCTGCATTTGACAAAGAAATAAAGAATGATCTTCACTTGAGAACAAAGGCACTTGTCCCAACAGCTCATCTATGACCAAGCAGCCAAGAGAAACAGTAAGTCCCTACCCCTGGCTGTGTAAGGCAATCCTCAGGCCACATGCTCCAAGCTCCACTTTGTTTTTCCAGAGCTCAATTCCAGCCTGCAAAAGGGAGAAAGAGAGTTGTTGCTTGTTCCAAGTATGAATGCATTTTTACACACACAAACAAATAATACTCTGCTATATATTCCCCCTCTACAAGTATAGAAAAATAAAGTTGAAGGCTGGGGCAACCAAAATAAGTTTGTTACTTCCATCTACACCCTTTCCCTTGGCAGGGCTCTACAATTTATTCTCAGGACATCCATGGAATGCAAAGAGAACAAGAACCTGAAGGCTCTCAGGTACAAACTGCTGTTTGCAAACACAGGATGAAACAGAAGGCATTCACCAGAAGCCTGTAGGACATTTCCCTTCTCAAACACCAGAGAAACCCTCACTCTCCATCAATTTGCCCACAAGCAGAACACTACAGCAATAAAAGTCCAGTTTCCTGCACAGAGGACAAGCAGCAGAAGGAGGTGTCCCCTCGTGCTGGAGAGACTGGGACTGTTGGCATTGGCCCCCAGCACGAGACAGGGAAGTGGCTCCAGTTAATTCTCTCCAAGCACCTCGGCAGAGAATCCAGCTCACCTCAATCCCTCTCACTCACCAGGGACTTTCCCCCAGCTCAGCAGAGGAACATCCCAGGGGTACAAGCTGTGAGCTGTTCCACAGCCCTGGCTCCAGCCCCCTGCCCTAAGCAATCCCGTGTCACTTAGCCCAGAAAACCAGCACCAAATTTGCTCATTGCCAACTTAAAACACTGCTCTGCAGCTGGCAGTGGGGACACTGAAAGGGGCTGAGCAAGGTGCAGCTGGAGATTCGGGTCCCCAGCAGCTCCTGAGGTGCTGCTGGCAGCTCCTCCCGAGCCTGCCCTGTGCTCCAGCACGACCAGGAGCCCAGCATGTTATCTGCCAGGGCCTGGGAACACACCACTTCCCTGCCAGCACCCAGCTCAGGATTCCCAGAAACATGAGCTGTGTTTTATCTGTCCTGCTTCTTCCGTGCACTGCCTGTATCACCAACCGGATAGACAGACCACAAAACCACCCTGTGCCTGAGGAGGGAGGGCAGAAAAGGGGGAGGAGGCAAAGTTTGAAGTTTGAATAAAGCAAAACAAGCTGGCCTTGTTTGCTGCTCATTAACAATAAGATCAGCAAGTTTCTGGGATATGTGCTACCTCAGCCTAAAGCAGCAAACCACCACAGCTCTACTGACCAGCAGAGACAAAAGGCACAGCAGGGGCTGAACTGCTTCCTTCTGCTGGGGATTTCTGCCTGACACCACATCCCAGGGGACAGGAGGTGCCTGGCTAAGCCATGAACACTACAATGTCCACTTCAAGTTCAAGCTCAATACCTTGTCCTTCCAAACTCACTGATTTAGAGGGTTGTGGAAGGATTTTTCCAACAGAACTTGGAGAGATATACCAAAGGAAGAGTAACTAGAGTTTCACCATCTCTAATACATTGCTTACCAAGCCTCCCTAAATTCAGAATTCTCTTCTTGTTGGGCCTCAGATCTGATCCAGAGTGACAGTTCTTACATGAGGCAAGCTCTGCATAGGTTGGGACTCCTGCACCACCTCACTGCACCTTCCCTTTGCCTTGGGAAATGGAACAGAGTTCTCCAGGCTCTAACCTTGTTTGCACTACCTTGACCTCAGGAATAAAAGTAATGACAATTCCCTTTTCTCTGGGTCATTTTGCTGTTGGTGAATAGCAGCATCACTCCTTTCCATCAGGTTTACACTGCTGGGGTTGTTTGAGATATACTCTTTGTCTTTCACTGCAGCAGTGTTAAAAAAAACTTAAAAAAAGGATTCTCCATTGTAACTGTCAATTTCTAAAGTCCCAGCATCACCTCAGACTCTCATCCTGATGGACAGACAGATCATTTTTAGAAATCCCATCCTGTGGTAGGGTCCTGACCTGTTGGTCTGGTAGCCTGAGGTTCAAGTTAATCAACCCACACTTGACAAATGAGTTTCCTGTACAACTCGTGCATCGCTCAGAGCCAGAGCAAGCCAGGGTGAGACAGATGTTTGTGTTTTAGAGGGATGCAAACCCACACAGCTTATCAAAGACCCCTGCTCAGCAGCACCAGCCTGCAGCCACCCACACGACAGCGTTTCTCACCCTTCCTGCTGCAAGATACCCCAAAACATCTTGTTGCTAGAATACTTCCACATTCCCCCACCCACATCTTCCTATAGCAAACCTTCCTCCCCCACCAGCCCCATCTCCCACAGCCTCCAGCACAGCTTTGGGGAGCAGGGCAGGTGCTCTGCTGCCTCCTCCAAGGGAAGGGAGCACCCTGGATGGGAACTGCCTGGGAATCTGACCAGGCAGGAGCCCAGGGCAGGGCCCAGCTGTGGGACAGGGATGGTCCCATGGGCTGTGCCCTCCAAGGTATGGGGCTGTCACAGATAAACAAGCCCTCCAGCAGTGTCTCTTTGGACCTCTCAGACCGTGTCAGAGAAAGGGAAGTGCCCCCTGTCCCCAAACACAGGCCCCAAAGCATCGAGCACACACCCAGCAATACATTTCCATGGGTCCAAACACGAAGTTATTCCCCACAGTTCCCAGGGAATTCAAGTGCAAAATGTGGATCTTTACCACAGAGAAGAGTTGGCCAAGGCAGAGCTGATGTGCACATGGGACTAGTCCATGCACTGGCCTGCTGGGACAGAAATAAATCCCCAATTTGACTTGATGCCATGTAGAAAATATAGGCAAGAGGTCAGTAATAGGAGGGAACACACCTGAGGAATATTTGCACATACAAGTAAATTTATGCAGAGAGTAACAGACACATCTGAAACTCCCCAACCAGCAGTCGACACAAGACACACCAACACAAATTTCCTCTTATGAAGTTTATCAACCACAGCTCTGGTGTTTACAACCTACAACTGCTATGGAGAGGAAAAGGCAAAAAAACCCAGCAGTGGCTGGCAAGATCACACATGGAGCAGCACTCCCCAAAGCCTGTGAGGCTGCACACACACACACACACACACACACAGAAACTCTGACACCCACAAACTGCAACACTACCAAACCCCAGGACAGCCAAAATACCCCTGAGTTCAGAATAAATAGCAGGGCAGAGCTCACAGGTGATGTGCTGAAATCACTTTCATTGCTGCTCTGCTGAGCGTCCTGAATGTGTTTTAATTTGCTCCTGATTTTCTGGTTGGGGTCCCGAGGGAAAACAAGCCCACACTGCACTGACTGATTGTAAAATTAACCCACAAATTCCCCTCCAAGACAGACTGGGAACAAACCTGTAGCAGGTAAGTGTGTCAAACTGTGCCTGCCCATGGGAGTTTTGGAGGGGGACTCTCCCCTTGCAGGGCTTGCTGGAGATTCACACCCAGGTGCCAGTCACTCAATCACACAATAAAAACATGCTCTAGCTGCTTCATTTGCCATTAATGGCATTAATAACAGCATTCTGCACTCGTGTCAGAGGTGTTTCCTTTACAGCTTCCCTGAATCCTTCTGTAGGACACAGCTCTGTGTCCATTAGGCCATCACTGCCCTCTTTCAGTTCCTGGGGCAGGGTTGCACCTTCAGCTCAGTCCCAGAGCTCTGCCTGCCTCTGGTTCCTCCCTCAGCACTCACACAAGTGTCAGATTCGGCTCGTCAACTGGGTAGGAAAACACTGGGACCCCTTGAAAAGGCCTGGAGAAGCATTCAAACACTGAACAACCTCTAAAATCAAAAGCATTGGCTTTTGAACCTCCAGGGTTTGCTGCCTCAAACCCTAGTTTAAAATATTCTAATCTCCTTTACTTGTTTTACTGTAATATGACTTCTACCTCTACCAAATATAAAAACCAAGGTTTATTTTCAGATTATCAGCTTCTGTTTTGTACATTGATCTCTCGTATCCTGCCACACAATCCCCTGCACTGATTCATTCATTCTTTCAATAGCAGTTCATTGTTCATCCAACTCTACACAGCAGACACAGTTATGTTGGTTTGATGACACCTTTTATTGGACTTCTAGGCCTCTGATTAGTCACTTTTACTTACACAAACCATTAGACTGATGTAGGTGTAACCACAGACTCCACCCAGGGTACCTGAGCAAGGGATGACAACACACACCCCTAACTCTTCAGGCCTCAGACACTACAGAGCATCCTCTTCCCTGCCAGAGGGGTTGATAAAAACCAGCCCCTAAGTCCCAAAAATCAGTATCTTCTGTGCATCAAGAAGTCACTGGAGAACCATGGATTTTCCCACTTCCCATGTGGAAACTGGATCCAAACCACTGCATCCAAAGAACCCCTTGCCCTTCCCCTTTAGGAAATAAAGGCTTCTTTACCTTGAGCTTTTATATTACTCAATGCCTGCCTTAGACACACACACACTCCCACCAAAGAGGCTCATGGGGCAAAGTAATGCAAAGCAGAAGTACACTAATGTGATCTGACCTGGAGCTAACCTTGTTTGTGTGCAGGGCTGATGATGAAAGGGGTTGTCAGCAGGAGAAGAGATAGGAAAGCAGAATGTACACATGGTGATAACAGGCTGCAGGTCCTGGGGCTCCCAGCTCCAGGAAGAGCATCAGAGCAATGTGGCATTGTCCAAGTTCAGCAGAACCTCAGACCCAACCAGATATAAAAGCCAGAGGGAGGGAGAGAGGAGCTCAGGTAAAGCAACTTCAGGGACCTCATTCTGGGACTAAAACAGTATTAGCAGAGAGAGGCAGAGGAACAGCAGGGAGGGAGAAAAGCACCTGAAGGGAGACTCAAGGACCTTACTCTGGTGGAAACTTTCAAGTGACTTGCAGGCAAGTTCACAGCATTGCCTGAGGAACTATCTAGTAGGAAACAGTATATTTAGTGGTTAAAGCAAGAGCCTGAAAACCAACAAATGTGTAATGTTCCATCCCCAACCCTGACAACTGTTTGATGCACAGCTTCAAACAACGACCTCTTCCATGTTTCAGCTTTCTCATATGCACAAGGACAACCTATAACTCATAAAGGATGTTGTAACTCTTAAATGTTGGCAAAGGGATGTGGCATCCTTGCACTCTTGCTGTTACTGGTAATGTGGGCAGAGTTTGGGAGTTGAAGGAAGTTGTGATAGAGGTTGCTGAAATTAGGCTTTTTCAACTGCTCCCTTGAGTGGACAACACCAGCCACCCGAGTGCACCGTGTTGATGAAAACAAAAAATAAGTCATGCATTTCTAATGACCTCTATCACAACATTCAACTCTCTTCACTTTCAGGTTCCCATCTCAGGCACGTACAGCACCCCGTGTTTGGCTGTTAAGAGACTCTTCAGAGAGCTCTTAAAAGACTTCCTCATGCCCTGCCAAAACCGGGGTCCAACCCCCAGCAGAAACACACATGGCTGTGACCAGCTGAACCACAGCACAACTAAAGCAGGGAAGGTTTGGATGACCTGATGGTGCCACTCCCCGAACCCGGGAGCGAGACCTGTGGCCACAACGTGCCATGTGCCCAAACCTCACCATATTCCCAAACCCCACCGGTAAAGGCCTGGCAGACACCCCAGCAGGGCCAGAGCTCTCCTGCTGCCCTTGGGATGGACCAGTGGCCAAACCAGCCAGC
>WBMV01004379.1:239886-286522 GCA_013396655.1 Campylorhamphus procurvoides | reverse complement strand
CGCAGGGACCGCCCCGGACCCACGCAGGATCCGACCCGCACCCACAGCCGCGCAGGGACCGCCCCGGACCCACGCAGGATCCCACCCGGACCCGCACCGCACCGGGGATGCGCGTGATGCGGGGGGAGCCCGCATCGATCACTGAGCACGGCTCCGCGGCCCCGGATCGATCATTGCCCCGCACCGATCACTGATCACGGCTCCGCGGCCCCGCACCGCATCCCCGCATCGATCACTGATCACGGCTCCGCGGCCCCGCATCGATCACTACCCCGCATCACTCACAGCTCAGTGCGCTGCAGCCCCGCATCTCTCCGCACCGCTCACTGCTCCGCAGCCCCGCCCCGCTCTCTGCTCCTTGTCCCCGCACTCCCCAGTGCTCCGTGTCCCCGCAGCTCTCCCCTGGCCCCGCACGGGTTGCGGTGCCCGCACCGTGACGTGGCTGTCCCCTCCTGCCGCAGAGCTCCGGGCGCTGCGGAACAGCACAGCGTTCACTCCTTCCCTGGAAAGCGCTCCCTGGTTCCCCCTCGGCCGTGCTGCTGTTCTCCCCTTCGTCTGGAGAGGAGCTGGGCAAGAAAAACGGGGAAGAGCCCAAATCCCAAAGGAGGCTCAGGTGGATTTGAGGGGGGCGAGGTGGGTCTGAGGCAGGAGCAGGAGGCTGTGACACTCCTGGTGTTCCACCAGTGCCTGCCAATCGTGGGAGTGGGAACAAGCACTCCCATAAATGCTCGATGCCAAGAACATACAGGGTTATCCACACTTTTTTTTTTCTCCCTCCAACCTGTTGTAGAGCCCAGTGGGCACAGAGCAAACCCACCCGGGCACCAAAGCACCAGTGCAGCCCCCCGAGTGCCCCGAGGTTTGGGACTCCTCACACCCCCTGGCACAGAGCAGCTCTCCCCCTGGCACGGGAAATCAGTGGTTCCGAAGCAGCAGCAGATGGGGACAAGAAATGTTTCTAGTGTTCAAAGACAATCATTCCTCTCTGTCTCATTAAATTTTCAGCAGCAATTAGATACCCCAAGACCATTTGTTCGTTTTAAAAATCTCTCTCTTTTCACACATCTCCTCATAAGTTCCCAGCATACTTCGGGTCACAGATGAGAAAAGATTGTGAATGTGGATTTGTGATTTTAATTATTTCACTGCCACACATGGAAACAAACAATCCTGGTACAAGACATGGTTAGTCCTATCGTGTAACCCTGATGGGTCCTGCAATTTTATGACTCCCACCCAGCATCACCATTTTTCCTAAAGCTTCTGCTGCTGGAGGCATGTGATTAAGGTATAAATTCTTTCTTTTTTTTCCATATTATCATCCAAGAAAAGCTCATTATTCTTGCATTCTGACTCATTTTTTTCCCTGAGCATTACTAGTTGGCAACACAGATATCTTGCCATCAGTACAAAATGTGACTGTTGAAACATTCACTCTTCAACTCCATTTGAATCTACTATCGTGTCTCCATGTGACCTTTTAACGCTCAGAAATTGTCTATTTTAAATCATCAGCCCTGACATGTGTTGTGAGAATATTTTTAACAGACTGTTTACAGGAATTCTGGTTTCTGTTCTGTCATTCCCCCACCCCTTTCAACAGCTTTTCTATTCCATCTCCAAGGTTCACGTGTAGGACTGTACTGAACACTGAACACATTTGCTCACCTGGCCTGGGAGAAGCTGGATATCAAAAACCATAGGGAAAGGGAAAAGGGACTAAAAGCCAGAAAAGTAGTTTGCAACCTGCTGGATTTAAGATCCAAAACCTCCAGGAAGAACAGAATGGAAGGTCAGTTACTTGGTTTTCCTCTGGGTTACTGAGAACCAAACAGTGCTAATGTGTTTGAAGAGGACACTTGAAGAAGGGTACGTGCCATGCCCATGGCATTATTCCAAATGCTCCAGTGTGAGGGATGCAAGGCAGGCCAGTTCACAGAGCCCATCCCTGCTGTGTGCCAGCCTGGTTTAAATTTACCCAGAGTTGTTCATGAAGCTCTGCAAGGCTGGTTGTGTGTTCCCAGCTCAGGCTCCCCTGCCACACACAGGGTGTGGGCTGCATGTCACCTGCTCTGGTGGGTTTGCCAGAAGCAAATTCCACCCTCCTGCTGAGGCAGGGGCTGCCTTGCCCTGCCTGGGGAGGGTGCAGACCCCAGCCTAGGACTCACCACTGTCACACCATCGAGAGGTTTAGCCAGTGTCCACGGCCCAGGTGAGGAAGAACAGCCGGAGAAAGAAGGGCTGACAAGGAGTCAGTAACGTAACCACAGCACCTCAGTGTTTACAGGATCACCCAGCAAGAGCCCTTCCAACTGCCAGTGGAGCACCTGGAGAGACAAACACCCTGCCTGCCCTCCTGGGTCCTGAGCCACAGAGATGTTGGCACATTTAGCAAACACCAGCACTTTGGTGGCTGCATTCCCCACTTCCACACCACGGCCAGAGGTAACCTCTCTCATCCTCCACTTGCTGGGGCAGGGGGTAAACAAACAAACAAACAAACCAACTGGCTGCAGTTTTTGTGCCCCAAGACAAACAGGAAGCCCGAGCAGGTCTAGGAGAGTGGAGGCTCTGCTGCTCCATGTGGTTAACACGAGTGAGCAGAGGGAAACCGCGCCTGGCTGCAGCTCTGTGGCACCACTGCACACACTGCTGGGAACTCACTCTTGTTTAAAAGTCAAAAGGGGGTCTGGGGTTTGGGGTTTGTTGGCAACAAGGTCTGAAGTAGGATCACAGCCACATGAAGTGTGCAGGCTGTCAGTGGTGAGCAGAGAGCTCACCTGTATGAGAACAGCCACAGGACACGTCCCCTGCTCAGAAAAGACCCTGGCCAGGCCAAACTGCTTCAAGATTTGACTATTGGTTTCTTTTTGCACGTCACACAAGAGTTCTATGTGCTATAGCCTAACACTACATTCTACAGGCTCTGGGGAGTTCTTTAAACACAAACACATATATATATATATATATATAGGGGCACACTGAAGGGACACCAGGATATCATGGCAAACTGCACTGAGCATTAACCACACCTCGCAGCCTCCAACTGCTGTACATGTACATTTGCATATTTTGAGCTTTCAGTTCATCTTCAAATAGACAGAGCTGCCAGAGCCCTGCAAATTCCAATGAACTTCACAAATTCACAAAATACCACTGTATTTCACAGATTCTTACTCAAATAGGACACAACGTAGAAGGCGAGGAGAAGACTAGATGTTCATCACTTTGAAAACCAGTGCTAATGCTCCGAGGAAAGTGTTGACTAATCTAAACCAACTGCAGGTTCTAAATCTCCTAAACTTTATTGGGGAAATTCAGATATGAAGTCACAATGTTAATGTCAAGCCCCATTTGACTATTCCTGGAGCATCAGCAGCGTGGTGGGACATTGGAGATAACACCTACAAACTGCTCAACTCACCAGAAGGGCTATCAAAGCAAACACATCCCAGGGAAACCAAGCTCTGATCTAGCAGTGCTACAACAGCACCCACCTAATTTGACATAAATTCCTGGTTTATAGGAATAGGGCACTACTAATAATAAATAGTAAGTGTTGCTAATACATTCAGAACTCATACACTTTTAGTTGTACTGTTTAAATGCTTAAATACTGTAAAGTCTGTGCCTGCAGCCCCATGAAACTGGCCTGTCCCCTGCTGAGGACAAGGCAGGGGACTGACACCAGGTGAGGATATTTAGGGGAACAAACCCCAAAGCATCACAAGCACAAACATCCTTAACCAACCCCAAGCAGATGCTGTTTCCCTCTCTTCTTCACCTATGCCCAAGCAACCCTCTCAGAAGGACATTTCTCTGAAGACAAACTGACAGTAATTTGAAAGCTCAGACTCTGGGACAGCTGAGGACACAGTGTTATAAGAGGAGTTGTTTTTCTGTCGAGGACAAGGCCACAGTTTGCTTGTTGATATTGCCACAGGAGCCATTTCAGAGGCTAAACCCACGACAAAGCCCCAGCATGTTTTTCTCTTTGATGGACATGCATTCAGACAAAAACATCATTAAGCAAAACCTTTCCACGAGGTGTAAGGAGCTGGTAGTGAATTATTAGGGGCTGGGATTCAAGGACTGCTCAAAAAGCCTCTGAAACGACCCAGAGAAGGGAGAACAATGCCAAAGACACTCGGCTCTCTTGCTGAAGGCCAGAGTGGCCTGATCTGGTGTCCTTGCCCAGATAAAAGTACTGTTTTATTTGTGTGACTACGCATTGAAACGAAGGCTACTGCAGACCTGAGAACAATGCATTCCTCCATGAATGATTTCCCCATAAAGTCTGCAGAGGAAAAGAGTGACAAGAACTGAGGGAGCTGCAGCTGAGATTCCCTTCTTGAGCATCATCAGCAATGCCACAGGATTTGTACAGGGGGAAACCCTGGGGGCATTTCTGCTGCAGAATTATCAGAATGAACAGGGAGGCTGCGTTTGGGACCTCCTGGGTTGTTTCTTCACCAGAGTTTCTAAGTCACAACCTCTGCCCGTGCCAAGTTATTGTGTTAAGAAAAAAGCACATCGTGCTAATTGCTGGTGTTGCAATCAGCACATCATCCCAGAGAACAGGGTGGAAGGTATTAGTCAAATGTGAGATAGGAGGAGAGGATCCTGACCCAGATATGTGAGGCCACAGCTAAATCAGGGATACAGTGTGAGTTATTGACTGCAAAAACAGGGCAAAATGGTGTGGGGAAAACCCCCACAAATACAAACCAACACCAACAAAAATCCCCGGCAAAATTACACAAAGTGCTGCAAAACCCCAAGACTTCCAAGGACAGGACCTGGAGTGAGATACTCATGGTCTGCTCCTCATCCTGGTGCTCTCACTGTGCCAGGTTCCTCTGGGTGCAGAGCACAGACAGTGTCACTCTGCATTCCATGGGGCATTTTGGTGAAGCTCTGCTGGTTGCACAAGTCCCTTGAGGTCTTTACCTGGTGGTGCTGCACAAGTTCAGAGCATCAGTGCCTCAACACAAAAATTACTCTCCTTTATCACTTCAGGCTGGAACTGCAAACACACACAGAGCATTTCCCCAACACAAGGAAAGCTGCTCAAAAAAATTCCTCCTATTGAAGATGTTGTTTTGATACAAACCCAAAAAATGTCAGACACAGATGGCCAGAAGCTCCATCCTTTTTCTATCAGAAGGGACAAACAACTTTCCTTTCTCTCTCTCTTTTTTGCAATACAAATGAGTGATCTATAAAACCACAAATTTCCATTATGAATTGTAACTGCCTGTTTAACTAAACCACCCTATTTAATCTTGAAATTACTCTTAGGGGATTCTGGATCCCTCTCTTTGCTACCAGAAGAAAAGCAGCACCCAGTCTTCCCACACTCAGAACTACAGCTCAAGTTCACATCCGTGCTGGGTTCTGAAAAAAACATAAACCCAGACCTCAGTGACAAAGTCAGAGCACTAAAATGAGAGTCCTTCATCCAGTTTGGGAATTTTGGGGGTCTTTATTAATAGTTTCCAGTAAGACCGGATCTTGCAGACTCTTGTGTGGGTGGGTGGCTGCACACAAGGCAGATGCAGGTGCCTGCCTGGGCTAAATATTTTGCACAAACTCATGAGTTTGTTATATTTCAGTGGGTTTTGTTTAGCTTTATTTGATATTTTAAATGCCTAGTCCAAACTAAGCAACATTCAGAACCCAAACAAGTACACTCTCTGCATAAAAATCAGAATATATTTATCATGCTACCAAACGAGGCAGATGCCAGTGACAAATGCTTTAAGAATTTTTTTAGCAGCCACCTGAAAAATCACTTAAGAGTCAGAAATAAGTAGCAAAGGCCATTGCATGAGTCATCAGTGACAACAAGGAAGAAAGGAATGCAAAAGGAATTTTTTCCTCTTTTTTTCTCTAAAATGAGAGATGGCTTTGGCTGAAAGAAAATCATTTTTACAGTCACCAGAGGAAAATTTCCATTTGCAAACAGGGGAATTTCCACCTGAGACTTATTGATGAAGCCTCATTTACATAGTGGATGCAAAAGTAAAACTCTTACCCTGGGAACAGTGTTGAAGGAAAAACAAACCCCATCCAGTAGCAGCAAAGTGCAAAATTTTTGTCCTCAGATTTTGGCCCAGAAATAGATAATGTTTGTTTTCCTTAAGTCTTTAAAAATATTTACAAAGAGGAGAAGATGCATTTCAGAGGGGTGAGCAGTGCAGGCAGCCTAAAGAGCCAGGACTGTGTCAGGCCCTTGGCTGGGCTGCTCCAGGGCTGAGGATGCCTCAGGCATCACACACAAAGCTCAATGTTTGTTGTGCCTCAGGACAGCAGAGAGAAGGCCCTGCTGGTTGTTGTGACAGTGACACCATTTAGGATGTGGCAGCAGCAGGGCCTGAGCAGGGCTGGGTCTGCCCTCACTTCAGCAGCTCCAGTTCAGGTCTCCCCTTCCCTTCCCTTCCCCTGACATCTCATGAGCTCCCTGCCTTGGTTCCCCTCTCAGGACAGTGGGAACTCAAATATTTAGTACTGCCTCATTTAAGAGATCAGCATTTCCCACCCCACCCTTTTCTTTATTGTTGGATTTTCTGCTATTCCCATAAAAAAGGGGGAAAATGAAGCACCACAAGTCTTTAAAAGTCAGTCACCTAAAGCCAGAGAGAGAGGGGACAGTGTGGAAGACCACGCTGCTTATTTCAAAGAAAACACCTGAGTACCTTAAAAGAGTCCCACTCATTTAGCTGCTACTTTAGCTGAGTCTAGCACATTAAACAAATCATCTGCTCCTAAATAGATAGTAAAGCAGTCCATATTTGTAAACAACTCTGAATATTAATTCAATTATTAAATCAAGCTAATGATGGCAGTTCCCATGTGCAATCTTAATTACTTTCTAGCAGAGTCTGCAGTCTCTTCATACATGTGCATTTTACACCCTGAGTAAGGAGACTCCACCTCAGTGGGTTTTCCATTTGTGCAGAACAGCAGTGCTCTAACACAAATTAGTTTATACACCTTTGCCCATACAACAGCTCACTCAGTTGGAAAATTGCACAGAACTTGAATTGAATTTGATGCAACTTTATTTGCACCAGGCCCTCAGTGCCTGTGTTGGCATGTGGAGCTCACAACAACTCACTCCCTTTCTCTGCTAAACAGGAGAAATGTTGGCATTATCCAGAGGGCCTGGAGGTGCCTTTTCTCTGCACCATCAGAGACCTGAAGTCCCTTACCCTGATACTAAGGAGAATAAACCACCAAAGGCAGCCCTAAAGCACCTGCAGCCTGTGCTGCTGGGGCAGCTTTGAGATGGTAACTTTACATTGAATTTCCTATTCTATTTCCTTGCTACCTGCAACAGGAAAAAAACTCTCATTTCCTTCCTCCTACCCACTTTCTGTTCGGTGTTTTGAGTGACTGGTGTAAATTAGCTGCAGTCAGGAACCAGATTTTCAATTTGCTCTCCTTCTAAAAGCCGTGGGTAGAGACAGGGAGCAAAGTGTGCTGGATAAATTGACAAAATGACAGGGGAAGGAGAGGACAGGGACAGTCACACGGGGTTAGAGCTTTCAGGCAGTAAGAGGAATGATGCTTGGGTGCTGCCAGGATGAAACCAGGTGCACAGCACTGTCAGAAAGGAGATGGACTGAGCACAACTTTGGCAAGGTGATGCTTTTAGAATAAGTAAATTAGTCTTGGAAACACAATGGCAAAATTCAATGAAATCTCTGCTTTCCATAAGCCCAGCTCCACAGGCTGTTTGTGCAGCACAGTGACATTGTCAAGCCCCACTGCTGGGTGTGACTCAGAATGAAATGACCACCCACCACTCATCCATCCTTTGGCCCCTCTGAGCACACAAGATACTCACTCAACCCTCTAAAGAAAAGTTTGCAAAGAAAAGGGGCCTTTAAAGACATTCCTGCCCACCCTCCAAAGCCCCCAGTAAAAATACACCTTTGGAGTACACACGTGATTCCTTCGATGGCAAAAGCAAGGGGAATTCACAAGCCTTTGGACACTAAAAATACATCCTTCCTCCTCCTCCTCGGACTTCTCCTTTCTCAGGAGCATTTCTCTTTCTGTGCCACTTCCCAGCCTGTCACACTTGTCTCTTGGCTCCCACCCTGGAGCCTGTCGAGTGCCCTCTCAAAGCACAGAGCCCCTGATGGTGCCATATGGGCTTTGACTGCCATGCCATTACAGCACCCACTTATAGCCCATTCACTGCTCTGTATGTTCCTCCACACACATTATTTATTTACCATTCTTCTCTTCCTTCAGAGCTTTATCGATTCTGTGTCCCCTCTGGTGGGAGGTCACAGGACACCAGCACTACTGTCTGTTCCTGACACACAACATAGTTTTTCCCTGTGACCACATGAACATCCACATGAACTTTTACACTGGAGTAGCTCCCTCAGATTAGCAAATGGCAAACCACAAACCAGTTAGCCCCTCAAAACCCACACCTCATTTTTTTTTCTCTTTTTACTGCTGAATCAGAAGCAAAAACCAACAGAGATTTGAAATGTGTATCCCTGATCTTGGCAAAATACACGTACAGGCATCTGATTTCATGTGCCAGAATGACTGAGGACTCATCCCCTGGCTCCTGTTTTTACTGGACCTTTGTCTTCCCTTATCTCTGAAAATGGACACCCCAGCACGTTTGGTGATCACAGATTTATCCCAGGCACTGGGAATTGCTCAATCCACAGTATAAAGCATTTTTCCCTACTCCTCTTCCTGAACCTCTTTCATGGGGTTCCAGCTGACCAAAGGAGGGGAGGCAGCCAAACATCTACTCAGCTTACAAATGACAAAAAATAGCACATGAAATCCTGCTAAGTTGCAAAAAAGTCAAGATGAGAACACCCAACAAACTCGCAGAGAAGAGCTGACAGAGCAAAGTCCCTTCAGTGCCCTCCAGACAGCAGTGACCAGCCGTGGGACAACCAGACCCTGATCAATTTTCCATCCCCTCCTTGCTGCTCTGTGTGTCCAGCCCACTGACAGATGGCTGTGCCTGCTACCCTGGCTGTGTTTGGAGCCCTTGTTGCTCCAGGCTGGCACAGGCAAACACATGGCCTGCCCACATGTGACTGAGCCCTGTAACAGTGCTCCCATCAGCTGGGGCCAGGGAAAGTGGCCAGAGAAGGCTCTGTGAGTGAGTTGTCCAGCAGAACTCCCCCCTTATTCCCCTGGAATCAGCCTTATAGCAGAAAATTAAAACCAGCCACACTGCTTCTCTGATGTCACAAAAAATAGAGGAAGAGGCCATAAAAACCCCCAACCAGCAGCACAACTGATTCAGAATACAATGTTTTTATGTGCTCTCAATGAGGAGTCAGCAGCTCTGATTGCACGAGTGCAAATTCCCCCAAAGTTTCCCTGACACTTTCCATTGCAGAGCAGCAACTGAACTCTAGTACTAAGTTTATGCTGATACTTGTTTATTTACCTCAATTAAGAGTATCTGTTAGATCTCACCATGGCTGAGTGAATCACCCTCTACTACATATGTGTAGTTGGCTCTCCCCAAGGAAAGGAGCACAGCAGCAATTCTGCAGATTGGAGTGCTCTCTGTAAAGGGGCTTCTCCCAGCACTGCTTTTTCCTCCCCTGTTTTGGCTGGTTGCCTTAACTGAAGAACAAAATTCTGGTGGGAGGACTGAGTACAGCCAAGTGACAGGCTGTTTCCTTTAACATACAAGACAGTTGTAGTTTTATGCTATCTGTGTGCATCACAGGTTTACCAAACCCAAAAAATCTGCTTAGGTAATACAGAAAAATATCTCTGTGAGAGCTCACAGAGCAGGGAGGGAGCACCTGCTAAATTCTAAGCAGAGGTCCCCGAAAGATTTGTCACAGGAAACCAAACCAGGAGGATAACAACCCTAGGAATTAATCTGGAAGACATGAATGAGTGTGACCATGAAATCAGCAATGACCAAGTGACATCCAGCACACAGTAGAGACTTGCTGTTAAATCTTATTAACTATCTCCTTGTATCACAGCAGACAGCTCTGCCCACGGATCAGAGACCACAGCATTACACTGCAAAAATCATTCATGTGCCTGCTGGTGGCCCTGCAAGGAACTGTAGAATGAGGAAGAAAAAGGAACCCTAAATGGAAACCTATTCCTCTCATTTAGGGACCTGGATTAACCAGCATTCTGTCCAATTCCTTTACAGCCCTGGTGCCAACTCAGATGTGGAAAAGCCAGGCAGTCCTTCTCCACAGAGACTTGCACAAGCTGTGCTTGCCCCCCCATATCACTGCTCATGTCTGGTACCACTGGGAACTGTGGAAAAGGCCCAGAACTGGCTCTGAATCTGCAGGAGCCTTTGGTGCCATGAGAGGATGTCCCCTGCTCCCTCCCTCCCTGCTCTGATGTGCGTGCAAAGCTCAGACATTATTCTCCATCTCTCCCCAGGCACTGATCAAAGGGGCATCTCACCCACTCCCCCTTCCCTTCTCACCCCCACTGAAGGCCTGTCCTCCCGCGCTTTGGCAGCTGCTTTCCCTTCTCCTCCCGGCCCATTTGCCTGCTGTTGTCTTGCTAATTACTTTTACAAGGCTCAATAATTGCTGCAATCTTTCCCATTTTTCATCTCCTTCCTCCAGCCCTGCCTGGCGAGCAGGGAGCTCCTGCAGCAGCTGCTCCCTTGGCTGCCCACCCTGCTCCTGGGGACAGGGACCAGTGCCAGAGCAAGGCTCTGCAACCCAATCCTCTATTTACCTTTCTCTGGACTCAGCAACTCTTATCCCGAGGAGCAGCTTTTGAAGTCACTTAGCAACGTGCCAGCAAACCAAAGCCCTGATGTCACCGGCAAAAATAGCATCTCAGGAACACCCAGTTGTCTCATGCCTTGAACCAAACGGTCTGCATGTAGCTCTGTTCCTCAAAAATTGTTGCTTCCAGAGGATTTATCTTTGGCTCGCTGGCAGACAAGGGAGCAACACAGCGATTTCAGGTCAAAAATAATCCTCCATTCTGCAATAATCACACTGATCAGAGCACAGGGCTCCTGGTGCCTCACTAAAGCACTTGGCTTTAGTTGAACAAGAGCCCAGATATCAAAGTGACACAGGTCTATACTGTAGAGCAGCTCCCTCAACCCTTCAAGTTATTCACCTACAAAGATGAATTACAGATTTAAAATAGCTTTCTTCACATTTTGCCTTTTAGTGGTGGTCAAACAGGCTATTTTCACCCCCTCTCAAAACTGAGGGGAGAAAACGTGGCAGTAAATACAGGAATTACATTGACAGCAGAGTTCCTAATGCAACTTCTTCATTTTTTTATGAATGCTGCCAGGCCTCAGAAATACAGAAGTCACAGCTCCTGAGAATTTTCAATTCTATGGTAATTTTCAGTTAAAAATTGCTGCCTGGCTCTCAGTTTGGGAGGGAGCAGCCTTCATCCAGGCTGCCAGTGTCATGGAAAGGCAGGGCAGCTGCACTTCAAACCAGATGCTTCCTCCTTTCCCACAGTGAGCAAACCTCGACTGCAGGGGGTGTTGGAGCCACACGATCCCAGATTCCACAGGAATCAGCACTGGTGGCTCCGTGCTCAGCATTACACGGGCTCTGAGCACCTCTGACTGATTGTCACAAGATTCCCAAGTACAGGACAAGTTCTAGTTTGGTCCATTCAAGAGGAAGACAACTGCCAGAGAGGGGAATTAATGGATGATTGTGCTGCACAGCACTGAGCAGTGTATTTATGATGAGCACACACACCCCCCCTCCACAGCATCATCTCAGAGAGCCACTTCTGAGTGACACAGTGACAGGATGGCTCCTGGAGGAATACATGACCCTGCAGAACCTTTTCCAGAGCCTGCACCCAGACCCTTTGCAGGTGTTTCCAGAGGTTTCTTCCAGCCTACCACCATCTGCCCCTGCAGCTTGTTGTTTCTAAGAGCAGTGGTGTGAAAAAACAGGAAGCCATGCAGAAAAGAGAGAGAATACAGATTGAGGCACGAAACTGCACCAGCAACAGTCCCCCAGCACTCTCCCCACCCCCTCTTCCCTTCCCACCCCCTCACCACAGGCCACATTCTCGATGAGAAATGCTCTACTTGCTCTTGACGGGAAACTGGTTACGGAGTCGCGTGGACTGAGAGCCACAGAGGGAGGGGAAATCCAGAGCATGAAGGGAAACATCTCACTGGGCTCTGCTGGGCTTGGGGGGTCCCATGGAGCAAAAGGAACAGGCTGAACAGACACTGCTCCACAGGCAGCTCTGCATCCATTTTACACTCCAAGGAGAAGTATGTAACTTCTTTATCCTCAAAAGTTCAGATTTGAAGCTTCAAAGATCTCCTGAGGACCATTTTACAGACTATTTGAGCTTTATCCATGGTCTGCTGCAATCAAAGAGCTCTTTGTACCATTTTATGGCCACATAACCTGTTTTAAAGAAGAATTCTGGGTCTCATCTACCTACTGAAGCGCAGTGGATCATCTTGTCTGCAGCTCTCTATATTCACAGCTCTCCCAACTCACCCTCTGTTGGCAAATTCTGACACAAAGCTTTCTGTTTTGGAGGAGTCTTCATTGCTCACCCCCTTATCTCTTTGGTCTCCAACACAAGGCTGAGAGATTAAAAGGGTGGAGATGAGGAAACAACAGTCAGGGGCAAAAACACGAGGAGAGGGCAGAAAGGCCAAGCAAACTCCTGACGAACACGCAACTTGCATTCCACAGAATGTATTCCCAGCTTCACCTCTGCACATCTCTGTGCTTATGGTGACCAACTATCTGGGTAACTCAAGAGGAAAGGAACTGATGTCTCAGGAACCTGGTGATGCTGAAAGCCAGGAAAGAGCCAAACACCAAACGCAGCTTGGCCGGTGCTTCTGGAGAGCAGCACCCAAAACGTGAAGTGAATTCAGGTGGGATGAGTGTGCACAACCTGAGCCACAGTGAGCAACACAACACAAAACAAAGTTCACAAAACAAAGGCACAAAATGACCTGGCACATCCCACAGTGAGTGACAGCTCAGGGTCAGTTATAATCACTGACATGTTAAAACATCAGCATCTCCCCGACCTGTGCTTGGATTTCATCAACCAAAAGTCTTTTACATCTGTACTAACTCAGCACCACACCCAGATAAAGTGTCCTTCTTTTCTACTGTTAGTAACACATAAAACCATTTTTAATTGCTAAAACCAAAGGGGAAGGAGTGAAGACAGATGTGAGGCCACACTATGGAAAAGAATTAAACAGCCTGATATCTACTGGTGGGAAGGGAATGCTGTATTTTCTTAGTAACTCCCAAAGCCTCTGCACTGTTCACAAAGGGATGTGCTGGGCTGAGGTTTATTTATAAAACCTATAAGAATGTTGACCTAAGGCTATAACTTGAAGAAAAATAAGCAAAGCTCAAGTTTTTCTAAATGCAGCCACAAACCCAAGAGAGAAGCTTACCAGTAAGAGCCTGGGCTACTGGAGGGATGCAGGACACGGGGGAGGTTCTGGCCCTTCGGATCTGCCAGGAATGTCCTGCAAAGCAGGAGCCAGCCCCGGGTTTAAGTGCAGCCCCTGGTGCAGCTTTCTGTCCCAGCCACAGGGGCAAAGCTCGGGCTGGGGGGCTCTGAGGGGGATTCCCAGCACCTCCCTTAGCTGGCAGAGGTGGCCACTCTTCCCAGGCTCTTGTCAGGGGTTTTTGTCTTTTAAATAATGAGGAGAGAGGCTCCTACAAGTAGTGATACAGAGCAGGGCCTTTGTCTAACAGCTCTGAATCGTTCTTTGGACAGACCATCCCTGCTGACAATCGAAGGAGAAGGCAGACAGCTAAAAGAGAGGATTAACTCTTTTGTGGCATCCACATCAGCACAGCCCTGGAAGAGACTGAGCTATTTGCTGCTGGGGCTGGGGCTCATTATCCAAACCTGCTCCAAAAAAAGAGGACAAAGCAGGTGCAATAAGGAGCTAAGAGGCGGAAGAGCAAGGCTCCTTACAAAGTGCTCTGCAAAACAGATACTTGACCCAGAAGTAGTTCAGTCATGAGTATTCCTACTAGTCTTACAAGGAACACCACGAGCTCCATCTACATCTGTTGGGACCTGCCCTAGACCTCATCACCTTGAGCAAAACCATCCAAGCCCAGCATGGCAGGGGACACTGCTGGGAGGGGTGAGCAGGAGGGACCACTGCAGGTGGAAACGGCACTTGAACATTCCCATCTCCACGTGCAGACTTTTAAAATCTCTTTTGGGCATTGCTCCAACACGTATTTATTGTTTCGTTTTCCAGAAGCAGTGGAGATGCTGGTATTGCACTAAAAACCCGCTTTAGCCTCGAACACCCATCCCTCTTTTAGGATGCTGGCACAAACGCCCCACCTAGTGGCAATCGCAAAGGGAAACGCTTTGGAACTGATGGAGTACGGGCAAATAAATCACTCTTTACCAATTACACAGGCTGCTAAAAACAATGAAGGGTCGACATTACACATGAACCTATTGGAGAAAGAAAAAATGCTGTTGACTTTTGCTTGTGTCCTCAAAAGCCTCTCACACCTGTAGGGGTTTTTGAGAGATGAAAATCAAGAGCTGGACCAACGCAGAACTCTTGTATCTATAATTACTTTGTAGAATTTGACAGCATTATTAGCATTTCTTAATGCACAGAATGCCTGTGCCCATTTATTCACAATATTAATCATGACACAGGCTGTAATTGAAAACTTGAGACTACTTTGCTAATTTTGTTTTGCCTGATGTATTGTATTCTGTCACAGTCTCTACTGCCTAGAAGACATTCAGCATTTCATGCAGTTTCTAGTACACAGCATTATCTTGCAGGATTTAGCCCATGCATATCAATTTCCCATTCTGCAGAAACCTGACATATAAACAGAGCTCTTGCTATGTATTAGTAATTATATAAAGCTTGAAGTGTCATTTCCAGTGTCTCTGCTGCAGTTGCTGAATAAAACACAGGCTTATGTACTGACCACAATTTCCTTTTCTAGAGAGTAAACATTTTTTGGATAGAAATGCCTGAATGCTGTAGCTGTGAACACCATCACACTGCTGATAAACTACAGTTATAATCAAATACATCCAGAGAAATTAAAAACTAGAACTGCTCCAGGAAGTCCTGAAGCCCCAGAAAACCCAACAAAAACACCCCAGCCCCAAACACAGAGAGCACCTCCCTGCCCAACACTTTTAGAAGCCAAAGTTAATTGGGAAGGTCATTTATTTGCTGAATCACACACATAGATAAGACAGTCTTTGTAGGATCTCAGACAAAAGAACTTCCATCTACTAAATCATCAAAGATAAGGGATGAACAACAAATTAACCATTCCCAAATTTAAGTGCAACTGTAGAACTTCAAACGGAAACACTTTTAAATGCTTGATATTCAAAAATCTCGAGAGTATCTGGTGTCCAGGACCTAAATTCACTAGTTAGTTTTGAAAACCTTGGACCAGGCACAGCTAATGATTTCCACTGGGCTCACCATCACTGTGGGACAATGGAGGCCTCAGACACCAAAGCCAAACTCACCCAAAAGTTAAAACAGGGAATAACAACAAGAGGAAAAAAAGCCACAAAACCCCCAACAATAAAATCAACTTCTAAGAGCACTAAATGTCTATACCTGGCTACCTGCAGGACTACACGGGCCAGACAACACAGGCAAAGCTGCTGTAAATGGTTACAAATACCCAAAAATCCCTCTGGGTTTGTTGGTGCTGCCCGTGTGGGCCCCACAGCCCTTCCCTCCACCACAGCACAGACAGACACCCAGGGCTAACAGACCCCTCGCTCTGCACCCACAGAGCCACAGCCCCCAAAACCACCAGGATTATTCTTTTCAAGAGGAATAATTACAGGAAGGGTGACCTTTACTTAAGGGGAACATAAAAGCAGCGCTGCCTTTGTGTTTGGAGCCCACCCCACACAGCAGAGCCCTCCCCTCACACACGCCCTGTGAGGGCACCGAGTCCCCAAAGCAGCCAAAATTGAGGTAAAAAACAGCCAGCACTTACCCCAGTCCATCCCTGCCATGAAATGCTGAACCAGAGGCAGCTTCACCCCCGGGTTGGGTACAAAACCCCTGGATCAGGTACAGAACCCCTAGAGAGGGTCCCACTGTCCCGGAGAGCCCCAGGCTGAGGGGGCAAGGATGGCGGGGCAGGAGCCCCTGGAGCCCCTCAGGGCTGAGCAGGAGCAGCTGTGAGGGCTGGGGCTGAGGGCTCATCAGCACAGAGTGGCTGCAGCTGTGAGGGCTGGGGTCTCATCAGCACAGAGTGGCTGCAGCTGGGGCTGGGGTCTCATCAGCACAGAGTGGCTGCAGCTGGGGCTGGGGTCTCATCAGCACAGAGTGGCTGCAGCTGTGAGGGCTGGGGTCTCATCAGCACAGAGTGGCTGCAGCTGGGACTGGGGTCTCATCAGCACAGAGTGGCTGCAGCTGGGACTGGGGTCTCATCAGCACAGAGTGGCTGCAGCTGGGGCTGAGGGTGAGGGCACCGAGCCACACCTGGGCACACACCTGGGCACACACACACCTGGATGGCATCAAAACCTGAGGGCAATTAACAAGTGACCCTTTGGAAACGGGCAGAGCTGTTACTGGACTGTGAGAGAGGGCATTCCACATTAACCCCCCCTAAAAACCTTTTATACCCCAGGGATGGGTGTCACGCTGAGCTGGGCCCATCACAGGGTTTCTGAGGAGACCTGGACCTTCAGCTGGGGGATGGAAAATCAGAAAATGCACATGAAATCACCAGACTTTTAGAAGCTCTCCCTATTTCCCTCATTTTGGGCACTGTGGCATTAATGGGAGTGCAGAGGTCAAGCTTCATCCCCAAAATTCAGCAGCTGTAGTTTCACATATGTGAGTTGTTCACATATGCTCTAAACTGCAGCAGGGACTTAACAACTCTGCCAAGCAGAACAGAACCTTACATTATTTAAAATAAAACCCCCCAGAACAACTTGTTTCAGTTATATACAGACTTCAAAACACAACAATTCTTATGTACCTGCATTCCCCTTCGAGCACTGAACTGAATTAATAACCAGGGTCCAAATACAGTTCTTCAAAGTACAACAAATACTTTGGTGTTTAAAGATATCAGGAACTACATGAAAAATGAGAGGAAAACTGAAAACAACTTGAAACATGACAGAACTGCAGTATCTTTAATATGTTGGCATCCTGTAAGAACAACCCTAAAGTTGTTGCCCCACCTAAATCTAACAGCATTTCACTGTTTATGCCACATTGGTAGAATTTAGAGATGACATTCAGAGTCATTTAATAACTATACAAAACTATAAAACAACAACTATAAAACTGGACTTCAGTTGTACCTGCTTTGAAGAAAAGCATCAAAATAGCTTAAGTACTTTTTGAAGCCACAACTCAGAAAATGACCTTTATCAGGATAACACACAACAAGTACTGCTCCCCACATTATAGTATTTGAACTCTTTTCTCCCTTAAAACATGGTTCTTAATGGAAGCATATTTTGCCTCCAAACCCTTATTTTGAGAGAAAAAGCATGAAAACCATCCCCTTTGAAACCCAAAGGGAAAACATTGTTACACAGTAATTATAGCATCATTTATAAATGAAACATGTTAAGAATGAACGTATGTAAACATACATAACCAGCAACGATATGAAATAACCTGTCAGAAAAATCCCTTATAAATTCACTTCAAATACAAACCCACAGGATTCTCAGTGTTAATACAAATATCTTTGGGGTTTGTTGGCTCGAGGTATTCCCCCCCCCTCCCCGAACAAAAAAAACCCCAACCCAACCCATATATTGCTTTTCCATAAACCCTGGAAGAAAAGCTTCAAAACAAATTAAGGACACTTCAGCAAAATAAGTTCCCTGCACGAACCGAGGAGTAGCACGAAGTGACGACTCCTCGTGGAGTTTCAGACTCAGAGGTCGCGGCACCGACTCCCTCGCCCGGGTTCTGCAGCTCCCTCTGAGGATGCCTGAAGGTCCAGGCACCAAACCCGTAATTGTGCCCCTGCCTGAAGGTCCAGGCACCAAACCCGTAATTGTGCCCCTGCCTGAAGGTCCAGGCACCAAACCCGTAATTGTGCCCCTGCCTGAAGGTCCAGGCACCAAACCCGTAATTGTGCCCCTGCCTGAAGGTCCAGGCACCAAACCCGTAATTGTGCCCCTGCCTGAAGGTCCAGGCACCAAACCCGTAATTGTGCCCCTGCCTGAAGGNTCCCCTCTCCCAGGAAGGCCGGGGCGATGCAGCAGCGCCCGGGGCTCACCTGAAGGCGGGGGCCGGCCTGGCTCCCATCTCGCAGGGCATGCCCGCATCCAGCGCGCCGGGCCAGGCGGGGATGCCGTGCGGGGCCCCCGGGAAGGCAGGGGAGCCCCAGCCGGGCAGCTCCGGGCAGAGGAAGGCGCGGGGCAGCGCCAGAGCTGCCCAGGGCCCGTGCGGGCACCCTGCGGGCAGCGGGGGCACCGCCACGGGCGGAGGGGGCGGCGGTGGCAGCGGTGGCAGCGGCCAGGGCGCGGCGGGCAGCGGGGATGCTGCGGGTGCTGATGATGCTGGTGCGGACGCTGGTGCTGCTGGTGCCGATGCTGAGGATGCTGGTGCGGATGCTGGTGATGCTGCTGGTGGTGCGGGAGGGCCGAGGGGGCGGCGGCGGCGGCGGCGGCGATAATCCCCCTCCGGGAACATGTCGTGGAAGGAGGGGTGCAGCGCCCAGTCGCCCCCGCGGCCGGCGCGGCGGGGCAGGCGCTGGAAGCAGGGGTTGAGGCTGAGGTTGTGGCGCACGCTGTTCTGCCAGCCCCGGGGGCAGCCGCGGTAGTAGGGGAAGCGCTCGGCGATGTAGGAGTAGATGGCGCTGAGGGGCAGGCGCTGCTCGGGGCTGGCGCGGATGGCCATGGTGATGAGAGCCACGTAGGAGTAGGGGGGTTTCTGCGGCTCGCCCCGCTCTGAGCCCCGCTCCGCCTCGCCCATGGCCCCGCGCTCCGCTGCGCCCCGGACCCCGCGCTGCCCCTCTAAAAACCTCTGCCCCCTCCCACCCCCCGGGCACTTCGGGGTCGCGGCCGGGTCAGGACGGCGCGTTCGGCTCGGCGAACCCAAACACTGAGGAGCGGGACGCGGCCGGCCGTGGGGGCGGCTCGGCTGGGACATCGCGGGGGGGGGAAATCCCAGCACGAAAAACGCTCAAATCCGTCATTCCTTACCGTTCCGGCGGGTGCAGGTGCCCAGCTGGACACCTGGTGCTTACAGGGGCAAACACCCCCCGGGAAGGGCTGCTCGGGGGTCCCTGCAGTGCCGGGAGCGGGATGGGGCAGGAGGGGAGAGGATGGAAGAGGATGGAGGAGCAGCACTCTGCTGCAGCAACCTGGGTTGCATCCCCGTGCGAGCACTGGAAGTCACTAAATCCTTCAAAATACATCCATACGTCCAGAGTATTAGTGGGCTGATGCCAGTCATTTAATTAAAATACACCCTCCTTTAAAAACTGTTGGTTTGATCACCCTTAATTAATTAAGAACTCCACCAAAATGCCTTAATTTAAAAAAATCTGGAAGGGTATTTGGAAGGAATTAGTTCCTCTTTCCCAAAAGTTGTACAGAGCTAAGAAACACAAGGAAAACATCTTTGAGGCTGTTGCTTCCATTTACAAAAACTACCCACAGTAGTTCCACAGTGGTGGCTCAAACAATGCTGCCATGTCTCATATTTTAAAAAGATGAGGTCTTTGAACAGAGAACTTCCAGTGGGCTAGATGGAAATATTTAAATTGCTAAGTTCCTGAGAAGTGCATCCCCTGCACAGCAAGACACAGAACTTCTCCAGGTATTTAAAGACAGGACAGAATACATGGCCAGGTCTTAAGACAAATTAGCAGCCTGTTTTAACAATCTAAAACATGAGTTGTAAAAATATAAATGGAGGAAAACCACAGCCTTTGAAGCCTGTACATAGAAAGCCTATTCTAAAAGCTTTTATCACTTGTCCCTTAACTTACATTACCAAATTAAACCATAAGTTAAAGACCATACTCTAATACATAAAACACTCTCAGTCACCATCTCACAGAAAAGAAATTAAGTGCCAAATGAACACAAAAGTACAGTGTGCATATAACTGGACCACACACACTAAGGTGAAAACTTGTCCATTTTTATTTTTTAAAGAAAAATATTCCTCTTTAAACACAAAGCATGAACTAAAAACCTCTGAGGAACAGCTTCTCCTTCCTTGGAGCACGTTTAACTAAACTGTACAGTGATAGAGTCCCCAAAGAAGTACACACACATGACATACAGTCTTTCTTTCACAGGAAATAAGGTTTAGGACTCGAAATTGTCCTCTTCACCCTCTCTAGACAGCCATTCAATCCAAAAGTACTCTGTACCTTACTGCCACCACAGGACACAGTGATGATAATGTCTGGATGCAGAAAAAGTATTGGCCAAATTGGCCCTTTCTAGCCTTTTAACAAATGTCTGTGAGAGAGGTTAAGACCATTGTTATTTCCAGGAATGGTGCTTGGAAGAAAAAACATAGCAGCATCCACAGGCAACACCAGCCCTTCATTCCAGCTGCCCTGTTTTGAGGAACCCAGTCAGCTCTGCAGTGTTTTACAGGTGTTCCCACCACCCAAGAAAATGGAGTGGGAATCAAACATTCACAGGCCAAATCTGTTGCTTGAACAGCCTAAAATTCAGTGAATCTGGCCTACACATGCCAGCAATGAGGTTTTTTCCCCCCCCACAGTGACCAATTTAGTGTCTAAAGTTTTATGTAAAAAGATAACTCATTCTACCAATTCCCTCTGTGCCATCAAACAGATCGGTCCATAGTATTTGTCACACCTGCCAAGCTACCCAGACTGTGGAGCTGGAACCAAACTCTAAAATCCAAATTCTTTCTAAGTCAGAAAAGCAAAATCACCTAAAGTATCTGCAAGGTCTCAGAACAAGCCTAACAAGCCCATATCCAAAGCAAAAGTAAAATCTGTTGCTTGGTGGAAGGTAGGAAATGGAAAAGGTCTGGAAATAGAGCTAATTTATACTCACCTGATCATTAATTGTTGGTATTATTAAATAACGCTCAAATCTTTAATCAGACCATTTTTAAAAGATATTTTCCATTCCACTCCAACAGTTTTTGCAGTAGGAAAAACATTAGAAAAATAAAATCTCCTCCCTGAACACCACTGTATGAAGATCAAAATCATCAGTCACTAAGATTTTTACAGGGGGACCAGCTAAATTTTTGTTTCCTCCAAACCAGCTTCATATAGAAAAGAGCAGCAAGATAGACACAGTGTCCATGAGCTAGATTAAGGCCAACAATGTAAAGACAGACATAGGCTCGTATCTTTTCAAATGAAGAAACCCTCCAAATGTTTGTACACTTCTGCACACACACACACACACACACACACACTCACACTCGTGTATTCTTCAAGCAAAGGCCTCACAACTGTGAGAGCACCACTGGAGAGTGTTCTAGCACCAGAATGAAAAACTTGGTTGTCTTCCCTCTTCAGTAATAAAATCCAAAGTCTTTATATTGCTTTGGACAAGGTCACCAAACACCCTCCCAGGAACAGTTTCAGACACAGAAGTGCAGGGACAGGTCAGTGTTCCTGTTCTGGAGCAGGGGTGGGAAGAGGTGTGTTGCCACACTGCAGCTCCTTGGTGGCTGGAAAGGAGGAGAAGGTTTCTATTGCAAACTGGTTGAGAGCGAGACCAACTTGGATCCAGGTGGGTGTGATGGTAAAACTGAGCACAGAGTGGGAGGTGAGGGTGGCAGGTTTGCATACGTGGAGTCACAGTGCACATCTCTTGGTGTGACAAAGACAAGCAAAGCCACAGTGTTTTCTGGCAGGTTGTCTCTGTACAGGAGGCCCCTCGGTAGGACAAGGATCTGTGCATGGGATGTCACACGCTGCACCAGGACACCATGAAACCCACACAGCAGGGGGTTAAATAGAAGCTTGGAAGTTGGTCTGCCAGCATCTTGCCTATACACATGCTCAAGTGAGCCTGCAGAGGTCTATAAAAAGGGACAAAAATCTCTTTACAGCAAGGTTTTGAGTCTGGTTTGGCTACAAGGAACAATTCATGCAAGTTACAACAGAATCCATCATGAATCCCCAGCACATCTTTTGCGGCAGGTGTGTCCTGGCTCTGGGCCTTTGTGTAGGAGGTGCTGGCTGTGCAGCCCCCACCAGCTCTGAGGAGGCACAGGGAGGTGCAGAGTCAGGAGTGGCATCTGCTCAGCCTCTCAGAGCAGCACGTGTGAGTGAGCTCTGTGCCCCAACTGTGCCATGCAGGGGAGGAGCAGACATCCTAACAGGGAGGGTGGGAGCAGCAGCTGGAAGTGGGCTGCTAAAACTATGCAGGAAAAGACAAAGAGAGACAATTTTTCAGTGTCTGAATCAGCAGCAAAGCCCCATTTAAGCTGTCATATGCATGCTGATTAGAGTCTGGCTATCAGAGAGACTGAGGCTGTGGGTAGGGACTCAACTAAAACATGCAAGAAAAAAACCCGAGGGGAAAGGAAGGGTGATCAGCACTCCAAGGTGTGAATTTTAGGTTCAGAGCAGAGAATGGTCAGCAGTGACACCCTTTGTTCTGTGCACATACAAGAGAGGGGACAGCAGCAAACTGAAATGGGGGGAAAGACACAGTAAGCACAACACTAATTCAAGAAGCAAATGCAGGACAGTGGGATGGAGGAGAGAAATTTGAGGTAAAAGAGCCCAAAGGAAGAGACAATAGAAAAACTCTTAATAGAGCAAGTCCTGCTTCAGGAAATACACAGCTAATGCCAGTCACCTCTCTTTTCACCAGGTATTCTTGACACACTGGCAAATCTTCTCTCCACACTTGGTATTTAGAAATCAAAACATCAAGACTTCTTTTTTCCCCCTAAGATGCACTAAATGATTTTGAATGTTCAGCACAATACTCTAAATGGCCCCTGAATTCTAAGCAATGCTGAAGACTCACCCAAAAGCAGAAATGCCCAAATGACAAAATGCTTTTAGAAATCAAGGGCTACCCCCCTTGGGTTAGAAAAGAAGAATCTATCCACAAGGTTGAACTGTACAGGTTTGGTATTTTTCACCAAGAGCACCTGGGCATTTAACTAAGAAATATCTGAAACAGTCACTTCGCAAATCCCAACATGAGACTGAGGCCTCAGGTTTGTGGGGAGATGTGCCTACTCAGACAGCTCCTCACCTACCTCTGCCAGGACAGGTTTGTGCGATTTACAGCAAGAACAGGCTCTGCCACTCTCTGCTCCAGTGAAAACACCAGCAGAGCTGGGAGCAGGAGCCCTCTGACTATGGTGCAAATCACCTTGGGATCTCTGCTTGTTACAGATGTCACTGTAACAGAATTAATGCCTCCTGGGTAATCAAAGCACAGGCTTCCTTGTTGTGATGCAGCCCCCAAAGGATGGTTTCTGGGGGCTGTGCACACCTGCAGCACAGTGTGGCTGGAGGGATGGACAGACAGCAGGGGCTGAGAAACAGCATGAGCAGAAAGGGAACTGGCCAAAGTGGCCTCAGGGCCAGGTGGAAGCACATGGACATCTAAGATGCAAGAACATGACAGAGCAGCCAAGGTCACCCACGTGCTTAGGCAAGCTTAAGGCAACTAAAGAAAATTCACTGATAATTTAGAGGAGAGTGCCAAAGGGAAGAGAGAAGAGGAACCACTGAGCAGAGGCTGGGGATGCTGCCACAGTAGCCAAAGCCCAGCACCAGCTACTAAGCCATCCCTCTTCTCCAGCTCATGTGTTCTCATTCTCCTCATTTTACCAGCACCATCAGCACGAGGTCAATATGTCAGAAAGAGCTGGGGAGAGGTTCCTAAAAACGTAGCTCACACATTTTCAGGCTTTTGTCTCAGGTCAGTCCTTTTGGAAGAAAGTGTGTGGGGCCATTTGACTGGCCTCCTGCTTTGAACTGGAGCTTCCTGGGCATTCTGCCTGCCACCTCCAGGGGCAGTCCTGGGATATGTTCTACCTGGAAGTGATGGCAGCAGCTGCCCAGGTTCCTTGTCACGACAGGTGAATGTACAGTAGTTCTTTAAAAACTAGCATGCACCGGTGGCATGGCCATTTGACATGAAGCCATGGTTGAACTCTGGTTGTGTCCTCAGGCCCAGGTGGAACCAGACAGAAGGGGAGTGTTGGCACAGATCAACGCAGGCTCCTGTAGACGTAGGCTGATGTGAACACAGCATTGAGGGTCAGGCTCACAGCCAGCAGGCCCCGGAGAGCAGAGGTGCCAAAGTGACCTTAGAAGAGGAGAACAGGGGAAAAAGGGAATAGCAGAAAGAGATATTAAAGACTTGATGAGGACAGTGAACATATGTTGTACTGCTTCTCTCCCTTTGCTCAGTGTTTTCACCATAAGCAGTTCCTGTCAGGAAAGTCTCTGCTCTCTTTGGCTCTGTTTTCATCTCCTTGATGTTCTTGACACCTGCATCCCCACCCCTTCTCTTCTGTCTCAGTTCAGCACTCTGTCAGTGTTCTTCAGAAAATCCAAAGAACAGGAGCAACTTGTTAAGCTCTTAGAATAGCAGGCACAAGATCCATTTTGCTACTACTCATTTGTTTGACCTCAAGATCAGATCACTGCAGCACAGGAAAGATCTCAGTTACCCTCCTAGAAATGCTCACACATGCATGAAACACTCCCATGACTTGCACTTACCTCTCCAGCCTGCCAAATCCTCCCCTTTGGTAGTTGTGTCCACCACACAGGTAGATGAGTGTGATGAGTGATCCTCCTTTTTGATGGAATTATCACTGCAAATACTCCCTCCTTCCATAGCAGATCTCACATCTGCAAGGAGAAAAGACAGGAAAATTCAAAATCACGCAGTGGAAGCCAAAAGTAGCAAACGTTGCCAGACTACAGTTGAGTAATGGATGGTTGCCTCGGAAAATTATGAAGATTGAGGACAGGAACTAGAAACAAAAGGCAAATTTCACTGCTGTGCTGTCTCATACACTGCCCATATCAGCACCACTATACCCATGGTTAAAGGAGCTCTCCAAGCCAGGGAAAAGGCAGTGGCAGCAGCATTTCTGGGGCACCACCAGTGAGAGAAGCACATCTGTTTGGGCAGCCAGGAAGCTCTCCAGGCCAGTGGATTCTCAAGGCAGCTTTGGCAGCCCACCACCACGACCACCTGGGTTTCTCCTGAAGGAACAGGGGTGTATTGTGGCCCAAGTGTTGCAGAGCTGTGCCTGCCAGCCAAGCCCTTCCTCCCAAGGCCCTCCCAGCCTACCAGGCACTCCCCGCTCGCTGAGGCTCTTCCTGGGAAAGCCGGAGAACTCGGTGGTCAAGATGTTGCTGTCTGAGTGGGTGTGCTCCTCTGAGCTGGTTGGGGTGGGCAGGGCCTCATTCTGGGACGGGAAGAGCAGCAGCTTCTGTCCTTTGAGGTTGAGGCGGGCAGGGCTGATGAGGGGCCGGCGGAACCGCAGCGAGCCCGAGCTGGAGGTGACGGATCCGGCCACGGAGGGTGCTGGGGACGGGATGCGGGAGGGGGCACAGCTGCCAGACAGCAGGGAGAAGTGCTCTGGAATGGAGACAAGCCCAAAGGGGAAACCAGGAGATTATAATCCCTATACAATAAACACACCTCTCTTTAACACTTCTACAAGATAAAGGAAGGGGAGTTGCAAATGTCCAATGTATTTTGTACTAAAATCCTTTATTTGAGTTCCCACACTGCAAAACATGGGACTTAGTTCTGAGATTAGCTCAGTTGGTCAGAGTATGGTGCTAAGAACACCAAGCTTGTGGGTTTGATCCCTGTATGGGCCATTCACTTAAGAGTTGGACTTTCTGAAGCTTGGGGCTCCCTTTCAACTCAGAGTATTCTGTGAAATCTGTGAAATTCCACCTGCACTTTAGCACACTGAGGAATGACTCAGGAATCAGGGTATCAGGAGCCTGGTGAGCTTTCTCTTTGATCAGTTGTGTCCATCCAGGAGAGCCTGCATTACACATTGTGCAGGGACATGGATTGTTCTGGTGTGTCCTCCAAAGGCTGTTGGGGAGGCAAATTAGGATATGAGGTGGTTTGCACAACTGGCCCAGGCTGTGACTGCAGTTCCAGCAGCACAAAGAGCCAAGGGATCCATTTGGGCCAGAAGGGCAACAGGTAGTCATGGGGGACATGGGAGCCAAAGGGCAGAGCAGCCAGGGCAGCCTGGGGCAGGGGAAGTGCAATAGAAACAGTTGAATTCTCAGCAGGGAAGGGCTCCTTGTTTTGTCTCACTGTGAGCTCTCCTGGGGAGAAGGACATCCAACACATAAAGCAGCAGATTTTAATCCAATCCCACTCGTAGCTGGGGCTCTCCCTGCAGCATTTCTGACAGCAAAACTGACATTTTCACTGGGATGAGAGCAGGGAGGAAAGAATTCAGCCAAACCATGGGTTTCACCCCACTCACTGCAAATCCTGCAGACAGCTGCTCTGGCAGAACAGTGCAGTACCTGATGTAGGAGATTCCTTGGACTGAGAGGACTGCGAGGCCGGTCGACTTCCACTGAACAAGTAGCCAGAATCTAAAGGGAAAAATGAAACAATGTGAATCCAGCTGGCTCAGCTACTGGAGGTCTGTCCTTCAGAAATGCAACTGCATCAGCAAGGGGACAGGTGGGAAATGCAGGCAGGAAAATAGTCCCTGTTTTCCTGGGCTCTGTGCCAGCAGCAGAATAACCCACCTTTCCCAGCTGCAGCAGAACAGATCTGTCCAGCAGGCTCCAAAACCAAAATAAGACATCCTCCCCCAGAATATCTGGAGCAGGACCATTTGCAGGTTGTCTGATTGCTGCCTTATGCCTCTGTGCCAGTGGACTCTGGCACTGCAGACCTGGCTTATAATAATTTATCTCAAGTTACACAGGAGCAGATGACAAGCATGAACACAGGTTAGTTGTTGTGCAGTCAGTAACAGAAGGATGGGGCAGCTTCCAAAGGTGGTGACTTCTTCACCTGCTCCCAGCAAAGCTGCTAGATGACTTCTAAGTACAAGATCAAGTTCAGATTATCAGCCCTGTGACTGTACCATAGCCTGGTTTGCCTCTACTTTAAAAGGAAGAAGATCAAGATATGGAAAGATGAATGGTGAGACGAATTCCCAACTAGATGGCAGTTTTATTATAATATGGTAGCCATAACAAATGCAAATGAGAATAAATACAAAGAAAGACAGGGGAAAAAACCCAAACCAATAAAAAGTACTCAAGTCGGGGAGAAGTGCTATAAATGAAAAGCTTAAATTAACTTTTTTTTCTTAGGCACTTGATTTACATTAATTAGAGGCCAACAGCTTTGGACGTTGAAAACCTTGTTGTTTGCACAAACTCACCAGCCCCACCAGGACGCTTTCTGCAGACTGTCTGGCTTTGCAACTCAGTAACTAAAACACAGACACCAACGTCTGGAACACTCGCACCTGCCCTTCCATGAGGGCGCTGGGAGGGGGCAGGCTGTGCCAAAAGCTGCCACGCTGCTGGAAGGTTGTACTGCCTGGTCCTGGCCTTGCTCTTAGTGGGTCTGGCAAAACTGCTGGCAGTGTGACTTAGAGAAATGTGGAATGAACTAAAAAATCCTGCAGGGCTGCAATGTTGTCCTAGAAAACTGGCACATTTTGGCCTCTGACCTTCTGGTACTCAGTTAGACAGGAAAGTCTGGCTTTCCTTGGATGGAGAACAGCATTGGAACACTATTTCCCATCTCTAACTTTCAAGCCCAGCAGAACTGAGGGGTTACCGAGTTACCAGAGAGAGACTTTCCTGAGGCCTATAAATCTTCTCTACATCACACAAAGCCCTTAAAAATGAGAGGAAATGGAGTCCCTCAAGCAGCTTCCAATAGTGTTGCTAATGCAAATCAACTCCAGACCTAGGGCAAAGCCTGCCTTCAGCTGGAGCAAGAGAAACAACCTCCACAAAGCAGCTCCAAGGGAGTGATCACTCTCACCACATCAGGTATCCCAGGGCTTCCATCCCTGCTCTGCTCCATTCCCATGTCTAACTGCTCCTTCCATAACCCTGTAGCTTGTGTCATCCTGACTCAAATGCCTGGAGAAGCCTCTGGATTTCACCCCACATCAGGGAGGCTTTTTGTTACCCTGAGATGGCAATGGCACGCTGGGCAACTCCCCAGTGCCAACCCCCAAATTCCTAATGCTGGATGCTCCTCTGTGCCACAGGAGCAGCATCCCCAGACAGCACTGTAAGGTGTGGATGCCTCAGAGCCCATTTCCCTCTGAAACACTGCACCAGTCCTCTCCATTCCCACTCCCACTGGGACAGGGTTTCCTGCACACTTACCTGCCCTGGCCAGGGAGGGGATGGTACCCAGGGAGAGTGCCCTGTTGAGCCGGCCAGGGAGGGAGGAGGAAGAAGTTCTGCGTGGGGACCTGAAGAGCTGCTGGTTTGTCAGGTGGAGGAGACTGGGTGGTGTTGGGACAAAGAGAGACGTGGCAGGTGAAGGGAAGGCTGTCCCAGTGCCAGTGGGAAAGAGAGTCATCGAATCCCCAGAAAGGTACCTGCAAATGACACACATGACAGACACTCAGCAAGGACAAATTCCAGTGACTGCCTCTCAGTTGTACCTGCAAGAACACCTGCTTTGTTACCAGGTTTGGACTCACTTCTCAGGGCAGGAGTGCAAGATGCAGAATGTTGGAGTTTACAGGGAATGTTCTTACACTTTGAAACTGGGAAAGGAAGAATTGCTCAGCCTTGCTTACATTATTGTGCACCAAACTTCCCACAATCCAGGGAGGAAAAGATGGGGGAACAGTTTAGGAACTCAGGTGCAAATAAGCATAGTACCTTGGATCTCTCCCTGGATGAGAAAATTGCCCAGAGACCACCAGAATGCTTTACAAAGTCCAGGTACATGTGGGGTCAACACTAGAGCACATCTTCTGTCTGCTGTGTGCACATGCCAACTGCATGGTGACACATGTCATTGCTGTGGGAAGCAAGGAGTTATCTACTATTCTTTTTGTCTTTAGAAAGCAGAATCAACATCTTCCCCCTCATGTCAGTATAGAGAAAAGGATTTTTATGGGTACCTGGACAAAGATTTCAGCACAAGAGCTCTGTTCAAAACTAACATTCAAACCTCCTTAACACATTTGCCTTCATTTATACTTCTGAGGTAATAAAGACTCTGCCAGCAGCAGAAACTGCCCAACCTCTTCAGGTTCCAGGGCTTGGGAAGGGTGTCAAGCTTCCCTTTAGTGCACACCCCCCCCATTCGCCCCACCACACACCCACACCCACACCGAGATGTACGTGCCCATCTCAGCTTTGTAAGAGAAAAATGAGTGGGAAAGGGAATTAGAAGTGCAGCTCAGGGCTATGATATGAATCACAGGAGAAAGTGATACCTACCACTCACTGTGCCATGGCTGTGAAGGGCCAGTCAGAGCATCCCCAGGGAACAATGCAGCTCTTTTGTCCTAACTCTGCACCTTCTGTATCTCTGGGCTAAAGGACCCAGCTTTACACAGCTCCTTGCTGCAGCAGTTTTTCATTTAATGGGCTGGAAGATATTACAGTCATCTATCACCCATAACCACAGTCTGTCTCTCACAATCCTGGCATTGTAACTGATTTGAATCAGTCCTCCAATGGCTCTGCTGCTCAACAGCCCCACTTCTTAACCTCACCAAGTCAGTGCAGTCAGACCCTTGGGGCAGCTGAGGAATCACTTGCCTTGCACCATCCAGAAAAGGAACTTTTCTGTTCAGCAAAGAGGAGCTGAAGAATTTTAAGCACAGCATATTAATGCCTTAGGACTGAAAGCTGACCTAGGAATGGCTTAAACACTGATCTTTTCTGAATAAATTCCTGCCAAGTATGCAAAATCCTCTCTTCTCCTTAGTGTTTGCCACTGCCGTGTCAAGAGGGCTGGATGCTGCTAAAAGCTGTCAAGGGAAGGTGCTTCATGCCTGAGAATGGGCAGCTGAACTAAAACTTCCTTCAGAAGCAGATGAAAAAAAGGTCAGGAGATCAAGAGGATCACAAGGCAGGAAGCAACCACATCACAGCCCTGGAATGGAGCACTGCAGCTGTGCCTCTGCTCCAAGCCATTTGTGCATGGGATAGTAATGGGTCTGGTAATAATGAAAAAAGTAACAGAAAAAAGAGGGTGAAAAAAAAAAGGCTCTGGAGTCAGACAGTTTGTGGAAATAGTCAGGGCCCGGAAGCCGTTTATTTCAGAACTTGATATTGTGAACATCAAAAACTGGGCATCTTAATTAGTGTTTACAATGATCACAGCATTACTAGACAGTTGGGCACAACTCTGCTACATAGATAATTTAAAATAAATAAATAGAAGGTTAAATAAGAGCATCACATGGTATGGGACTGTACACGGTCCTGAAGAGACACCTCCTGCCAGCAGAGCCTCCCCTCCTGTCCCCCAACACTCCCTCTCATCCAGAGACACCACCAGATGTGTGTGCCTATTTAATTCACAGTTTAACTAGAGATGCTGCATTCCAGGACAGAGGGAGACAAGGAAGGGCACGGGGCAGGTCAGACTACAGGGCTGGCTGGACCCACTCCTGTATCAGAGAACTCAGTCCATGAAGGAAGAAGGTAAGATGCAGTCACAGGCAGCTTGTGGTACATGCCCAGGCTCACCTGCCTGGAGCAGCCAGGGGATAAAAATGTTACCTGTGGACTTAATGTCCCAATTACAACTGAGCTGTGAGTTCTCCATGGGCAGCTGCCCCCTTCTCCCAGGCAGTGAGGGTGCAGAGCAGCTCCCTGGTGGCCACTGCTGGCTGGGAGAGCAGCACATTGCTGTGCCCTCTGGTCTCATCTGCATCTCATCAGTCAGGGCCACAACCTGTGCCTACAGCCAAGTCCACAGAATCAGAAGTCAAGAGTAATATCTGAATAAATAGCAGGCACAGGGAGAAGGGAGAGTAATGATAAAAAAGGGCACAGGTCTCAGACACATTAATATTTTGATATGTGACATAGAGAGCTAAGAAACTTTAGCTGGCAGGAGTAAGATTTCTTCTCTCCTATGTGTTGTCCTGCTTTGGATGAAAAGGGATGGTTGAATTAGAGCTGAAAATGCTCCAGCTGCCAGGTCTTGCACTAACACCTTCTAGAGTACAGATGTTTGGCATCAATTTTGCCTTCCCTCCTTCTGGTGGCTCACAGGTCCTGTCTACACAAATCCAGACTTGGTGGCATGACAGAAATATTCAGGGAACCTCCTCCTGCCTGTGCCCTCAACAGCTTTGGTCCCAGATGAGGCTTTACAGGGGGTGACTTCAGGACTGAGTACTGTCCCTTCCACAGGAGAGCATCTGCCATGGCTCCAAGTGGCCCCAGGTGTACTCACAGGTGACAGCACACTTGGAAGGACATGGCAGGTTATATGTGACAGCACACAATTTCAAAAGCATCTCTTTAAAAACCAAAGCAAAGCCACATACCACAGCTCCCTGCTTTCACAAGTGGAGTCAGTCTGGAGCAATCACTTGGCTATTAATTATATTAATTTTTATAAGAGCATAAATACTTTGTCACATTACATTAATACATACTTCCTATAGTAGCTAAGCATGATTATTAGCTTCACAACATTTCAGAGTACTTGAAGAATATTCATCAAGCCACAATAAAACACCACTACACTGTTTTTATCTTCCCCTCGTGCCCTCACCCTTTGCCACACCCCAGCTCAGCTCACTGGGCATGCACAGCATGGATGGGGGAAAGGAGGGGTTAATAGAAATGAAGAAGTGAGATATAAATATACTGTATTCAGAATGCTAAAGGGCCACGAAGGGGTCAGTTTGCATGCACTGGTGTCAGTGAGGGCTTCAGAAGTAGTAGCAGCAGAGATGCTGACTTGGTTGCTAGTTCTGGGTTCTCCCTCAACCCCCTTAAGAGTCTGCAGAGCTGCTCAGAAATGTAAGAGTGCAGCCCAAGTGTCCTCTGATGCCCTGTCACATTCACTGGGGGCAGAGGAAGGACAGAAGAGTGGCCTGGCAGACACACAGGCACTGCTGTCTCATGTTGCAGCCTTGGTGGTTCCACTGAAGCAAAGCAACACAGTGTTGTCAAAAATCTTGTCCAGGGAAAGGCACTTAATGAACCCCCATCAGCCCCTTTGTACATCTGGCTCTGCTGGGCAGGGTACAAGGTTTGGAGCTGACAGATCAGCCATGGCCACAGAGAGCCAGAGTCAGGCACTTGGGGATGGAGCAGATCTGATTTCAAGTGACACACAAACCCACAAAGGATCCCTCACCACCTCAGCTCCATTCTGCTGTACCATCCCCTGGTCTAGACACCAGCACAAGGCCAGTGTGAAAAAGGAGCACCTCAGATTAGGGGCTTCTGGGCTAAAACCCTCTAATATTGTTCAGATGTTTGCAAGCTCTGGCCTGCATGGCCAGGAGAACCCTCAGGCAACAAACTGCATCTGATAAGCACGGGTTACCCCGTGTTCCTCTCTGGCCAGAAAAAAGAATCTTGCTAAGAGAAAAGAAGCTCAAAGCACTGCCCAAGTGGCTCTGGATGCTCTTGTGTCAGCTGTGTTCATCAGCCACCAGCCCCTCGTTAGCTTCTACCCCACCCAGCAGGAGATGGGTATCCCCAGGTCACACCAAAGAGCACAGGGACAGCAGGACTGTGCTCAGGGCATGGACTTGCAGCACACCCCCTGAGCTGGGAGCACACATTTCCTCCTGCTGGACTTGCTGTGGGGAAGCAATCCTGCACTCAGATGATAGATCTGACTGCTGGGCCATGTCCTAATTGAACAAATGAGAAATGCAAAGCACCTTCCATACACAACCTACAGCGTGTCAAGAGTGTCTAGAACAGGCTATTAGGCATCAAATCAGGTGTGGCAAGAACAGTCTCAGTAAAGGCAGTGGTGATTTACCTACTTTTTTCCTCCAGGAACAGTTCACAGTAAAATACTGCACACTTCCAACTCATCTTCTACAGGCCTCGTTGTCTGAGACACAGCTGGTACAGACTGAATGCTACAGTTTATAAGTCAGAACACCTTTGGAAAATCCCACCCTTCTCCTTTCTTCCCTTTCCCCTAAAAGATCTTCCATCAGCAAAAGCATGAGAGACCAAGTATGTGAGAAAAGCAGAAAGAGAGGAGACTGTCAGCATCAGAGTCTCTAAAAGACCAAAAATTCAACTGCTACAAGTTTGGTTTTGAGGCTCTGAGGGTGTTTTTCTGTTTTTAGAAGCAGCAGCACAGACATGCTGAAGCACCAAAAAGGGGGGGAAATAAGCTGACACCTGAGCAAAGACAAAAGCTTCTTTGGCATTAAAATTGAACCCCACTTCAATATGTGTTGTACTATTTTGTTTCACCCATGAAAAGTTTCCAGTTACAAGTCCAAAATTCTTCAATTGTAAGTCATGAACAAAGCACCACAGAGATCAGTTGTACAGCTTGGCCATAAAACAGTGTAGCTTTCTGATGTTTTGACATATAAATTAGTGCAACTTGTAAATACACTTCATTAATATTAATCTGCATAGAGCAAAGACAAATGGATTTCTTGTTTGTATTCAACTGCAGTTAACATATTGCTGAGATTAAAAGATTTTAAATTTATAGATTTGCACTTGCTGTGCAAACAGAGCTAAAATATTCCTTAAACAGGATTATTCAGGCTTCACAGTGTAAATCCCACTCCTTCCCACAGTTCTACCAACAGCCTGTTCCTGATATTTAATTGCATCCTCCCCAGCCCATCCCAGCACTGCACAGGAAAAGAATAAGAGAAAAGAACAGGCATAATAAAACAACACTTAGGAGCAAAATATCATAAAAGGTGTCTGATTCCAAGGGGGCTCAAAGATGGGGCAAGTTTAAGTTGAAAGAAAAAACCCAAAGTGCTCCTGAAGAGAAGGGAGAAAAACAGCTGATTAGAGAAGATAGAGGGGCACTGAAAGAGGACACAGTGACACTTAACACAGCCTTAACTTTCAGCTCCTGAAAGCAAAACATCCCCAGAGGCTGCCAAGCACCTTCAGAAGCTGCCACTGAGAGTTTCCTTGCTACTGGCCAAGAAAATTTGGATGGATTAATTTCATTCTTGTGAAAAAAAAGGACATTGGTGATAAAAATCAGGCATGACATTACCATGGTCATCCCCACACAGCCTGTCAGCTGCTCCCAGTCCTCCTCCTTCCAGCAGGCTCAATATATCCTTCAGGCATGAGATTCCTCCCACCACTGGGACACACCTCACAGGACAGCAGCAAGAGGAACTTTCAATCCAAATTTTACACTAAATGCAGAAGGCAATCACAGCTAAACAGAAACATTAGTCTTTCCCTAGATTCAACTTTATGAGGAAAATTTGAAAGTCCTGATGCAGGAAGAAAAAAGAAGTCTAGTTGTCTTACTTCACTTAATGGCATAATAGCTCAAGGTTTCCTGGGTCTTCTCTGCAGCTCGTTCAGAGAGTGGCAGAGCTGGCACTGGATTTGGTGCCAGTGACCATCCCATCAGGTGGCTTTGCCCACCTCACTTTTAACAGCAGATGGGCTGCAGAAAACTGGTGTTGGAAGGGCTGCTGTAGGGAGGAGTTTTCCAGGGAAACATTATAGGGATCAGTGCACTGAAAGGAGGCAGAGTAAACAGTAATAGCACACAAAATTGTCCCCTGTTTTGTCTTCTTAGGGCTTTTATCTCTATCCCTTCCCATCCTTACTCCAGTCTGTCTTAACACTGCTCCCTGCTCCAACAGGCTGATAGGTACAGAGAAAAAAGACTGGATTTTTAAGGAATGTTTCCCATTACATCTCCTAATGGAGAGTAGGAAAGAGGCACCAGAGGGATTGTGAAAGTCTCACTCAGCAAACTTCTGCTGGCTTTTTCCCTGTTTTGATGAAGTCACATGGCTTCTTGTAGTATTTACTTTGAATTGATTCTCTAAATTCAATCAAGTGTCCCCAGCAGAAAATGGGACAAAATGGTCATTATTATTATTTTGAAAGTCTGAGACTGGAGTAAGAAGCAAACTGTGAGTGTGAGTTGGAAGACAAGCGTTTTGGGTCAGCATTAAGTGTGGGGAGGTGGAAGATGGAACCAGGCTTTGCAGGTGCTGGGTTCCTTTTGGGGATAAACAAGTAAACAACCCTCAGAGCAGCATCATTCACAAGCACCAGAATGGAGACAGCTGTTCTGGGAGCTTGGAGGTGGATATTGCAGTTACCTGAAGGCACTGGAAAATGGTTCCAAAGGAGAGCCCAGATGGGAAGCAGGTCAGTGTGGCCCCTTCCCTTGCTAAGTCACAGGTAAACGGTCCTTCAGCCAGGACTGCACCTTCCCTGACACACAGCCTGGCTTATTAGTAAAGAACCTCACAGAGCCTCTGTCAGGGCCACCTTTGTGCTGTCACAGCCAGCACTGGTTGGAAGAACAGTAACTATGAAAAGCTATGAAATATTTTCTTTCCTTTTAAAAGCTTCTATAATTTCACCAGCATCTGCAGCTCCCAGTAGTGTCTGAATCTTTCAGCAGGAGTTGCAGATACTTCACAGTGAGAGTTCCATTCTGATTATTTGAGAGTTTATACTCTCAAATGGCAAGTTCCATTGTGCTATTCTGAACAGAGGAAAACAGCAGGTCTGTAATAGTGCTGTTTCCTCTTGGAAGACCCAGATCCATATGAGAAACTCAGTGGAGTGCCTTGCAAACAGCAGTGCAGGATAATCAGACTGCTCATCCTAAGAGGCCTCAACAAGTCAATCCTACAAAACCCCAGGCAGCTGGAAGCTCCTTCCTCCCCACAGGGTAACTAACACCCTGTTATCCCAGCTTTCAGCAGGGGACTGCCAGGCACTCAGCTCCAAGTCACAATTTCCAGACCCCTTTTTCCAGCAGCATTAGCACCAATGCCAGACTTCAGAAAAGAACCCCCCCAAACAACCCTCAAACCCCATCTCTGTTGCCATGCAGTCCCCCAGCAGAGCTCCCACCCCTTCCTACAGCACATCCTATCCATGTTCTCAGCAATAAACACTGCCTGAGTAAGTAGTGATGAACAATGAAAGCTGACCATATACCACAGGTTGTTACTCCTGTATTTCTTCTCTTTCTGAGGCTACAGGACTGGAGGAACAGCTGCATTTTTATCCAGCTGTGCTTGTATGCAGATGCTCCTCAGGGGGTGGGTGGGTAAAAAACCCCAAAGGAAAATGGCATTGAAAGCAACAGCTATTGGTAGATCAGAAAACTTAGCCTCAAACAGCTGAATACTTTCAGGTATTAAATCAAGACACCCTGAGCTACAGGACTTCTTAAAGCACCCTTTTGAATACATTATTGGAGTTCCAGTCAACAGCATTTAAGGACACTTCTCCATTTAAAAACAGGAGTCAGGAGAAGGGCAGAGCTAGAGAACATGCAGGTCAGTGATGCTACACAGTGGAAGGCAAGAAGAACCAACTCATGGGCTACATGTGGTGCCCTCCTTGCATGCCTGGACACTGCACAGTGTCACCACAGCACACGATACGAGGACTCCAGATCCAGAGGCAGGTTCCCATCAGTTCCAAATTAAAATGACCAGCACCATTAGAAAAGTGAAGGTGGCCATGGTGGATCAAGGCAGAGGGTTCCTCTGTGAGTGGCTAGGGATGGACAGGCAGTGAGAAGATCTGGGAGGAGAGGAGGAGCCAAATCTCTTTGGCTGGAGGAGCAGAATGAGGAGGAGGCTGCATTTACAGAGCAGTTTGTGAGGCAGCTGCTGGAAGCACTGACATAGGATGCAGGAGGGAGAATGGAGGCAGCAGGAGTAGCTTCCATGGCTAGCAGTGGAAATGCTCCAAGCAGCTAGCACAGTGGTAAGCAAGGATGGGAAAAAAAGTAATATATATATATAAAAAGGAAGAAGAGATCTTCACTGCTTATCTAATTAAAAAAAAAAAGAAACAGAGAAGGGAAAATAAAAAGAGGAGAGAGAAGCACCAGTTGCAAAGAGTTCAGAAGGGTTTTTTCCTCCTTCCCCCAGCGTCACTGCTCGGGCTCTGACCTTCGGGGCCGGTATCTCCGCTGGCCCGTCGCCTTCCGCGTGGCCACGGCGGCGGTGAAGCCCACCAGGCAGCACAAGGACGTGGTGCCAAACTTGGCCGTGTCCAGCCAGCTGGGGGTCTCCATCTTCAGGTACCTCTCAGCCAAGTGCAGGCTCATCACCACGAACCACAGCACCGAAGCGAACGCGTCGATTCGCCGCAGTCTGCAAGGGGAAAAAAGCCCAGACAAGAGTTTGAACACCAGTGAAGGCCACTGGTCCTGAGGAAGGGGATGGAAGGTGGGGAGGGTACACAGAAAGAGCAGGTTCTGTACTGCCTCTGACTAGGGTTGTATCATGTAACATACATCATGTATCGTATATCACACAGCCCTGCATACTGCTGTGTAAGCAGCTGAATAGATCAGCTCCATTTTCTACCAGAGCTGCACAGGGAACTTTTCATTCACAGTAATTCAAGCTTCAATTGAATGAATCAAGGCACAGATCCAAAGTAAGCTCTGCTGTCTCCACCCAGCCAGCCAGCAATCCAAAAAACAACTGTGCCACCCAGTACTACGTGTGCCACTCTGGCAAATGTTTACCTCTGGACCACCAAGTCAAGACTGAAGATCTCCAATATAACACAGTTTTCACAAAGTGAGCAAGAAATCCCATGCACACCCACCTGATCCTCCCAGCCAGGAACATGGCCAGCAGGCAGGTGAACAGCCCCAGCACAGCCACTGCCATCTGGTGATTCTTGCCATAAGCCCACACGGCACTCAGGTTGTCCAGCACGTGCTGTGGGAGCAGCTGGAGCAGCTCCTGCCAGCCTGGTGCCCTCACTGAGGTGGCATTGCCCACGCCTGCATGGGAGCTCATGCCAGTCCTGTTCTGAAGGGACGCAGGGCCAGAGGCAATGGGAGCAGGGACTGCTGCTGTGCTCAGGGAGAAGGGGTCACCCGACCCGTACAAGGCCATCAGAACCAGGAATGCACAGCTGAGGAAGGCCAGGAACCGCAGGAATATCACCTGAGCTGGTGTGGTTATGGAAGCAGAGGAGGAGGAGGAGCATAAGTTCTGTAGAAGAAGGGAGAGACACCTTGTCAGAAGCTGGATCAGCTGCAGGAAGGTTTTGAAATGGTGCTTCATGAAACACCTCCAGACTGTATGGTTTATTGCACTGTTCTGTTCATATCCTTCTGTACACCACACGGGGTGTTGCAGACTAGCAAGGAGCAACTGCAGAGCTATGAGCAGAAGCCAAGGTCAGGCAGGGAGAATGTCATAATTCACTTCCCATTGTTCTTTTTTTTCCTCTCCCTGCACTCTGTAGTTTCCTGCACTGTACTCATAAATTGGCCTCCCTACCCTCCCTTCTCTGCCTGTCCCATAATTTTCCCTCCACTCTGTTATTATTACATTAGACTTGCCTTCTGGCAGCTGCACTGAGTGACACCAGCAAGAGGAAAACCTCAAACTAACACCAGGAGCACCCGTGGCAACCATCCTGTACTCTCCTAAACTGCTGGTTTAGAAGCAGCTCACAGAGTCGGGCAGCCCCAAGGCTGCTGCCTTCCCTTCCCAGCACAAGCCCAGGGGCAGTGGGATGAGGCTCTCTGCATTCCCTCCTCCTGAGCTGCCTCACCTGGGCATAGGCCTTGTCTGTCTCGCGGCGCTTGAAGTGGTGGCTGAGCAGCAGGGCCCGCAGCTGCCGGTTCTGGTGTTTGATGTAATACTCCACCGCAGCCTGGCACGGGCGGCACAGCTTGTAGGTCTGCTCCAGGTGGTGCTTGTACACCTCAATCTCCTCATCGTACTTGCCCTGGGGAGAGGAGAGGAAATGTCAGTGAGCACTGCAGGGCCCTCATCAGTTATTGTGTTGGCTCCTGAGAGGAGCACACAGCATGATTCCAGTCATGGAACTAGAATTGCTCTTCACCTCCTCAGATGAGGGGACACAAAATACCAGCTGCCCCTTCACTCCACTGTGCTGGAGAAAGAGACAAGCTCCTCCCATAAATCAGCCCCAAACTTGAAGGCTGTCATTGGGTGAGATGAGCTCCACAAATCATTAATAACACTGGTAAAAACAGTAGGTACATTCTTCAGTGTCACTACAGTGAACACAACACTTATCATAGAAGCTTCTAGAGCTCTTCTATCTCCAAGATCTTTGTTCCAAAAGCACACAGCTGAAAGCAGCTTCCTTGGCAGAGGGAAGCAGGGGGACACATTGAGGCTGCCCAGAAGTTTGCTGCAGCAGTTCCATAGGTTCTGTCTGCTGGAACTGAGAAGGAATCCCACGGCAGAGACCAGGAGCTGCAGGCTCATCCCTCACTGGAACAGGCCAGCAATGCCACAACAGGCCACTGCTGTCACTGACACACTAATCCAGCCCTGCTGGATAACACAGTCCCATGGCTCTCAGCTGGCACAGGCACTGCAGGTCACTGAATGCCTAAAAAGGGGCCAAAGGCTGGCAGTACTGTGAGCAACTGGATAGGTCTGGCAAGGGGCAGGGACTAGAAATAAAGCTGAGAAAAGGGCATCAGCAGTAGATATTCTCATTAAGCATGATCAAATTTAAATCTGTTCTCTGGGAATCATCATGATTAGACTTATTACAATTACACAAAGCAGACTGAATTAGGCAAAACCAGAGGATGAACACATCACACTATAGCACAGTCTAACATCAAGCCTTTATCATGGTTGAAAGCTAAGGAGTACACTAAATTCTCTGTGTGAAATATTAAGGAGCCACGAAACTATGAAGGAAAAAACCCATTAACCTATTCTCTTCATGCATATTAAATAATGGGAAAGCCAAGAAGTTGCTCAGCAGGAAATCCTGTTGCTGTAATTGTAAAACCCCTTTGCCCTGCTAGGCACAGATACCTAACCAAAGAAATTATGGCTGCACAGGATTCCTCTCCCACTCCACTAGTAATGCAGAGCAGCACAGGCAGGGCCTCAGGAAAAACAAAATCTGTTAAGGCTTCAAGGTAACCAGTGGGCAGTTGTGCCTGCCAAATCCTGTAAGCTCTCCCCTGATTACAAGGCTGCTGCACAGAATTAAATGGAGTAGGAATAACAGACACATGCACAGGAATGCCTTGGTCAAACATTCCCTGTGATGGAAGTACCTAACAAACACTCACCTCCTCCCTCGGTGAGAATGAAGCCAGCTGTTTGATTTTCATGGTTTGGTGGTTGTTGCATTTCTTGCAGAGCAGAATCTGGCTGCTCACCCACTGCTGTGGTTTGGTGGGGTCACAGAAAGTCGTACCACCTGACACAACGTGGTTAAGGTGTTCCATGTACTGGGCAGGGATGGGCTTGTTGTAGTCTCCATTCTGACAAAAAGCAGGAGGGAAAGCAAACTTTAGGTCATGAAATCAAAGCTAGGTTGACAGTAAGATTCTCTAAGCTCTATCAGGAGCTCTATATTCCATGTATTCATCTATGTAACAAAATAAGCAAAAAAAAGAGACAAAATGCTTCAAATCTCCCCACCTCCACTCTTCCACACACCTATTGCAAGCAGCTGGCAGTGCTGGATTCTGGTTTAAGACAGGTTTTGTTATTTAACAGAATAGAATAAAACAGAGAAGGATAATATTTTAATATGTTGTTACTTATTGTTAAGTGTTTCATATATTTTAACACATATATTCTTAAAAGATATGCCAAGGCCATTTTTGCCCTTTAAAGCAAGGGAGGAAATTCTGCCTTTATTATCCCAGTCAGCACATCCCAGTACAGTGGATTCTCTCTCCCAGTTCAAGCTGATCAGCTGCTGAGCTCACTGGCGCTCAGCACAACTGTCAAACCACTGGATGCTCATCTGCACTGGGCCTGCCTCATCCCAGAGGAGGAGCAGGGGTTCCCAAAGCTCTGCTCCCCAGGGCATGCACCCTCCCAGCCCTGCAAGGCCCTGCCCCAGCACCTCCTGGAAGCCGTTGTACTGCTCGCAGTTGGGGCAGTCCCAGCAGTTGCGATTCCCGTAGGGCACCACCGTGTCCTGGTTGCAGAACCAGCAGTTCACTGTCACATGGGTGGGCTTCTTCCTGTTAGGGAAGGAAACGTGTCAGGCAGGAACACTGAACCCAGCTGGTGGAGAGGAAAGCAGTGGCTTTCAAACAGGGAAATACAAGAGGGGCTGGAAAAACAATCAATCTTCCCATTCTGTGTGCTTAATGACAAGACTCAGGGTAGTTGTTTAGCAATGAAAAGGTGGATTGTTAAAGTGGAAATAAATTATGCCTGGTGCCTGGATCTCTGTGCTGGTAACACAAAGGTGCTGAATTACCAACTCCTCTGTTTTTCAGGGACATATGGAGAGGGGCCTATCCTCTCCATAATCAGCAGTGTTATCTATATGAGAAGGGTGCAGTAGACTTGATACTTAATACACAGAATTCCAGGAAAAGGAAGTTATGATCCACAAGAGCTGCCTATGATGGTGCTCAGAAACCCAGGAAATGGGCTCATGGCTACAGTTCTACCTGCCCTGCTTGGTAGAAGACTTTTCAAGGACAAAGGCATATCACATTATCCCAAGGTTCAGGCACTGTAAATAGTTGTGTCTTCACAGCTTTAGATACTAAAGAACTGAGGAAATAACATTTCTTCCCTGAGACGGAAGGGATAAAGACTTGATCTGTGAGCCCCTTGTTTTTTAAAGCAATCCTGTTAAAACAACAGCCAATACAGACCAACAGCTGTGACATGACCCCCATGACAACACGTTGTGACAGATGTTTGAGCAAAGAACTCCAGTGTCCTGAGCCCTGGGCCTGCCTGCTAAAGAAGGTCTGCATTTGTCTGGAAACCCAGTGCAGCCCCCAGGAGGAGCTCCCTGGCAGGTCAGGGCAGCACAGCCCAGCTGTCTGGGTTTATCAGAACCAGCCCCAGTCCCACTTCCAAGGCAGGGCAGCTGCTCAGGGTCTCGTATGGCAGCTCTGCAGACAGATGGACCCAGCTGCCACCAGCACAGCTCCACCAAGTCATTAATCTGTGTGGCTCCACTGCAGCAGCAAAGAAAGCAAAAGAGCAGGGGGGCTCACAGAGGGCCTGGGAAGCAACTAACAGTAGCCAAAACGCTCCCACTTGAGAGCAGCTTCTCTTCTTCTTGCCCTAGGAAATAGTCACTGCTACAAAGTCTATAGCAAAAGACCTCCTGAATGCTGCAGAAGTGTTGTCGGGCATCCTGCAACCAACTAGACAGGTGGGTTTTCCCTTCTCTCTCAGCCTTCACCTCTGTAGCTGGATGCCTACAATTAGCATTTTTCCTCACTCCCATTTCCAGGCACCATGCCTTGAAACTTGATTCATAAAGTATCAAACCCTTAAGCAATGCCTGGGCCTCCTGTTTAGCTGCTAACAACGAGATTAAGCTTGTAAGAAAGCACTGAAGCTCCTGAGTGCATTGAGGATTCCCTGCCAGATGCTGAAAGAAAATGGCTGGAGCTACTTGGGTGACAGATTCTCATCCCAAAATAGTTGCAAACACCCACACCCTTCCTAAAATGAATATTCCCTGCTCAACTTTCTTCAGTGCCAAGGGGGCTCAAAACAGTAACTGATGTGAGTTAAAAATACCACTGCTGAAACTAAGAGGCAAAACCCAGAGTTTCAAGCAGACAAATCTAGGTTGCTAGTCTGAGTTATCCATGAGCTACCACTGTCCAAATGCCAAGCAAACCACGTGCCAAAACAGCCATGTGAAGGATGGACAGCAACACCTGTTGGTCTTGGCTTCATCTCGCTGTCCCAGGGGTAAAAGCTGTGGAAATGGAACATGCAGGTTTCTTTAACCACCAAAATACAAATCCTAATGCTCCTTGAGCACAGACTTTACACAAGCACAGCCTGAACTCCACACACTGAGGGAGCTTATTGCACAGGTTCCAGGTACTGTAGAACAAGCCACAGTCCCACCCTCGTGCCCCTGCTCAGCATTCTCTGGAAATAACACACACCACTCTTCAGCCTCTTCCCACCCTCAGTCTCTTCCATGACTTGACAGAGGAGGGGGAAGCACTAATTTCCAGGATAACACACAAGTGGAAAGGACAGGCCAAAAAATAAGTAAGATATTCATGCTATAAAGCAAAGAAGGAATCAATGCCAAACCCTATCCGAGAACTTGCTAATATCAGAGACCAAATCCTCAGTACAGTGGAGACCTTCCCATGTTTTTCCAAACAGGATTCCACTTCTCACTCCTGAGGCTGAGGAAGTGCTACCAAGGATTAAATAGCAGCATTTCATTCTTAGAATGTATGCAAAAGAAATGACTAAATCCTGGATTATTTAGGATAAAAGGCAATAATCCTTCCTTTTGTGAACCTATGATCTGTTGCCATAGAAATAGGTGCAAAAATCCCAAGTTCTCAATCTGCTGAATGCAGAAAGAACAAGGGAAAAAAGGCTATTTTAGGCAAGAACATGTAGGTGGGGTGCTAGTTTTCTAGTAATTGGGCAGGACTTTAAAAACAAAAACCAAGTGCTGCATTTGGAAAGACTCTCAAATGCAGATTTAATGACTTTGGAGCTATATTTACCTTGACTGAATTCAGGCAGCAGCTGAAGGCAATAAGCTAGAGCACACACTGCTTCTGAAGTCACACTCTGTGATGAGACAGACAATGCAAACAGAGCACTTACCATGTGCTCAATCACTTGCAAAACACCAGGCAAATAATCCCTGAGGAGTTCCTAATGTACCACTGTACAAACTCAAACCAGCTTCACTGGACAGAGAACCTCCCTGCAAAATAAAACCTGAGCAACAAGAAGTGATTGAATTACTTACAGCACAGAGAGATTCCATTCACAGCTCACTTGCTGTGCATAACCTGCACACACAAACAAGCTCAAAAAAACTCCCAGGTTTGAAGAAATTGTTTTGCAGGTAGAAGATATTTGCTGAGGGGAAAATACCTGCAGTAAACTCAATTAGGGGATCAACCCCTGAATGTCTGCCACTGCTCATATAACACAAAATGTTCCTTTGTGAGAGGCTATTGGATTCCTTTATTTTGCTCACAAAAATCAGGTTGCAGCTCTGCAGGTCCCATTGGCAAACACTGGTTAGCAACTAGTCTGTGTCTGTCCTGTAATATAAGAGGAACTTAGGTCCCTTCCAACTCCCAACACTCTTCACTATTCCTCATTTATACACATATTTAAGGTCATGCTGAAGTCTACACTTTTAATGGAATGCCAGAAGAACAGTCTCCCTGACAAGTGCTGATAATAATAAGTGGGATTTAAAACTATTTTAATTGACATCTATTCCCCATCCCCTTTACTACTAGGTCAGAAGATGAAGATGTTGGTTTTCCATATTCTTAAAAGAAACCACTGCTGGATGTGCAGTTCTTTGCTGGGCTACCCTCATCCTCTCCCAAGGATTAGAAGAAAGACCCAATTCTCCATTAAAAGTATTTAAAGCAGCACTCTTCATTCTGGCACAACTGGATTACAAAGCAATTATACAAATGGCTGTGCCAGCAAATCTGAAGGAAAGACACACTCGGAAGAGGAGCTGTTTTGCACAGCTCAGCCCCAGGGCACAGACCAAGCCATAGAAGCTCCTGGCTATTTCCAGGTTGTGCCCACATCCATCACCTGCTAATAAAGGGGTCTGTCAGTGCAGACCCAGTGCTAAACCCTATTTCCCAATACAAGGAAAACATATCACATCTATCCAAACTCCAGCACCCCAACTTCCAACAGTAGGGAACAAACAGGCAGCCAGGCTGTGATCTCAAAGACAGACCACAAAACATGTCAGAGTTTTTCTATCTGGCCCAAACTCACATGGATTAAAGAGTTTCTGTGAATATCTGGACATTAACTATTTTATTTCCTAGACACAAAAAGCGAAGGCAGCATCCTATCTGTGTTTGACATCATGTCTGTGTCCCTTACAAAGCTGTCCTCCTTGATGACCATGGAAGAGTCATCTAATTAAGGCAGGGTGACAAACCTGGTACTATCAGAAAGGTACTGAGAAACACAAACACGTAGTCCCAAAGAATCATCAAGGTCACCTCCTGAAAGAATTTACCAGCAGTCTTCAAGGACTTGGGAAGAAATGCTTTCCATTCCAGAGACCTTTTGATGAACCTGAGCAAAACAAATCCAATCTCCTCCCTCAAAAGGCATGTTAGCCTCAACTGGGTCAAAGAAATGCTGCCTGCTTCACTGGAATTGCTTCAGGCCACGAGGATTCCTTGGCTACCCTAAATATGTCACAGAAATGCCAAATCTTGGATATAGGCTAATGTACCACTGATCATTTATACGGTCACATAAACAGCACAGGCTTTAGAGCAAACCTTGAGCATCATATTTTGAATGCAGAAATACGCTTCTACTGCAAAGTGTAAACTTGAAGTGAACCTTAACACAGGGTGCCCTTGGGGCTGCCTTTGCTCCAACAGAAGCACTCAGTGGATGAGCAGACTGCTGTCTGCTGCTATACAGACTAAAGTGCCTCATATTCCATACATCCCCACATTCCTGTCACGCTATGCTAGATTAGGATCTGTCAAATTAAGCTTTACTCCCTTTATGAGATTTGTATCCTCACATCTCTCCTGATGCTTTCCAAGCCTGTTTTCCAACTGGTCTGAATTTGTCCTAACCCTAACCCTAAGGTTAAGAACATTCCGTGCAATTAAGAAAACAGGCAACCAAGGAATTTTGCCCCCTAATTGATCATTTTGACTTCTATGGGATCCCCCCGAGCTCCAGCACCGTGCTAAGGCAGCAATCCTGCCTTCACCCCAGCCCAGGGAGCGGGATTCTCCCTTTCCCTGCCTCAAACACGTGAGAGGACAAGGGGGACACCCCGATGATCCCCGAGAGCAGCAGATCCGGCCACTCACCCGCACCCCGAGAGGGGCCTGCCCTCAGCACGCACAGGGTGTCCCCACAATGTCCCCTCACGCACAAGGGGTGTCCCCCCACACGGTGTCCCCACATACTCAGTTTCCACACGTACACGGACTGTCCCCCACACACCGTGTCCCTACACCCGTGGTATCCCCACACACGCGGTGTCCCCACACACCTTTGTATCTCCACACATACACGGTATCCTCCCACACACACGCGGTGTCCCCTCACACACACGATGTCCCCATACATACACTGAGTCCCCACACACCTTTGTATCTCCCCTCACACATACCGTGTCCCCTCACACACACATTGTATCCCCTCACACACACACCGTGTCCCCACACACACACACTCCACACGTACACGGACTGTCCCCCACACACCGTGTCCCTACACCCGTGGTATCCCCACACACGCGGTGTCCCCACACACCTTTGTATCTCCACACATACACGGTATCCTCCCACACACACGCGGTGTCCCCTCACACACACGATGTCCCCATACATACACTGAGTCCCCACACACCTTTGTATCTCCCCTCACACATACCGTGTCCCCTCACACACACATTGTATCCCCTCACACACACACCGTGTCCCCACACACACACACCGTGTCCCCACACACACACCCTGTGTCCCCACACACACACAC